>CAWUFW010013010.1:0-503747 GCA_963921515.1 Calotriton arnoldi | reverse complement strand
AGGTCTCCGTCCTCCATCCCTCAGGCCCCCACTGCACAGGTGCCCCCACCACACCCTGCCCCAGGTTCCCCCACCCACAGATATACCATCCCCAAGAGGATCAGGCCTTCTCCCCTGCCACTTGCTCTCCCAGCACCACACCACCGCTGCGCTTGTCTGTGCCACTGATGTGGTGAGGGTGTCCTCCCCTCTGTCCAACCCACCTTGCCTGTTCCCCATTCTCCTCCCGTGGAGGTAGGCACTGCAGTGGAGTCCACTACCGCCCTGTCTGACTTGGGCACTGCAGTGGCGGACCTGTCCACTCCATCTGCAGGGTCCACTGCAGTTGTGCCGGCACCCACGACATCTGAGTCATGCCCCCAGTTGTGCCAGCACACACCATGTCAGACACCTCCACTGCAGTTGTCAGTGGCTCTCCAGCACCCACCACCCCTTCCCTGACTCCCCCTGGTGAGCCCTGATCCTGTCCCTGCGGTGCCTGGCCTGCCCCCTGGTTGCCCCTCCTAGTGGATTGTCCCTGGTTTTGTGCAGGCATGCGTAGGGTGACATCTGCCAGTGTCACCCTGTTTGAACTTTGACAATGGACTGGCCATTGGCCTTTGCTCTATTTTTTCTGGACGTCGTTTTCATTCAACACATATGCTGAATAAAGCAACTTTCTTTTCTCTAGTGCTCATGCTTCAGATGTACATGTTGTTGGTGCTGCTAACCATGCCCTTGCTGCAGTGATGGTGATATCTGGTCTCATGATTATGAAGTGTTACTGTGCAGGAACCCATGTGGTCCAGGGGGAATGTGTCCTATCATGTGGTGTATCCATGTCATCCATGAGGGTGTCATGTGTTCAGTATTTGGCAATGGGATTTCCTACTTACATTAGCAATTTCATATCTGTGGCTTCCACCCCTGCACATCTGTTGTGCCTGCCATCGTTGCATTTGTCTACTTCCCTGACCGTGTTGCCATCTCCACTGGACATGCAGGTTTGGGCATCAATGGGGAAGGACTCATCCGTGTAGTCAGTGCAACATTGCTATACAAGTGTGTTGGATCTGTGCTGATGATTCCGTTGGCACATCCATGACCAGGCTGATGTGATGGGAGCCCTCATTTGGTGCTAATTGTTGATTGTGTGACCAAGTGCTCAGCTGACATGATGGGGCCCTACTGAGGCAACATATGGCACAGCTTTCCTCACACAGGAGTGGAGTCCCCTCATGGCAGTGTGTACACGTGTGACATTGCCTGCGCCCAAGGTGTGTGTTGTATGTGCATGTCTGTGTGTTCACTTCCATTTATCTGCGCATGCTGTGATCCCTAGTGTTGTACCTGTTTGTGATGCTTGCTGACTTGAGCTATGTTCCCCCAAAGTCTTCTCCCTGTGTTCTCTGTGATGTGGGTGCATGGCACATTACTGGTCATCAGGGTGTCACCCATAGGTGTGTTTGCTGTCAGGGCTGAGTTTGTGTGCAGACGCAGATGGGTCACAGTCAGGTTTCCCCTTGGCACTTGTTGTTTGCCCCTGTCATGTGATTTTCAGTTCGTGTTATCTTTCAGTGATTGTGACACGTTGTGTGTGTGACTGCTGGCACTCCTCAGGGTCCGGGCTGCAATGTTGGTTGTTGTCTATGTGTGTTCTTTGTGGGTGACCTTGGCTTCTTCATTGGTGTGTGACTGTGGCTGGGATCCCATTGGTTGGTGTGGTATCGCCGTCATGTCCATGTACAGCGTAGTGTGCAGTGTGTCAGACATTCAGGAGTCTTGTTGAGTGGCCATGTGTGATGTGTTTCTGCACCTTGGTTCCCACCCACCACCCTGGAATAGTCATGGGTGCATGTGCAATGTCACCAGTGCATGTGTACTTCACTGCTGCACATTGTTGGAGGTCGAGGGGTGTGGTCTTGAGTGTGTGCAGATGGGAGTCGTTGCCCAGCTAGTCCCCTGCCTCCATGTTGGCCTTGGCTTACTGGCCATGCTGATTGATTTGTGCTTGTGTAGGTGTGATGGTAGTTTGTTGCTCAGGACACCTGACTGTGGTTCACAGTGTGAACGACATTTAGCTTTGTCATCACAGTGGGATTTTTATTCAGCCCAGGGTCACCACATTGTGGGGGCCCTGGGGGTGGTGCTGTGGTGTGTCTGTGTCTTGCTGTGTCAGTTGTTGTTCCTACGTGCCTGTGTGACATGTGTGTTTTGTGCTTCCTCTCATCTGACAATGCCTGCTTGCCCACATAGGGGATTTGGATCCATGAGTTACCTTAGTGTGGCAGTGTATGCACATCTGTATGATTGGTATTCAGCTCTCCTCATGTGTTGTGTGGTTGCCTGGGGACACTGGCACCCCCACCCCTCACCTGCTGTGTATGATGACAGTGTTGGTCTGCCTGTTTGTGTTTGTGCATCTGCACCACTGCATTGGCATATCTTGGGTGTGCCATTGGCTGTATGTTGTTTGGTGTGTTTCCCCTGCTGTCCCTGGGACTCCTAGGTCATCGGTCAGCACAGTGATCATGGTTTGTGTGTCCCATTGCTGCCATGGTATGGTATCTGTTCACCTCACATCTGCTGTCTCCACAGGATATCTGCATTTGTGTGCCCATTGGTGCAAATATGTGGTTCTGCATTCTGATGGTCACTTCTGTCATTGTGTCATTGATGAATGTTGACGGTGTCAGCCCCCATGGGTGTTGTTTGTCTGCACATGGCCAAAGGAATGTCTCATTTGCACTGCAGTATTTGGCTCACCCAATTTATGTTGCAATGGGACACATACACTACTTTGCCACAGATGAGTTTTTGGTTCTGTGACCAGGAATGATCCATGCAGTTTGGCAGTTGCAGCTCTTTCTTTGTCAACACTTACCTTTTGGTCACTGTGATGATGGGGGTGTAGACCCCATTGCCACAATGGTCAAAATGTGCTTCAGCTATGGACCCCACACTTGCCTTTTGGTCACTGTGATGATGGGGGTTTAGACCCCATTGCCACAATGGTCAAAATGTGCTTCAGCTGTGGACCCCACACTTGCCTTTTGGTCACTGTGATGATGGGGGTTTAGACCCCATTGCCACAATGGTCAAAATGTGCTTCGGCTATGGACCCCACACTTACCTTTTGGTCACTGTGATGATGGGGGTTTAGACCCCATTGCCACAATGGTCAAAATGTGCTTCGGCTATGGACCCCACACTTACCTTTTGGTCACTGTGATGATGGGGGTTTAGGCCCCATTGCCACAATGGTCATGGGCTGCTTGCATTGTGGGTGCCACACACATATATGTGTGGCACATGTGCTAGGGGGTCACATTGTATGTTCAAAGTCATGTTCGGTGTTGTAGGCATTTGACACAGCCTACACACGCTTGTCATGGTGGTGGGGGATGTCTTTATCTTGCATTCCCTAGGTTGTGGTGTGCTTGTTGTGTCATGCATTGTCCATCCTATGAGTGGGGGTGGTAGTAGTGGTAGGCATCAAGCCCCCCTGGCTAAGGGTGGTAGTAGTGGTAGGCATCCTGCCCCCCTGGCTAAGGGTGGTAGTAGTGGTAGGCATCCTGCCCCCCTGGCTAAGGGTGGTAGTAGTGGTAGGCATCCAGCCCCCCTGGCTAAGGGTGGTAGTAGTGGTGGGCATCAAGCCCCCTGGCTAAGGGTGGTAGTAGTGGTAGGCATCCTGCCCCCTGGCTAAGGGTGGTAGTAGTGGTAGGCATCCTGCCCCCCTGGCTAAGGGTGGTAGTAGTGGTAGGCATCAAGCCCCCTGGCTAAGGGTGGTAGTAGTGGTAGGCATCCAGCCCCCTGGCTAAGGGTGGTAGTAGTGGTAGGCATCAAGCCCCCCTGGCTAAGGGTGGTAGTAGTGGTAGGCATCCTGCCCCCTGGCTAAGGGTGGTAGTAGTGGTAGGCATCCTGCCCCCTGGCTAAGGGTGGTAGTAGTGGTAGGCATCAAGCCCCCTGGCTAAGGGTGGTAGTAGTGGTAGGCATCCTGCCCCCCTGGCTAAGGGTGGTAGTAGTGGTAGGCATCCTGCCCCCTGGCTAAGGGTGGTAGTAGTGGTAGGCATCCAGCCCCCTGGCTAAGGGTGGTAGTAGTGGTAGGCATCCAGCCCCCCTGGCTAAGGGTGGTAGTAGTGGTAGGCATCCAGCCCCCTGGCTAAGGGTGGTAGTAGTGGTAGGCATCCAGCCCCCTGGCTAAGGGTGGTAGTAGTGGTAGGCATCAAGCCCCCCTGGCTAAGGGTGGTAGTAGTGGTAGGCATCCTGCCCACCCTGGCTAAGGGTGGTAGTAGTGGTAGGCATCAAGCCCCCCTGGCTAAGGGTGGTAGTAGTGGTAGGCATCCTGCCCCCTGGCTAAGGGTGGTAGTAGTGGTAGGCATCAAGCCCCCCTGGCTAAGGGTGGTAGTAGTGGTAGGCATCAAGCCCCCCTGGCTAAGGGTGGTAGTAGTGGTAGGCATCAAGCCCCCCTGGCTAAGGGTGGTAGTAGTGGTAGGCATCAAGCCCCCTGGCTAAGGGTGGTAGTAGTGGTAGGCATCCTGCCCCCCTGGCTAAGGGTGGTAGTAGTGGTAGGCATCCTGCCCCCCTGGCTAAGGGTGGTAGTAGTGGTAGGCATCCAGCCCCCTGGCTAAGGGTGGTAGTAGTGGTAGGCATCCAGCCCCCTGGCTAAGGGTGGTAGTAGTGGTAGGCATCAAGCCCCCTGGCTAAGGGTGGTAGTAGTGGTAGGCATCCAGCCCCCTGGCTAAGGGTGGTAGTAGTGGTAGGCATCAAGCCCCCTGGCTAAGGGTGGTAGTAGTGGTAGGCATCCAGCCCCCCTGGCTAAGGGTGGTAGTAGTGGTAGGCATCAAGCCCCCCTGGCTAAGGGTGGTAGTAGTGGTAGGCATCCAGCCCCCTGGCTAAGGGTGGTAGTAGTGGTAGGCATCAAGCCCCCCTGGCTAAGGGTGGTAGTAGTGGTAGGCATCCAGCCCCCTGGCTAAGGGTGGTAGTAGTGGTAGGCATCAAGCCCCCCTGGCTAAGGGTGGTAGTAGTGGTAGGCATCCAGCCCCCCTGGGTGAGGGTGGTAGTAGTGGTAGGCATCCAGCCCCCCTGGGTGAGGGTGGTAGTGGTGGTAGGCATCCAGCCCCCTGGGTAGGGGTGGTGGTGCGCATTCAGGCCCCTGTGTGCATATGTGGCATTGGTGATGGCCATCCCGCCCCTATGGTGCTGCTGTTGCTGGTGTAAGTATATTCAGCATCCCCGTGTGTGTGTGTGATGTGTCGTGTACGTGTTGTATGTGTTTTGTGGTTGGTGTCTGGCTTACCTTCTGCGCCGTACGCGTCCGTGCCTGTTCCGGTAGTAGATGTAGAATATTGGTATGATCGGGACGAAGGGATTCATGGTTGGTTCGTGTCGTTCGTCCTTCTCGTTGCTTCGCGTCGTCCTCGTCACTTCGCCTCGTCCTCGTCGGTGCCGTGTTCGTCTCGTAGCCGTGGATCGTGTTGTGGCGCGAATCGGAGCTTATGTGCGCCTCTCCCGGATGCTTTGACGTGCCGTGCGTAGCGACGGGTTCGGCGCGTACGGGAAGCGCATCGTACTTGTCCGGCCGGACGGGGCTGCATTTTTCCTTCCGTGCGACTCGATTCGGCGTTTCCGGATTCGCCTCGGTCGGAGAACAGGACCTGGTTTGGGTGAGTACGGCTCGGCCGGATTTTTTGCTGTTGTGCGCATCGTACTTGCTCGTTCGGTGTACTGTACGGATCGGTCGGGAAACAGGCTTTCGCATGGCTTTTTTCCCGACCGAATGGTGTTGGGTACGCCTCCGACCGAGATCGGAATCGGCCCCTAAGTCTTTGGTCTGCTTTGTTAACCCTGGCCACCAATAGCGTTGTTTCAGTAAAGAAACTGTCGCCGTAACTCCTGTATGAGCAGAACCCAGACCCTCGTGTGCAGCCAAGATTAAACCTAACCTGCGATCCATGTTTGGTATTACTCTATCCCCCACTCCAGGAATCTGAGCAAATGTTATGTTATGTTATTACCATTTATACCGTGCTCGGATACTACAAGAGTGTTCCGGCGCGAGCCTTGATAGGTGGTAGATGGCCATCTTAGTTGAAAATGAGTGTTTTCAATTTTTTTTTTTAAAAGAGCGGGGTCTTGAATGCTACGTAGGTCAAGCGGTAGGGCGTTCCAGGCCAGGGCGGCTTTCACACTAAGTGAACTGCCTCCCAATCTCTGTAATCGAAAGCGGGGAACAGAGGATAGGAGATGGTGTGAAGAACGGAGTGGTCTGGGTGGAACGTAAAAGGAAAAGCGTTTTTGGAGATAGATTGGACCCAAGGCGTGAAGAGCACAATGAGCTATTACAAGGGATTTGAATTTCACCCGTTTGGCTACAGGCAGCCAGTGCAGCGCTCTCAGATGTTGTCTCACACTGCTTCTGACAGGAATGTCCAGTAGAAGCCTGGCTGCCGCATTCTGAACTAACTATGGAACGTTGTTTGCATCTAGCTTGTAGGAGTACTTGAGTGGAAAACCTTTAGGTAGTGCTTTGCTGTTATTGCGCGAAGCAATCACAGCTACCATTGTGCTACCGTCTACCCTCGTTTTTGAACGGGTGATTGCAGCTACGGACGCAGTGCGTACTGCCCCATTCGCGGCTTCATCAGCCAATGAATTCCCTTCAACGTGAACGCCATCACGTTGATGACTTAGCGTGTGTATCACGTGAGCTCTTGGTAGTTCGTTCTTCAACTCTGCTACCTGTTCCCATAGTTTCCTATGTTTAATTGTGCCACCTTTTGAATCTCTGAACCCATTTTGTCCCCAATACTGGAGGTATTCGTTGTATGACTGGACACAGTAAAAGGAATCACACACTATCAGTGTGGGGAATTCTGGATTCGTATTTATCAGTGCCAGTAGTAGTGCTTTTAATTCTGCCAACTGAGCCGTGCAGTCTCAAAGAGACTGTGTTTTTTTACAGCTTGGACGGAGTTTGCTGTCCTGCATCCTACCTTTTACAATAGCGCATGCTGCACTGTATTGTTGCTTACTCCCTATGGCCGGTTGAGCAGATCCGTCAGTATAAATAATGTGTTCATACCGATCTGGAGGCATTATTTCATTTGGTAGAGGATATTCTTGTTCATATTGCAGGAATGCTTGTGTTTTTAGACTAGGGTCATATCTGTATTCTACATCTGTTGCAGTGAGAGAATTAGCCCATTGTATCCATCTGGGATGTAACGCTTTTGCATTTGGGACGCTTGCCTTTGTGGCAGCCTCTAAGGCCGGTACCGGGGTCACGACAATTATTCGTTTCCCCTGAGCCAGGGCTTTTTCTCTCACTACAGCAGTCTGTACTGCTGTCAGAATTTTTTCTGTGGGTGCAAAACGCATTTCAGCGTTAGTGTACAAATGCGATTTATATGCAATTGGTACTGTTTCACCTTCATTAAAGGTTAAGTAAGTGTACCCTGATTGACCTGCGACTACGCGGATCGCCAGGTTGCGTACGTTTACGCATGACTGTTAATGCTTTGATGATATCATATCAGCTTGTAGGGAACGAAGGATATTTGTGTGTTCCTGTGTCCATTGTCTAACTGAAAAGTCAGGTCTTAGTAGGTCGTAGAAAGGTTTTACTCTCTCTGCGTAATCCAAAATGTATGTTCTGCCAAAATTAAAAAATCCCAGTATGGACTGTGAATTTTTTAATGATTTCGGAGGTTGGAGCAATGCGCACTTTTCTAAAAAGTGGGCTGCCAGGCTTTTGCCTTCACTTGAAAGCTCATATCCCAAAAATAGGACACTGAGGTGGGCTATTTTCGATTTTTAAAAATTAAATTTGTAGCCCTCAGAGGCGAAACCCAAAATTATGGTGCTCACCCTGGTCAAGTGTTCCTCTAAGTCACCATCCATCAGATAAATATCCTCTACGTAGGATAATGCTTCTTCATCCAAATTCTGTAGTAGCTCTGTTACCCTCCTTGAGAATAACCCCGGGCTATTCTTATACCCTTGGAGGAGTCGACAAAATTGACGCTGAGACCCTAGCGCTGAGAAGGCTGTCAAATATCTGCTTTCAGGCGCTATGTTTTGGCAGAAAAATCCATTTGAGATATCTAATGTTGTTTTATATTTTTTCCGCACAATGTTATTCATTAATGCGGCACTGTGTGCATTCTGAACCGCAAATGTTTTTGTACATGAGTTCAGGTGTCTATAGTCTAAAACTAGACGATATGAATTGTCTGGTTTCATTACGGGAAACAAAGGATTATTCATTGATGAGGTGCATGGTTCAATTACACCTTGGTATTCAAGTTGATCTAAGATCTCCCTGACCTGTTTTTTAGCTTCCTGTTTTATGGGATACTGTCTTTGTGGAGTTGGGGTTTGTTTTTATTGGAATTAAGTGGTGGGGTGACGCTTCATCCCACCCTACGTGGTTGCGGTATAATGCTGGAGCAAGGGCTACCGCCCACTCCTGCGCATATGTATGTCTTAAGTGTGCGGGGACTAGGTCGGAGAAAGCTGGAAAAATTACAGTTTCCCCCTTTGGGCATTCCATAACAATAATAGGCGGCTGTTGTACCTTGACTCCCATGTTATACTTGCCCTCTCTGTGGAATCTTTATGTGATGTCACCTTACAGAATGTTGGGAGTCAAAGAGCCACAGTTGGCTGGGCTGAGCAGCATGCTGGCTGCTCCTGGTGGGGTCTTGATTGGGTCTTCATTGGATCTTGAATAAATCTACTTGAATCACACTAATCTGCATGGACTCAATTACTACAAGTTTTTGGCGACGAGGATGGGATAAGAAAGAAATTATGTTATCCTTTCTTCTCTGCTTCAATGTGTTTTTCTAGCTTGTTTACTGCAAATGTTTTCAGCTTTCTATGTATATGTCTGGTTTACTTTTTACGACTTACGTTTTAATTGCTAGACATGTTCCTGATGGTGCCATTTTAGCCTTGCTTACATTTTGTTCCCTCATGCAATGGTGAGTAGTCGCTCACCGGTACTCGGGTGAGTACTCGCTTCCGGGCGTGGATCACTGATCTACCTTCAACACTAGTGTCCACGGACCCTAGGTATACGCCAAGTTGGTAAACCCTGTCAAGAGTCCATTACATTATTCTGTTTTTATACTATTCCGTTTTCCCTCCCACAGAGGATCTAAGCAAGGGTTCTCTGTCAAGAGTCCATCATGCTTGCTATATTTTGCATGGGTTTCTACACATGTATTCGAGTTCCTACCCAAATATTCCTTTCACCGTTGGAATATGTCATGAGTTCCTACTCATATGTGTGTTATGTCAACACACTTACACCTACTCTTATGTGTGTTATGTCAACACACTTACAGTTCTCCAGTTCTACCCTGTCACAGGGGATCCATGCAGAGGTTTCAGTCCTTTTGCTTTAGTACAGGTTCCTACCCGTACGCTTTCAAATGTACCCGTCTACAGGGTGTGTCCATGCGAAGGTTACAGTCCTTTCGCATTAGTCAATTTTACCTGTGTTCTATCCCTTACACGAGGGTTGGTGTCTTCCTCCTGGAAGCTATGCGAAGGTTTTAGTCCTTTCGCATTATCATATGGGTTCCTATCCATATCTGTTTTTATCGTATGGGCTCCTACTCATATTCCAATGTTTCACTGTATGCGAGTTCTATTTTGCTCAAAGTGCTCAATTTAAAATGCTATTTTTTTTGTTCGTGGATGGTTTGTCCAGTGCTGGTTTTATTCAAAAATGACAGTTTAGCATTTGCACATCTCAATGCATGTCAATTTGGGAACGTTTGTCAACGCTCCAACACTATGTCAATTAAGTTTCCAAGGGGCATGCGGTTCTATCTCAACGTCATTTTGGTGTTTATCCAAGCCAGTGGTCACACGTATTTACATGAGTGCAATTTCCACGTTCTGGAGGTACTTTTCTATGGTGCTCACCATACGGTATCTTTCTAACGTTATGCGAGCCAAAGTACAATCTAAGTGATATGTAGGCGAATGCAAATGTTTGTTATTTTTTTTTAAACAATGTTTTCTTCACAGGATTCTACATTGTGTTATTTCTATTCAACTCAGTTCTATTGCTCTTTTGTCTCTATGTTCTTGCTTGCATGCAGTTTGTTCTTGTTGGGACGGCCTAATTCCATTTACATGCATTCACTTACACACTCTCTATAATTCAACTTAAACATTCTCTATTATTCAATTTCTCATTTATTTCAATCTGCATGGATGTGTACAATTACTCAATAATCTCAGAGTTCATGCTGTCCTGCAGTATTCCCTGGTTGCGATTATATACACTCTCAACATTTCTAGTGCTCTATTATGTCTAGCATTTCTATGTGCATGCGTGGGAATCCTAGCTGGGATATTCTCGTCCATTCTACTAGTATTCTCTAGTTGAGATTACAATGGTCAAATCTATCCTCGAATGTTAGGTTTCTCATGTTTCTAGCGCTGCTTTCCTGCATGTGTTTTTCCAGCCATGCTGTTTCTCACCTTTGCTTTTCCTTCTTTCCATTCCAATCTCTTTTTAGTTCAAAATGCTCAATTTCAAATGCTATTTTTCTTTGTCTGTGCGTGTTTTCTCCAGTGGTGTTTTGTTCTCAAAAAATGGGAATTCAAGGTTAACCTTTACATAGGGTTGTTCTCAAATGTCCGCTGTGTGATATGTATGTAGCTGAATTTTAGTTCAATGGTGTATATACTTGTATATGACCGTACTTACATGCTCTCAAGATTTCAATTACTCAATTTTCTCTGTTGGTCGATTGTCAATGTACATGAATGTGTGCAGTTACTTTATTACCACAATGTACGTGCATGTCTGCAGTATTCCACGTTCGAGTTTGCATATCTCAATTTGTATACATTCCAGTAATATTTCCTAGTTGGAATTATATTGTGTTGTACTTTCCACGGTACTACTCTACATGGATGCGTGCAGTATTCCTTAGAGCGATTGCCTCCTGTCGCACCTGTCTGCCTATGCTGCCACGTTTTAGCTACATCTATTTTACGTTCCAATGTTTCACTGCGTGCAGTATTCCTTAGAGCGAATGCGTTTATCAATTCATTTTATCGATTTGCATGCATTCCAGTTGTATTCCCTAGTTGGGAGTACATTGTGTTGTATCTACCACGATACTCATGGTTCAAATGGTCACCTTCAACAGTTCATTTACTCGATTTCTTTCAATGTGTGACTTTTATGAGGTTGTCAATTTTTGTTGCTGGCGGTCAACATTTCAATATTTTTTTTTCAATGCTTGACCTTTTGAGGTTGTTGATATGGGGGTCATCCCTCTCAATTTTTCAATGTTTCTTCAATATAACCTTCACTAGGTTGTGGGGTTATTCTCCTCTATTTTTCAATGCGTGACCCTTTACGAGGTTGCCTCGATTTGGGTTTTCCAAAGTATCCTGCGTGCTGTATTAACACAGTTACATTACTACAGTGCACGGTATGGTTTTTCCACACGAAGTTGGTCCTTACACTGAGATGTGTATGGGGAGAAGTACTAGTTTTGTGCACAACGCATCTCCATCCCAAGAGATTAGTCATGGGTTCCCACCCATGCATTCGTGTTTACATATTTAGCTTACGTTTACCCTTTTTGGGTGCATTTTCATGCTTTCATTGCTAGTATGTACGGTTTGTATTGAATTTTCTTCTATGAGATATACACTGTTATTTTTGTATTACAATCTTATCGTATTATTATGATAATGGTGTTTGGATGAGGAATCCCCTCTTACTTTTCCTCATCTTCCTTATTTCTTCCTTCATTTCTGTTTTCCTTCTTATGTATTCTTCTCGTGTCTCTGGTGTATTCTGAACTTTCCTCTGTTTTTCTGTCGTGTTTCCTTTCTCTTCGCTCATCGCAGCCTGTAGCCCTGTGTTCTGTTAGCTTTCCATTTTCAGCCTCATTTCATTCCTGTTCTGGCCTGTGTGTGTGCATTGTGGCAGTCTTTTGTGTTTCTTTTTCTCCTCTTCTCTGATGTCGTTATTTCTCTTCTTTTCTGTTGTGTATAGAAGGGAGGATGGTTGCTATGTTTATGTTATCCTTTCTTCTCTGCTTCTCGTGTTTTTGTTATCCTTTCTTCTCTGCTTCTCGATTTCGTTCATGTTGCTCTTCATTCGATGGTTTTACGTTTCTGTTTCTTTGTGTCTCCTCTTTCTCGGTTCTTCTCTTTTCTTTTCTCATTGTCTTTTTTTTTATTAAGAAGAAAGGAGGATATGTTGTACCTTGACTCCCATGTTATACTTGCCCTCTCTGTGGAATCTTTATGTGATGTCACCTTACAGAATGTTGGGAGTCAAAGAGCCACAGTTGGCTGGGCTGAGCAGCATGCTGGCTGCTCCTGGTGGGGTCTTGATTGGGTCTTCATTGGATCTTGAATAAATCTACTTGAATCACACTAATCTGCGTGGACTCAATTACTACAGCGGCCAATCTCTTTCTGCTAATAGGATGTCGTAGCCAGA
Source organism: Calotriton arnoldi (assembly GCA_963921515.1). Lineage (NCBI taxonomy): Eukaryota > Metazoa > Chordata > Amphibia > Caudata > Salamandridae > Calotriton > Calotriton arnoldi. Next base: position 491,275 of record CAWUFW010013010.1, on the reverse strand, counting down.
AGTCAGGTTCTACAAAAAGAGACCCTTAACCTGTCTGGGCTTGTCCCCCTCAATTTGGAGTGTTATTTCATGTAACTTGTGTGGGACACTCACCCTAGTATCAGGTGTTTTCACCGTGATATACTCACTCAACTCCGCTGTCACCAGAAATTCCATCAGGTTCCGGCGAGCTATTGTTACTTCTGCTGCGCTGTCTAGCATCGTCAGAGCCCATTCCCTGTTCAGTAGTTGAGTCCTCTGAATTCTGGGCATGTCTAACTTTGAGACCTGCTACTTTCTTCTTTTTAAATTGAGGTTTTGCTTTGTGATTTTCTTCTTTCTTTGAAGCGTAGTCCGAAGTGCGTTACCTGTCTCTGGGCTTTGTACGCTCTTCTTGTCTCTGTTCTGACCGTCCTTCCCTCTCCGAGTTTTTTGATGAGCCCTGAAAGGAACAAGAGGAACGTGTATCAGTGTCCTGATACCTGTCAGGTTTTTTAATGTTATCTCTATTGCTAAGATTATATCTCCTTTCTGGGGACTCCTGTTGAGGAAACCTTCCCCTGGAGTGAGATCTGTTCTTTTGCTGTTTATTATTGTCCCCTTTCTTTTTTGAAGAAACCAGTGTTTGCTTTGCCTGTTCTTTATCTGTACCGCCCACTAGTTGAGGTTTTACAGGTCTAGCTCCCAGACTGTCTCTACCTAATTCCGCATAAGCAGTTTCAATTATTTTAGGTAGCTCTGTCTCCTGTTGTGATGGAGTGAAATCTCTCAGACGTTGGCGTATTGCCACTGATGCTGCTTCCCCTTTAATATTTGCTAATATTATCGCAGATACCTGGGCAAAGTTATTTAACAACTTCGGGCCTGATTCACAGAACTAACTTACGTCAAAACGTAAAGTTAGTACTTTTTGGTATTCACAGAATACACTTACTCATTTTGGTATTCACAGAATGAACTTACTCATTTCGGTATTCACAGAAGTTAGTAGTCCTAACTTTAGGACTCCTAAATGCCTTCTGTGAATACCGAAAGTCTTAAAGTTAGGATTTTCTCAGTTTAGGAGTAGTAAAGTTAGGACTCCTAACTTTACTACTCCTAAACTGAGAAAAATCCTAACTTTAAGACTTTCGGTATTCACAGAAGACATTTAGGAGTCCTAAAGTTAGGAGTCCTAACTTTACTACTCCTAAACTAAGAAAAATCCTAACTTTAAGACTTTTGGTATTCACAGAAGGCATTTAGGAGTCCTAAAGTTAGGAGTCCTAACTTTACTACTCCTAAACTGAGAAAAATCCTAACTTTAAGACTTTCGGTATTCACAGAAGGCATTTAGGAGTCCTAAAGTTAGGACTACTAACTTCTGTGAATACCGAAATGAGTAAGTTCATTCTGTGAATACCAAAATGAGTAAGTGTATTCTGTGAATACCAAAAAGTACTAACTTTACGTTTTTGACGTAAGTTAGTTCTGTGAATCAGGCCCTTCATCCCTAAGTTTAGAGCAGGGTCTGCTCCATACTCATTCTGTATGTGTCTTAATACAGCTGGTATTACCGCTTAATAAGGGATACCATGAGTCCTGGTATATATTGCAGCGAAAACTGTGCCCCAAGAAGTACAATCTTCTATAGAGGGAGCTATCCTCATCGGCAAGCAAATCATCAGTATTTTATGCTTTTCCTTAGGAGTAGTGTGTGGAAACACTGCCTCCAGCTGTGTTATTTTTTGTGCTATCCAGAAGGGCATTTGCTCACGTTTAGTGGGCATTCTACCCATCACTGCGTGCAGTGTTTGTGGTGTAATTTTGGTTGTGTTATTTTGGACTGGTCCTGGTTGTGTAGCCGGTGTTGGCTGAAGTGTGAGTGTTCTCATCACAAACTGTGTCATGTTTCTGTAAAGTCTTATTAATTCTTTACGCTGTACTAGTAAGTCTCCTCCTGGCATTGTGTCAATGTCAGGATGTGGGGTGTAGGCCGCTAGCACTGGCCAAGTTGCTCCGTCTCTTCCGAGCGGGCCGAGTCTTACTCTATTTCTTGTATGGGGGAGGGCGCCTTTAAACCAGTAAAAATGTTTGTGGTAAGTTAGTGGAATTTCAATGTCCTCATATGGACTATATTCGTCTGGTATGTCATCTTCGACATAGTAGTGAAATGTTTTTGTTAAAGCATTTTCCTGCGGGAATCTAATCCAGGAGTAGAATACCTCTGTTCTATATGATTCGTGTGCCTCAATCACGAAAGTCACTTGCCCACCCCTAATTGTAACACCATATGCTACTAGTTTTAGGGCTACGGCATTTCTCACATTCTCTGCAATATATATTTCATCTGCATCATTTTTTTCTGTTGTGAAGTTTAGTGCATTCCCTTCATCTACGTCTCCCTGCTCAGTCATTATTTTTAGAAAGGAGAGCATTTCAAGGGAACTGAGATAAGGTGTTATGCACAATTAGGAACACTGTATCCTTTAAACTTGATTAAACCAACAACCAATACATAGGAATTTTCCTACTCAGCTGCGGCGGATTTTGTTCCCTCCCACTCCAGACGTCTCTGGGGAAATGTGAGTAGGGGTCTCTGAGAATAGCACGACTGAACTATTCAGATTTGACTGTTAAATAAGTGCCAATACCAACGTTGGGCACCATGTAGTGTAGCTCCTATAAGACCTATATAGGAGCTGCACGTTTAGACAACATACACTGCGGGACTGGTGTCCAGACTGATTCCAGACACCCCCACCGGGTATGTTGGCCTGTGTACCAGCTAGCTCGCAATGCCACTATAACCTCATCTTACCAAGGAGAGAATAGTTCTTAGCTACTATCGAACATGACAACCCTGATCCCTCAGGACCGTGGAAACAGTAACTTACTTTTTGCTCAGTCACTCGTGCTCACTTGTTCTCAGAGAGATACACAGAATAAACAGCTGGGACATTTTCAATAAGTATTTATTGAGCAGTCGTTATTCCAGTGTAAAATAAGTGTACTGAAATCACCAGTAGAAAGTAGCATAAATAAATGAGTAGAAGCACTAAGAAAGTAAACAGATGGTAAGTTTCTACCATTTTGCTAAAATCATAAATACAGGCATGTATATAGGATACATGGCAATAAAATGCGTACTCCCATGATGCACCCTAACTAGATGTACCTAAGTGTACCTAGCATGTGAGTAGGTGTAAAGCCAAGAATCCCTCTAGGATAGAGCCAACCCCATTACCTGACGTGAGACTGCGGGACCCCGTTCTGGTCTCGAACCGAACACCCCGCAAGGGATGTCAGACCACTGCGAGCTGGAGTATCTGCCTGCAGGAACCTCAGCATCTTGCGTCAGTGTGTCGGCTGGGAAGTCCTGATCTCCTCTGACTATCTCAGCAAGATGTGGTGTTTATATACCCTAAGGTATCCCCAGGGGTTCTACCTTGCTGTGCCAGTGTTGGACTTAGGATGACATTGGGAATGAACTTTATACACAGTTATTATGCAGGAGATGATGGTCCTGCTGTGATTCCAAGAAACTAAGAATCCTCATGCATAATTTATGAGGCCAGTGTCCAGGGAAAAACCCTCTGTACTTGTGTGTAGTATTGTAACTGGGTAAAAGGTCAGTCCTTCAAATCCGTTATGTATGTAGTATAGGAGAGAATGTAGGTGAAGGGTAATGATGTTACCTAGACCTATATCGGGGTACCTATATGAAATAAAACAGTGAGCATCAAATCACTTTACACTCTTTCATCTTTTCCTGTCCAGTTTCTCGCCACCCTTTCTGGTCATTCTCAACCCTCATACCATTCACCAAATTTGTGTTTACCCATGAAGGACGTACCAAGGTATTAGCCTTCCTCTTTTGGAACAATTCAAATGGAGTCATACCTGTAATGGTATGAGCTGAGGGGGGCACCCCTACTTTTTTAGTGGGTGGTGAGGAGAAAAACCGGTGTGGGAAGGCATGTGACTTGAGCTGGTGCTCAATCTCCAGCTACCAAATGTGTTTACTTCTTTGAGGTAGGATAAGACTGCCTGCACTTGGTCAGATTGTTGAGACCCTTCAGATTAAGGGTAATAACCTTCAGGCTAGCGTGGTGGAAATGTGTAGTGGTGGGACGGAAAGGCAGCTAGCCTCAGGACAAATCCAATTTCCCTCCCCTGGCACCGGTCAAAGCCCAGAATGACCCCACTCACTCTGGGACCGTACCCCGCTTTAGCACCTCTGGAGCATGAGTACCCCCATCGTAAGCGTGAGCATGAGTACCCCTCACCAAAGCGGAAAAGGCTGAGCCTAAGCATCTGACCCTGCACTATCCCGGTTCAGAACAATCCCATCAGGGCTTCTTGGAAAGGGTGGCCTGGGATTGTCAAAGAAGGCTATATGTCTGCATGGCTCAAGAGCATGAAGGACCCCTTTGAGGCGTGAGCACTCTCCGAAGAAAAACCCCAACTGTAAACAATAAATAACTCGGTCTCAATTAAACATATGGCACTGGACAAATCCAGTAAAGTCCTGAAAGAATGCCGGGGCAGGGGGCCCATGAGAGTACCTCCAACTCTTCCAGGAAAGTAGACATGCCTAGGCAACAGGGTAGACCAAAGCATGGCATAGGGCCTATGGCAATAGCAATGCCCAAATAAAATCTTCTGATGTGTCTGCAAGGTTCAGTCGATTCAGCGAACAATACGTACACAAAGGTGAGGTCATCCCATCACACTAAAAAGACCCAAAATGACCCACTGGAAGTTCAGAGGTGAAGAGCATCTTCTGTAAGTGATATGCAGTTGCACTATGCCAAGAGCACTAGTGCAGCACTTGGTGTCCAGAGGTCAAGGCTTGACTGAATGTGGGAACTTTGGATAGATGAACTGGGCAACAGCCATGCCTAGTGGCCATTATGCATGATTAGCATGAACAGACTGTATTGGCTTCAGATTATGCCACATGCACAGTACGTGTGCTGAGCCGGCGGCAACTCAGGGCAAGGGATGTGGACCGAATTGAGGGATGGATTGAGTCTACCTGCCTAGCTCGGGCCCCAGAAAGTAGTACTCAACAGCAGCGATCAAAAGTACCAAGCCCATGGTTCACATCGTCGCTGAAAGAATCTAAATTAACATGTAAACGTAAAGAGAGATTATGGAGGTTGAACTACTGTCCAGCGGCTAAAGCAGACTATAAATTAGTACTCAGAAGCTACCATAAAGAAATTATATTAGCTAAAAAAGCCTATTTTGAGGCCAAAATCCTAAGGGCAGGCAATCACTCGAGAGAAATCTTCAAAATTGTGAAGTCCTTCTCCACGCCCGAAGTTGGTTCCAATAAGAAACCGCCCTCGGAGGAGTAGTGTGAGATGCTCGCCTCATTCTTCCAAGAAAAAATAGTTTACATCCAGGCCAGCCTCCCTCCACCTATGCCGGGAGATGTTTCTTCAGGCCCTGCCTTAGATGTGGACAATGATCAGGGAAAACTTAACCACTGCCCGCCGACTCTCACAGTAACTTGTTCCGTGAACTCTTTTGACCCTATTTCCCTGGAAGACTCTCTGAGGGCCTTTAAAGGCCTTAAGTCGGGTTCTTCGATGGTCCCTGCCCCCGCTTTCATTCTGGTCCTGGGAGCGGAGGTCTTAAATCCATCCATGAACCATCTATTTAACTCCTCCCTCTCATCTGCTACGGTTCCTCATAAATGGAAACAGGCAAAGGTCATTCCATTGTTAAAAAAGGCCCAGGCCAATCCATTGGACCCTGCCAACTATAGACCTATTTCCCTTCTCCCGGCCTTTTCTAAGCTCCTGGAGAAACATGTGAATCAGCAGCTATCTTCCTTTCTCGAAACGAACTGTCTACTTCACCCAAGCCAGTCGGGCTTTCGACCAAACCATAGTATGGAAACCGCCCTTTTGGAGATGGTCGACTCCATTCGGCTGAGCCTGGAGACAGGTGAGAGAGCGCTGCTAGTCTTGTTGGACCTGTCGGCCGCTTTCGATACGGTCTCGCACCAAATGCTCCTGTCTTGGCTTCACTCGATTGGCATCAGGGGTCAGGCCTGGAAATGGCTGGCATCCTTTCTTGAGGGGAGAGGACAGGAGGTCTGGTGCCATCCCTACTCTGCCGCCTCGCGTCAGTTGAAGATTGGGGTCCCGCAGGGTTCGGCCTTGAGTCCGACCCTGTTTAACATATACCTCACACCCCTAGCCGCGTTGGCGGAATCACTGGGGGCTAAAATTGTGTCCTATGCTTATGACACGCAGCTGCTGCTTACATGGAAGAACAACAAGCCCTGTCCTGGTCTGTCAATAAGTGCCTGCCTTTCAGCGGTCTTCAGGTGGCTGGCTGCGAATCAGCTGAAATGTAATGCAGGGAACACAGGGTTATTCTTCTTCGGCAAGGGCGCTGAGACACCACTGCAAGTCTTCTGGCCAGCAGACGCACCGGCAACCACGGCTAACAACAACCCAGTAGTGAAAAATCTGGGGTTCATAATAGACAACCAGCTGCTTTTCCGCGCCCAAATCAATGCGGTGGTAGGCACCTGCTTTTCCCTGTTACGTCTCTTGCGGAAATTTCTTTTTTTTCTACCGAGAGCTGCCAGACAACAGGTGATTCAAGCCCTGATTATATCCTGGTTGGACTACGTGAATGGTCTCTATCTTGGCATGCCTAGTTATTTGTTGGACAGGCTTCAGCTTGTCCAGAATGCAGCAGCCTGTACCATCTTTGAGCTTCCCCGGAATGCACATGTGTCCCACCTTCTAAGGAGCCTTCATTGGCTCCCAGTAAGGAAAAGAGTAATCTTTAAGACCTTGCTTGTCACCCAGAAAGCCCTGTATGGGACTGGACCAGAGTACCTCAATCTCAAGATCGCATTTTATACCCCACGAAGAACTCTCCGTCCTCCGACTAGCTGTTAGCTAACACCACCCGAGTTAGAAAGTCGAGGACATGGGGCAAGGCTCTCTCTTACCTTGGGCCTACCCTCTGGAATAAAATGCCCTTCCATTTAAGAAACATTGAATCGACACCTCTGTTCCGTAAGAAACTGAAAACCTGGCTCTACTCTTGCCAATAACCTTTTCCTCCCCGCTGCTTCCCTTTCAGCCTTTAGCGCCAGGACACGCCTTGGAGTAACAGCGCGCTCTATAAATACCCCCACATAGACATAGACCTGTAGGGCACAACATGTCTTGTGGCCTCTATGTGCTGGTGTATTGTGCACATATCATGGCCCCAGATTAAGCCATGTCCTGGGGGCATATGGCACATGTCTGCTGGCTGTGCTTGGTGTACACATGGGTGTACTATTTGAGGGTTCTTTAGCCAATCGATTCCCTTGAAATTACTGGTAATGGCTATAGAAAGTGCACAGTATGCCAGATTAGCCAATCAATCAGGATTCTTGTAAAGCGCAACTACTCACCGGTTAGGGTCTCAAGGCGCTGAGGAAGGCAGAATCCTGTTAGAATATATCATTACAGAACTTGCTAAATTTACAGATTTTACTAATGGGCGATTTTAGTTGCCTACTAATATTTAAATACTAATAATTCTCTGAACAATATCCACAGTTGAATAGGTTGTTACTGTTGTAAGCAAAACCCCTGATATTAGCTAGTTATAGTTATCTACACAACAAAACCGCTAACCCTAATGTTTCTGCTCATGTCCTCCCCAATTACATTACAGATTGCCCTGTGCTTTACGGTTGTAACCTCAGGCCCGTTACAGTAAACTCCCATGAAAAGTAAAATTTCCTACTGCGCTCCAAGCGAGGTCCATGCTATAGAAATAGCCCTATAAAAAAGAAAGAATGTATGCAAGAAAATACAGTTCTTATCCCATGGAAGAGGAGATCAAAGAAACATAAACTGATATCTACGACAATTACAATGACAGACACACAGACATACAGACAGGTATGCAACAGGAACATACCCCTGCAACAGAATTAGGCCCAGATGTACAACCCTATTTAGCAGTCGCAAACGGGAAATCAGCCTGTTTGCGATCGCTAAAAAGGTGTGTAGTATGTAGAAACCCTATTTTGTGAGTCAGTAACCTATTACCGACTCGCAAAATACGGCTTGCGAGTCGCTATTAGGAAGGGGCGTGCCAAGGGCATCTCTTCCTAATAGGGAGATGCACTAGTATGTACGATTGTTTTGTTACTGCAAATGCGGTCGCAAAACAATCGCAGTTACCACCTACTTCAAGTAGATGGTAAGCCAGTAACAAACGTGAAGGGGTCCCCAGGTGGACCCCTTCCCATTTGTGCTGGGCAGCGAAAATATTTTTTAAGAGCAGACGGTGGTCCCACGGACCACTGCCTGCTCTTAAAAAATGAAACAAAAACGTTTCATTTTTCTTTTTTTAATGCATCCCGTTTCCCTTTAAGGAAAACGGGCTAAATTATTTTTTAAAAACTACTTTATTTAAAAAGCAGTCTCAGACATGGTGGTTTGCTGACCCCAGCAGGTCACCATCCCTGTTAGTGGTGGCCATTCCTAATGGGTCGCAAATTGCGACCTGCCTCGTGAATATTAATGAGGCAGGTCATTTGCGACCCATTTGGGAATTGCAAACAGTGTCTCAGACACTGTTGTACATTCCATTTTGCAAACTATAGCAATTTGCGACTCGCAAGATGGAATGGTCGTACATCTTGGCCCTTAAAAGCCAGAGTTTGTTTGCAGTGTTACAAGAGCAGCAAGTGCACATCCACGCATTTATTTTAATATGTAAAAAGTGGTATTACAGCATGACGGAATGCAGCAGTACAGCTTCCAGGCATGGGAAATTTATGCATAATATCACCACCAAAACGTGTGGTAACTCTGTCCTTTTAAATGTGGTAATGTCACAGCTACCACTTCTCAGAACGCAATTATCCGAATCGTGGTAGTACCAGAAATGGCCCGGAGGTCGGTAGATATGGCCTAAGTGAGAAGCCCAGCAGCGACACCCAGAAGCAGCGACACCCTGAGCACACAGATGCAAGAACTATGAAAGCATGCGCCGCACATGTATCTTCAGGAAGACAGGCACCAAAACAGATGTGGCAGCTGATACCGCACGGCTGCGATGTATCAGTGTGTACTAGGGCAGCCTATCTGTTATACATATCACCTTGTCGCACAAAGGAAATAATCTTTTAATGGTCTGCTGCACACGGAGCTAATACTCTGACATCGTTTATCACCATCATTTAATAGATTGTTTTTCCCTGAGATGAATCTCGAGCTTGCAGAAGGCGAGGGAGCCTTTAGAGCCAGCACAGCATGGGCAGGTTCCTGCTCACAACACCCTGAAGATATAGATCTTGATATTGCAGCAGTAGCCCTTATATGTGTATTTGCAACATCAAAAGACGGTTTTGTAGCCTCTGTCGTTTAACTAATCTGAATTGGGATATTGTAATCATAAGGAGAACTTTTGTTTCAGCTAATTCAAGTGCCAGTGTGTTTGTGTACGTTACTAATCACTATGGTAACATGCTGATGGCTTCAGGTTTGGTAAGGATTGATTGAAATTGCCCATCATCAGGTCAAAGTGCACTGCATCTCACTCATCGAGGAACGTGTAATGTGCTTTCCACCAACTAGTGTTGATAGGAAAACTATCTGAAGTACCCTAGCATCCCCCCTCAGCATTGAAGTTTACATCATTGTTGGTTGCTCTGTAATGTTTCGCATGCATGTAAAGCATAACAAACATGTGCATCTTTTTTGGAACTGATGACCCAAGGTGCAATGATGCATATTAATAATATTTATTTTTGAAGAAGTGTTTATTTGTGAGGCAAATTCATATAGTACTTGAACGGTCCCTCGCGTAGCCCAGTTCTCGTGGCTTTACACCTCTTTAGCAAAATACACTCTTCACAAACATACCAAATTTAGAAACAAATCTAAGGCAAGCAATGCTTTATAAGAGAGTTCTAGTAAATGCCATGGCATTGTGCTTTTCCGCCCCTCGCCCTTTTTGCCGTCAGCAAGGGTAAGGACACCGTGATTTATGGCAACGTTTCCTTTAGGACTGTGCTTTTCTTGGGAAATGGAACCCATTCTATAATATTCTAACAGGCTTTGGTTTACCCTCCTTCAGTCGTTGACTTCTTTGGTTCAGGAACCTTCAGCCATTGGCTTGAGAGATTGTCACCCACATCTTGGGTCAGCTCAGCTCATTGGAGTATTTCATTGTCATATTCCTTCTATTGGATGTTTATATGTTTCCTTCCGCCTCCAGAAAAATTAAACAATTGCTTATTTTAAATCTGGAAGGTACACTCTTTCATCACGCATTTAATACTTTATCTCATCCCTGCATTGTTTAGACAAAAAATACTGCTTTATTGTTTTTCACTGCAGCAAACATTTTTATTGCGATTTTTCAGCGCTCCAGCGTGAATGTCAAACCTACTGACTTTGCCACTGTCTGGTTTGTTTCCTTGAATACTACAAACTTTGACATTTGTAGCCTTTACCTCTGTGATTAGGGATGGGACTATGAGCAGACACTCTGCCACTTTTAATACAAAAGGACCTAATAATGGGACATGTACGATTTGCAACCTTGTGAATCTTCACTCACCACAAGCAGAACCTGTACAAGGTGCATCTGAGTGACTGTATCAATAAGAAAATGGTTTACAATTAAAATAATTAAAAAACAACGTAAAACTTTTCTCAAGGATTAATTGAGTTAATTTGATTCAGTAATTTATGTGTGTTTGAGCAGTGCATCTGCGTGTGTCTGTCTTGTTTGATTACAAGCAGCTTCAAACTGTATTCTAGGATGTACACAGATAGCATACTAAAGATTGGTATAAAAGAAATGACTACAGAAGTAACTAGGAGGGGAATACCTGAACTCTTTTTTGCAAGAAAACCCAGTTTCCCTTCCGTAGTTGTCCCAAATATGTTCGAGTTAAGCTAGTACATGGCCTGTTGGGCATTTTTTCTGTGCAAGGCTAACTGATCCCCACTCCCATAATTTCCAAAACAAACTCAGTTCTTGCCTTCTCATGGGAGGCGCAAGTGACCCCCAGAGGACGAATGGAAATAGCCTTCATTAGAAGATCTGCCTCCGCCCATCTCAAATTAAACATTGTAGCCAGACCTTAGTGAGTGACAGCTACATTTTGTTCCTAGAGACCAAACGTGAACTCAGCTTCGTTTCAGTACTATGATACATCACCACTAGCTTAGATATCGTGTTAGGATGGGATTACAATGGTGAATGTCTGAATGAGACACTTTTCCATGCCTCTTTCAGGCTACAGGATAGAGGGTAGTCCAAGTAAGGAAGCCCCTTCAGAATCAGAAACATAAACTGTGCCCATTGAGTGCTACAAGGGCCCATGTGAATCTGAGCAAATACTGCAGAATGGGCTTTAACATTTTATGGTACTAGTTACCAAACCCATGCCTGTGTGGAGCTGTGTTATGTGAAATACTGCAAAGCTTTCCAGTATCTTCCCATGAAAATGTGGTTATGCATGCTATTGACAAGGTGACTGGACTGAGGAGGAAGCTTCTCCTGCAAGATAATTTATGTTCCACCTAAACATTTCCTACTTGAACCACTCCCTTTTAGAAAAAAACTGTAAACTTGTGTGGCTGAATAAATCACACTTCAAATATGCAATAAAACTTTTGCATAGCCCTACACGGATGTTGAGTGATTAAAGGCAGCAATGCAATAAAGGCAACCCAAATTTATGGTGGCTCATTTTGAAATTTTTTTTTTACAGAGTTTTATATAGCGCGAACTTGACCCGAATCGGGTATCAGAGCGCTTTACATAGCACCAGTTGCATTACATGAGGACACATTCATTTTTGTTAGGCACGGGGAGATTAAGTGATTTGCCCAGAATCACAGGATGTTCTGCGTCATTGACGAGACTCGAACCCAGTTCCCCACATTCGAGGTCGTCCGCCCTAGTCGTTAGGCCAACTCCTCTCCCCAAGGATCATCACAATGTCATCGGATATGCAAAAGAAAACCAAAGTTGATTCAAACAGTTAGTAGGTATAACCTAAAACGGAAGTGATTTTCTACTCAGTCAGCACAAGTCGTACCTGCATGGAAACTGAGCGAAGAGAGGAGCTTAAGTTTGGCATGGAAGTCTGGTAAAGTCAAACCATGTGTTATTGTGTAGGGTTCCAGCACATGAAAGGTGGTCTGTGTGCTACATTAAATGCAGGATCAGTGTATTAACATTTGTAGATTGATGTGGTTTTGAATATGGTGAGTAGGAACTTGGTGCATTGAGATAGAGCTGGTCAAATGCTAACTATTGCATGCACAACACGACTAATATATTTTCAGGGTGGTACCTGAGAGAAGGGATTGACGCTTAGCAGTACAAAAGAAATGGAAACCTTGCCTGTCCAGAGCAGACTAGTGAGCATTATACAGGCTTTCAAATCCAACACTGCAGGACACCTCTGTTTCTGCATAGAACATTGTGTACTTTTCATGAAATCTGCTAAATGAGTTTGTTGTCTCGGTAACTGGTACACTTTTGAAGTTGACAGTGGGTATTTGGTTTATGATCAAACCATTCCCCGGTAGTAAGGGTAAAAGTGCTTACAAAGGAAGGAGGATATATGGACATACACAGGATGCAGGATCTCTTCCTTTGAGTAACTTGACTGATTTCTGTAGTAGAATGGGGTGTAATGCGATAAACCCATAATTTTTCTCTTAAAGAGTTCATCCAATTTCCACCCAATTTTAATGAATCAATAACAAAAGTCTTTAGAACTCTATTAAAGCGTTCCACTTGCCCATTTTCGTGTGGTTCATATAAGGACGTACATTTATGTTCGATACCGCATTTCTTAAGAAAATTTTCCATTTCCCCAGAGGTTAATTGTACCCCATTGTCAGTGACTAAAATGGAGGGACACCCTTCACGTGCAAAAATTTCTTTAAAAAAACAATAACTGCACTAGTTGTAGCTTTGGAAACAAACTTAACCTCTGGCCATTTAGAATGGTAGTCAATCATGATTAAAGCAAAACGTGATGACTCCGGCAAACCACTAAAAGGACCTGATATATCAAAAGCCACCTTCTGCCATGGTACTTCAGGCCACTTGACAACTTTCAACCGTGGAACATGCAATCTTAACATTTTTTCACTTGAGATGCATTCATGACATTCCCTGACCATGCGATCGATAAACCTATCCATGCCAGGCCACCAAAAGAAACTTCTAACCAACCGCTTCATGGACGAAATTCCAGGATGTGTCTTGTGGGCTATATTAAGTATAATGTCTTGCATGCCTCTAGGAGGAACACACTTCCCTGATTTAAACAGAAAATTACCCTCAAAATCTAATTTCCTGCTACATTGAAGAATGATACAAGATCTGGTCTTACCATATTTTTTTTAGGCCATCCACTTATGACAATTTTTTTTAAATCACTCCACCTGTCATCTAGTTGCTCACAGTTATTCCACTTGTCTTCAGTAATTTCCTGAAATTGTTTGGAAACAATATCACCAATGGTAACAACAAAATCACATTCTTTGGTGATGTTTACCTTATTTTCATTACATGGTAAGCGAGAAAGAAAATCTGCAGTAACATTTTTCTTTCCAGGAACATACTCTGTACTGAAATTATACTCTTGCAACTTAGAAGTTAACCTTGCAATTCTGGCAGTAGAGTTCCAACCCCCACCCGTGGATAGAATGTTGACTAATGGTTTGTGATCCGTTCTAAGGGTAAATTTAGTGCCCCATATGTATAACCTGTTATGTTCAACCGCCCACACACATGCAAGGAGTTCTCTTTCTATCACAGCATATTTCCGCTCACACTCATTCAAGGTGCATGATGCAAAGGCAACATTCCATTCCTCTTTGCCCCCTTTTTGTGACAGTACACCTCCTAAACCATAAAGGCTGGCATCTACTGTAATAATACATTCTTTCTTCATTCGAAAAGGTTTCAAGGTGGGTGCATTCACAATATCTTCTTTTATTTTCTCAAATGCTTCCTGTTGTTCTTTTGTCCACTCATATTTTACATTATGTCTCAATAAAACTCTTAAAGGCTCCATTTTGGTTGCAAATCCCTCCACAAACTTGCTATAATATTCGCAGATCCCTGCGAATGATAATAGTTGTTCTTTGTTTGTTGGTGATGGAGCTTTAATTATAGCATCTACGTTGTTTTTTTTTTTAACTACTCCATCTCCAGACAACGTATGCCCCAAATACTCAACTGAGCGTTTAAACAACTTGCATTTATGTGCCTTGAGTGTGAGACCATGGTTCTCTAACCTCTTACAAACTTCATTTAAATGTAACACATGCTCAGACTCATTCCTCAGGAAGATTAAAATGTCATCCTGGAAGCACTTAACATAATCATCTACGTCTCTGAACATGACCCTCTGGAAAACTGACGCTGCTGACGCCAGTCCAAAAGGCATTCTTGTGTATTGATACAACCCAAATAGCGTGATGAAAGCTGTGTATTTCTTTGATTCTTCCATCAATTCTATCTGGTGGTACGCTGAACGTAAATGTAATGTGGAAAATATTTGGGCACCTTCAAACATAGAAACTACTTCGTTGATATTCGGTAGTGGATGACAGTCAATTATAATGTTTGAATTGAGAGCCCTCAAGTCCACACAGACTCTCAGTTTTTGGTCTGGTTTTCGAACCAGAACAATGGGTGAAACCCATTCAGAGGATTCAATAGCCTCAATAATGCCTTCATCAGATAAATCCTTTACCATCTCTTTTAGTTCCTCCCTAATATTAATTGGGACACCTCTTATTTTCTGTTTGACAGGTGCAACATTATCTTTTAAAACAATTTTATGTGAAAACTTTTTAAGCTTCCCTAATTTATCACAAAAAACGTTGTCATACTTACTAATTAGTTTCTCTTCCCTGCAGCTCAGATCGACTTCTGCATTAACTACCGCAACTTTATTATATAATATGTCATCACACAAGGACACAGGTTCACTAGACCTTGGGTTGAGTGTTAAGACCAATTTCCATTGGTTGCGCCATCCCAATACATTAACACCTTTCTGTGTAATATATAATTTCACATTTGCACATCTATTTTTGAAATGTAACTCCACATAAAAGAAACCTTCAATGTCAATTTTCGTACCATCAAAACTTTCCGCTATTATGTCAGGTGGCTGTAGACTATCATAGTTCGTTAGCAGCAATAATGCAATTGTGTAATACAACAGTTTTACGTGCTCCAGTAACAGTGCCCCCGTTATGGATCAAATGATGACACACAAAGTACTGCTTCCCACTCTGGCCCCAGTACTGCCCCGTCCTGGGTCAGCACGGGCCGGGATCCGAGCCGAAGCAACGGCTCGTGCAGCTGACTGAGGGGGAGGCCGAGAGAGTGTCCCTCCAGGCCAGCACCCCACCCCAGGTGTTGATCAACGTTACCTGGGGGGGGGGCCGATCCCACTCTCCTCCCCGACGTCAGCGACTTGGGCCTTGATCCAGAACTCCGTCATGGGTTTTGGCGGACTCGGGCCGGCAGCTCAGCTCTTCCGTGGCTGCCGGTCCGGGCCGCTACTGATGGACTCCGAGGGCCCCGATGACTTGGCCCTCACTCCGGCGGACTCGGTCCACACCGAGACCCGCCCTCAGCACTGTGGAGACTTTACTTCAGTTTGGTGCACAACCTAACCCGGCACTCCTCACCAGCTCCTCAGGTTGTACTTCGACACGCACACCGCGCGTCCGAGACTTGCCTCTTCTCTGGTGCTCACAACGATCCGGCGCTCTTCACCAACACTCCGCTTGCACCTCAACACGCACCCTGCGCGTTTGGGCCTCGCCTCTTCTCCTGGTGCACACGATGTCCAGGCGCTCTTCCTCATGCCCTCGCTGCACCACGACACGCACTCCTGCGCATACGAGTCTCACCTCTTCTCCCGGTGCACACGATGTCCAGGTGCTCTTCCTCACGCCCTGGCTGCACCACGACACGCACCCTTGCACGTCGGAGACTCGCTTCTTCTTTTGGTGCCAACGAGGCCCAGGAGCTCCTCACCAACACCCGGGCTGCACCACGACACGCACCCAGCGCGTCCGAGACTCACTTCTTCCGCTGGTGCACACGATGTCCAGGCGCTCCTCACCAACGCCCTGAATGCACCCCGACACGCACACTGCACGTCCGAGTCTCGCTGCTTCCTTTGGTGCACACGAGGCCCAGGCGCTCTTCACTAGCACCCGGGCTGCACCACGACACGCACACTTGCGCGTCCGAGCCTCGCCTCGTCTCCCTGTGCACTCCACAACCAGACGCTCCTCACCAACGTCTTGGCCTGCACCACGACACGCACTCTGCGCATCTCAGACTTAGCTTACTCCTGCGTGCCCACGATCACACGGCACAACTTCTGAGGGTCTCAAGCAGCACAAACCACGCGTACACCGCGTTGCTTGGGACTTCTCCAGAAACTTTTATGAATCTGTATTTCCAAACAGGAAGCCAGCTCACCTCGGGCCCTTGGGGTTACAAGACACAGCACAAAGCACAGTCTTCTTCAAGCAGGGGGACCCAGCGCCTCCAAGCACAGTCCCAACAGCCTCTTCCTTAGTTAGAACAGAAAACTGCAGACCAGCCCCTGATCACGAAGCAAGGATTGGTCTATCCACCACAGTCTCTTCAGTTGTTCCTTCTTTAGCAAAGGTTCCTCTTGACCACAGAATGGGTCCAAGCCTTTTCAGTCTCAATCCATATCTGTTTCATTCCAACGTTCAGGGGTTTCAGCTCTCATAGTTATACCCCTTACTGTCTTTGAAGGTTGTATGTGCTCAGGGGTCCCTGACCCCTCCCTAAATCAGTTCTGGGTGTCTCCCTCCCAGTGTCACCTCTCTCCCTTTGATACTGGGGGTCTGGATCCTTAATCACTCAGCAGGAGATGGGTCAATTGGTTTATAGCACCAGCCCAGGCCTTTTCACCTCCCGGGCTTCTCCTCCCCTACTCTCCAGATGCAGGGCAGCCTGGTGCCATCTCAACCCCTCCCTGGGTCAAGACCTCTCCCAGCTCCTCTCACCTTTCAATTCCAGACAGACAATCCACATTTCAGAGACACACAGAAATGCTCAGAGCACAAAACTCACCTACTTCTAAAAGAGTAGTTTATAAACACACAGTGACAAAACCACCCTTACAGAAAGATGCATTATGACACTGTGAGTTCACACATACCAAACTTCACCTCTCCATTATAAACTGACAGGAAACTAGGCTAACAAATACAACACCTAGCCTCCCCCATTCTGTCCTATGGGCAGAATGGCCTTTCAGCAGTGAAAAACGAAATGGAGAGTTTTTCACTGCCAGAACATAACACACACCTCAGTTTATGTTCTGCCTTTTACCTACACTGCACCCTGCCCAGGGGTTGCCTGAGACCTACCACAGGGGTGCCCCATGTGTATGTAAAAGGGAAAGTCAGGCCTGACAAGTGGTTGCACCTGTCAGGACAACATGCTAACTTAGCATTCTGCGCGCAGGCCCTACACTGAAGGCCTGAGTTCCCTTCTCTGCGTGCCCTTGCATTACTAGCCCTTGCACACACAATGCACATCACTAGGGACTTTTACTAGTAAGGCAAACATACCAATCATGGCCAACCAATCACCATACATTTTACACAGGGAACTCCTGTACTTTGACACTGATCAGCAGTGGCAAAGTACCCAAAGCATCTAAATTGGCATCTCTAGGTCAGGAAAATGGTCTAGGGGGAAAGCAAAAAGTTTAGGGAACTTTAACCAAAAAGGCCAAGTCCTACACAACCCCTCCCAGCCAAAAGCCAGGGGAGACCAATCATTACTTTGATGGACTTCCCGGCTTCGGGCGATAGAAACAGGATGCAGGCCCTCTACCACAGGGACACCCTCCTGTTCCTCACCTTCCTACCCCCAGGGGGACTTCTTGATCACCACCCCCTGAGCCAACAATGCTGTTCCATGGATCCCCCGCCAGGGGGACCCCTCCAGGGGTGCTGGACCCATGCCAACCCCTCCCTGGAGTGGTACCCTGGGGAGACCCATCGGGCAGGATACTACCTCCCATTATCCTGCCCTCTAGATTAAGAGTGGGCCTACCTTGGTCACTCCTAGGGGACCCAGCCCTACTGGCTGGACCATGTCCCTTTGGTGTCCCCACCGGGGAACACAACCCTTTCTTAATCTTCCATTTAGTTTTCTGGGCCTGCCACTTAGGAATGGCACCCACAAACTTCAGAACGGCAGGAGCTCTGGCTACAGATGCCCCACGCCCTCCTGACGCTAGGTGTTCTTCCCCACACTGCTGGCACCCAGGCACGAGGCCTCCACCCGGGGGCTCTCCTACGGCCCCCCCAGTTTCCTGGGTGGTGCTGCTGATCCCTGGGGGTGCTACTCCCTCTGCCTACCCCCTTTGGAGACAAGGGGCTAGCCAGCAACCCCTCCTCCCTACTCTGGGATCTCCTCACGCCACCTGGCCTTCCTTCCCTCTCTGGGACCCCTTCAGGCCCCTGGACCCATGACCAGGGTTCCGGTTCTCGTGCAGGCTCCCGGGAATCAAGGAACCCACACCCTAACCCGGGGTGGCGCAATCCTGGAAAATAATTTCTGAGCCTAGGCTCCCCTGGGGCCAAATCTGGTAACCCTTCCAAATCATTTACCATGCTGACCACTACCCAATCCTCCAGTGCACTCTTGTACTCATCCACACTTCGCACTGGCTGTGCGCTGCCACCATTTGAACTGGGCTCTGCTTGTTTACCCTTAATGTCCAATTCCCTCATGCTTAACTCATGAGCGAAGAGAAGCCGTTTCTCTTCCAACGCGAGAGCGTTCCTGCTCTCCTCTGCTTGAGTTTTAAGCTTTAACACCTCCAACTCATGCAGCCTGACCCTTTGGTTTTCCTCCAACTCCTCTGGTGAAAAACTCCTCCCTGAATGGCTACTATCAGCCCCTCCGGCTGGTCCTTCCACTGGCAAATCCTGTGGACCAAATCTATTCCCTGGGTCATCCTCATCCACCTCACCATCACCTGTCTCCTGAACCTCTTTGGCTTCCCACCAGGCCCTCAAGGCCACCTGCAGCTCCTCCTTCTTGGCGCTACTCTTCATGGGACATCCCAAAGTCCTGCAGAATTTCCTCAACTGATCAACCTTGTAGGTAAACAGTGCCTCAATGTCAAACTCCAATTCTGCAATCTCAGCCTCACCGGCTATCTGGCTCTCCCCCTGAGAGATGATGTGTGGATTAACCTTAGAACCACCAAATCAAAAAACAATATGTTGTTGTATCACGGTCTACAATCAATTTATGATGAACACCAATTACTGTGAGTGGTTTTGCACATACGCGTTTACTTTCTATTAGGATCGAATCCCACCGCTCTGCCGCCAAATGTTGGAAAGTGGAGGTCCCTGTCGCTTACCGCCGCCACCAAATGCTGGAGGCGTGCGCCCTCGACCCCTCGCTTCAACGTTAGGCTAAGTAAGGACACCGTCTGAGATAGACCTGCTCACCCCCTTAGTAGCTTGGCACAAGCAGCCAGGCTTATCTCCAAGGCACGAGTGTTCAGTATGTGCAACCACGTTCACAATAACCACATGATGTCATCATAAATAGACTCCACACGAGTATTGATAAAAAGAGTATAATCTTTATATAAGAAATTATACGATACGACCACACAATACAAAATCAACATATAAGAACGGGTAGTATTCTTTCCGGTGGGTTGGTAGGTTCTAATCCCAACCACCGCGTCTAACCAACAGTTAAGCTCTTCTCTAACCGTTTCCCAATAGGTTAGACCAGTCGTATTGCTAGAAACACACACATTGCATAAGGAAACAATACTGCAATGCGTAACGATATTCTCCTATACTGTGCAACAGAGAAATAATGCCATACGTAGCGCCACAGTCATGTACTTTGCAATTGAAGGAATAATGCAATGCGTATCACCACCAGCATGCCCTGTACCAGGAAGAAACAAAGCAATGCGTCACGCTACAATCCTGTGCGGTGCAATAAAGAAATAATACACTGCGCCACGTTATACTCAGATACTGTGCACTGACGAAATCATACAATGCGCCACGTTACAATCAAATAATATGCATGGGAAAAATAACGCAGTGCGTAGCGCACCAAGCATAAAGTTTGTTAGGCACCAATGAGGTCAGGCGTCATAAGACAGTTCGATAGTTAGTTAGCAGCAATAATGCAATTGTGTAATACGTCAGTTTTACGTGCTCCAGTAACAGTGCCCCCGTTATGGATCAAATGCATTAAGCAGGAGCTACACTGTCATTAAAAGTGAGGCCACAGGACACTGCATCTGGCAAGAATGACACTGTCACTAAAGGTGAGGGCACAGGAAACTTCATCAGACCAGAGATACACTGTTATTAAAAGTGAGAGCACAGCATCGAGCCAGAACTACACTGTAGTTCATATTGAGGGAACAGGACGCTGCATCAAGCCAGACGACACTGCCACTAAATGTGAGGGCAGAGGTTATTGCATCGGGCCTGAATGAGATCATCATTAAACATGAGGGCAGAGGACGCAGCAGCAGGCCAAAGCTACCCTGTCATTAAAACCAGTCGCGGCTCGCAATACTCGTTTGTGGGGGCGGGGTCGCGCAGGGAGGACGGGGGGGGGGTTAAAAGACAAAAAAATAATTCCCTGACCGGGTCCCACGCCGCCTCTGCTCCTGGGCCGGGTCCCGCGGAGCAACAGGAACAGGCATGCTCCATCCCCTCCCGTAAGCCAATCACAACGCTGCAATGGCAGCGTAGTGATTGGTGCGGACAACGCCCAGCCGGGCGCATGTAGGGAGGCCATTTTCTCTATGTAGGCTGCATGCAGCCTACATAGAGAAAATGTAGAGTGCGCATTTTTGCTTTGGTCGGCCCCAGAGGGCCGACCAAACAATCTGGGGACTCAGAGTGGTGCAAGCCATTTTATGTTTCTGCTTCTCGCACTGCGAGAAAGCAGTGGGGCGACGCTCCTCCGCCCTAATGGAGGAGCCGCCCCTGATTAAAACCGAGGGATCAGGACACTGCCTCAAGCCATATCTACATTGTTATTAAAAGGGAGGACTCAGGACACTGCGTCAAGTCAGAGCTACCCTGTCATTAAAAGTGAGGCACAGGACAACTGCACCTGCCATCATAAGTCTGACTCTTGAAAATGTAGCAGGCAAGAGTTACAAAGTCGTTAAAAGTGAGATTGCCGAGTACTGCAGCAAGCAAGGACCACGCTGTTACACTCCCTACGCACAAAAAGGTCATCTTCTTGACCTTATATTTTCAAATATTTCTGATTTAAGATCAGCAAACCCTCTCCCACTATGTTGGTCAGATCATCACATGGTTCCATTCCATCTTACTAGGGTAGGAAAGAAAACTATCCATAACCAGTAGCCAAGTCTCAGTCAGAGCTGGTCGAACCTAAATGGAGATAGTTGGGAATCCGCCCTTCATATTACCATTCCTGTTATGAAGGGAGAAATAGCAGAAATGTACTCCACATTCGGGGAGAAGATAGAAAATTCACTGGGGAATCTAATCCCCAAGAGACTGCAGAAAAGCAGTCGCTCCCAAGCTCACACCCCATGGTTCACAAATGATCTGATAGTCCTAAAAAAGAATGCGAAAGAAAGAAAGTGGAGAAAATAATACAATGCAGCTAGCAAACAAATCTATAAGGACATAGTGAAAAAATATCACTATGCTATAAGGAAAACTAGAAGCTCCTTCCACATTACTGAGATTGACAATGCTACTAACTCCTCAAAAGTAGCTTTTCAAAATTGTCAATTCCTTTATCGGTTTATCCATGACACAATTGGGTCCCATAGACTCTAAGGCTAGATGTAACATGTTAGCAATTGGCCTTATGGAAAAAGTCAACAATATCTGCTCCACCCTGTTAAATGAACGGCCCCAAACACTGTTGTCAAAATAATGTACCAACATGGGAAGGCTAAGGAGAGCTTGTCAGCTTTCCCGAAGGTCAGAACTGTAGATATTGAAGGCATTCTTACCTCAATCAAATCGGGATCCCCATTGGATCCAGCCCCCCCTAACATTCTCATGAAAGGCGAAAGTCATTTTTCCAGTCCTAGCTAACATGCTTAACCACTCTCTAGAGTGGAGCGTGGTGCAACCTGCTTGTAAACATGCTACGGTGAAACCACTCTTAAAGAAACCATCTTTAGACCCTACACTAGCTTAAAACTACAGGCCTAATTCCCTTGCTCAGCAAATTGTTGAAAATTTCTCAATAAGAACCTTTACTCATTCTGAGAGAAACATGGAATTCTACACCCAACTCAAACCGGTTTCCAAGCGGGAAATAGTACGGAAACAGCTTTATTAGCTGTAACCGACGAGATTTTAAAAAATTATGGATTTAGGCGGCTCTGCCTCAGTTATACTCTTGGACTTAAGCGCTGCTTTCGACACTGTGTCCCATCCAACACTTATCAAAAGACTGGAAGAAGCGAGTATCAAGGGTATGGCTCTCAAATGGTTTGCCTAATTTTCAAGCAACATAAGCTTTTAAGTCTGTGAGGAAACATAGGTTTTGGAACATGGAGTGCCACAGGGCTCGTCATTAAGCCCCTAAGCTGTTCAATGTTTAGGTTAAATCTCACACTACAGAGAAGGACTAAACACAACGAACATTGCCGGAGGTGCTGAACTCCACAAAACCTCCTACATATACCGACCACTAGTCATTATTACAAAGACAACAAGAAACAGGGAAAGACAAAAATGTCTTAATACTGCCCTCACACACTTTGCAGTGTCATGCTTCATCATAGGGCCGCATCAATATGGTATTCGCAGCAGGGGGATAGGGGCGTTTACCTCCCCGGAATACCCTATTATTTTATTTTTAATCCTACCAAGGGGTGACAGGAATAAAGAATGATTATGGTTGCCCTTTAGGTAGTTTTAATTATATGTGTCTGCACTGTTTGGTCCCATTCTGAAGGGAATATTCCTTCCTATGTTTGTCATTGTCGTATATGTTCTTTTATATATACTGTGTCTTCACCACTAATCTTCATCCACATATAAAAAAGATTATTTGCGCTCCACTCAGCGTGTTGGTCTGCACCTGGGTGTTTGATGCGGCCCTATGATGAAGCATGACACTGCAAAGTGTGTGAGGGCAGTATTAAGACATTTTTGTCTTTCCCTGTTTCTTGTTGTCTTTGTAATAATGACTAGTGGTCGGTATATGTAGGAGGTTTTGTGGAGTTCAGCACCTCCGGCAATGTTCGTTGTGTTTAGTCCTTCTCTGTAGTGTGAGATTTAAGTGATGATAGGGGAGTCAGAGAAGGCTTATACCCTTGTCTCTTCTTTGTGATTTGCAATGTTTAGGTTAACCTGCTGGCAGATATTATAACTGGGCACGGATTCTCTATGGTGTCATACGCCGATGAAACACAAATCATCCTTAGAAGGGAAAGGACCGCCTATCAATCTCTTCATCATCTCGCCCTACCGCCCTAATAGAGGCCTTCGCTCAGCCAACCTCTGTCTTGCCTTAGTTCCCAAAATAAAAAAGGCGAGAAGCGGTGGCCGTTTGTTTTCCTACAATGTCGCCAAGCTGTGGAACGCCCTTCCGAGGCCTCACATTCGTCTTGAGTCCAACCTTCTGGCCTTCCAGAAACTTCTTAAAACCTGGTTTTTCTGAAACCCCACACTGTATTCTGCCATCTTCTGTTTGCAGCTCCTATTAGCTCTGGGATGCCTTAGGGTAGCTATGCGCTCTATAAATATTTTTTCATTCATTCATTCATCATCTCATTAACTCCGAAAACACTGCAGCACTCGCCAATAGACTAAATGCCTGTTTAAAGGAAGTTACTGACTGGATGTTGAGCAGGAGTCTGAAACTAAATGGAGACAAAACCGAAAGTACGGGTAGTCGATAATAACCCCTCCTGCTGGACAGAACTATGCCTTCCCCGTTCAAAACAGAAATAAAAAGTCTTGGCTTCTGGATAGATAGTAACCTCACAATGGACGTTCAGGAGAGGAAACTAGCAGCCTGCTGCTTCGGTTTGCTCAGCACTCTTAGGAAGGTTCTGAGTTGGCTTCCCTCTGACACCTGCAGAATGGCAGTCCAGGAACTTGTGCTGTCCGTTCTGGACTACGGTAACTCACTATACTTGGGCAGTCCTCTTTTTGCTGTTAAGCGACTGACTCCAAGTGGTCCAGAATGCCGCAGCACGCATTCTGCTAAAAATCCCAAAACAGTATTCTGTCACCTCTAACCTGGCGTCCCTTCACTGGCTGTCAGTATCCAAGAGAATCCAATTCGATTTCTCTCTGCATAGCCTATCAGGCGATGCACAACTAAAACCCACATCTATTACAGCGGCTCTAAGCCCCTTCAGCCTCAAAAAACCTCTATGATGTTGTGCTGATCAGAGGCGTTTCACAGTGCCCATGGTCAAGAAATCAAGAGGTGGCGGATGTTGGCACGCATACCTGGAATCCAAACTTTGGAGCACTCTGCCACTACCACTAAGAAAGATCAAGAACTCTTCTTTTAAGGGGAACTATGTGACGGACATGCCATTTATAGCTGAGAGGACCGTTGGGTAGCCATGCGCCTTATAAGTGCCTAGTATAGAACAGTATAGCACTGTCACTAAAACTGGCAGAACCGAGCATTGCATTAGGCCAACATGTCACTGTCATAGGTGAGGACCCTGCAGCAGGGAAGGGTGACAGTCATTAAAAGTGAGGGCACTGGACACTGCAGTAGGCCACAGCTTCCCTGTCATTACACCACCAAGGAGCTGTTCTTGTTCCGAGCTCGTCCTCCTCCCATCGCCATCCATATAGCAGTCAAGAAAGAGAGCTCCAGGCCTACGTTTGGAACCAGCAGCGCGTCAATCTCTGCGATATTGACAGCAGCTTTTCCGACTCGTGGCTTTGGAGGCAGCAGGGACAGGCCCCGGGACTTAACGTCGTGTTAGTTTAACTTCAGGCCCCCGCTGTGAGGCGCGCCACGAGAGAGCGGTACTTCTCCTTCATGGCGTCTGTTGATGCTGCTGCGAGGTATCCCGGCATCCCTTGTGGGTAGGATCAATTAAAGCCGCGCGCTCTGGGGAAGAGCGCGCGGCGCCGCTCCGCCGGCTTTTGGCTGAGAGGATCCCATAAGATAAATCGCTTTAATTTGTAAATGTGCCTAATATCGCAACGGAGCTCCAAAGCAGCTTGCTCTTCCAGTTAAGGCAATTAAGCATTTCTTGGAAATTCGAAGCAAAAACAACATTTACGGTGCGGTCTATGGAAAAGATATTTCAGCTCGTGTTGATTATGTTGAGTCGCTTCACTTTGGGCTGTGGGGTAATTTCGAGAGAGATCGACCAGTGTGTGCAAGTCTAGAATAATGTTGATCACTTAGAGAAGGTTAATTTCCAAGTACTTGTTTGAATGTTCCAATCTGCGAAAAGCACTAGGCCGACCATCTCCTCCCAGGTTTACGGACTGTCACCAGTCCTCTTTTATTTGATAACCTAGTGCATTCTGGCTATTGTAGTTGTCTTGCTTGCGTTGAACTAATTACACTAACACACCTGAAGTCAGTGATTTGTAGGCGAAAAGCCAAGGACTGAAGACAGTGCCCATTATCACCTGGAGTTAGGTGATTACTGTAGACCAAGTGTCTCCAACGTTTTCTGTAATACATAAGAGCTATAGGTTATAGTTGCAACGTACCGACAACATCTTTACCCGGCGGAGTCCGAAATGTATGACCGATTCCCGGTGGAGCTGCCCTGACAGCTATAGGGGAGACAGACTCTGGCACACCACTATGACCGTCACCTACCCAGCCGGACCTCGGACTTATGTCTTGTCTCTTTCTCCGCTGCTGACCCTTGGTCCCTTCCTGATTCTCATTTCTATCCGGCGGAGTACGAAATGTATGACTGATTCCCGGTGGAGCTGCCCCGACAGCTATAGGGGAGACAGGCTCTGGCACACCGCTATGGCCGTCACCTACCCAGCCGGACCTCTGACTTATGTCTCGTATCTTTCTCCGCTGCTGACTCCCTCCCGTGGACTCTCTGCTCTCCCTGGCCTTTTTCTTTTTTTCCCTCTCCTTTTTGTGGATCTTGTTTTTCATGGTCGCTAATAACTCCTGTATTGAATTTGTGACCTCTCTGTAATTAATGTGATCATTTTTGTAATTTGTAACACAATGTTTCCTTATGTTAAGCGCTAGACCTAGTTTTTGGCCGATGCCCGGTGGAGCTACCTGATAGCTATAGAGGAGATGGCCCCCTTGGCCGTCACCTACCCAGCCGGACTTTGGGCAGACCTTCCTTCGTCTCGCCTTCGCATTCTCCCCTCCCACCCCTTTACCCTACCCCCTTTCCCCCTCTGTGCTCCATTTTTTTTCGTCCCCTATGCTTTTTAAATGTTTTTTTGTTGAGACCTAGATATTTGGCCGAAGCCCGGTGGAGCTACCGGATAGCTATAGAGGAGATGGGCTGTAGACTTCCCCCTCGGCCGTCACCTACCCAGCCGGACTTTGGACAGACTCTCCTCGTCTCTCCACCCTATTTCCCTCCTACCCCTTTACCCTACCCCCTCTTCTTTCTAAGCTCCATTTATTTCGTCTTTACGCACTTGAAATGTTTTTCTAGTAACTGATGTAACTGGTAACTGATGTAATTTTGTAACCTTGTGGAACCCTATGTAAAGCGCTCTGATACCTCCGGGTCTAGCCAGCGCTATATAAAACACAATGTTTCCTTATGTTAAGCGCTAGACCTAGTTTTTGGCCGATGCCCGGTGGAGCTACCTGGTAGCCATAGAGGAGATGGCCCCCTTGGCCGTCACCTACCCAGCCGGACTTTGGGCAGACCTTCCTTCGTCTCGCCTTCGCATTCTCCCTCCCACCCCTTTACCCTACCCCTTTCCCCCTCTGTGCTCCATTTTTTCGTCCCTATGCTTTTTAAATGTTTTTCCGTTGAGACCTAGATATTTGGCCGATGCCCGGTGGAGCTACCTGATAGCTATAGAGGAGATGGGCTGTGGACTTCCCCCTCGGCCGCCACCTACCCAGCCGGACTTTGGACAGACTCTCCCTCGTCTCTCCACCCTATTTCCCTCCTACCCTACCCCCTCTTCTTTCTAAGCTCCATTTATTTCGTCTTTACGCACTTGAAATGTTTTTCTAGTAACTGATGTAACTGGTAACTGATGTAATTTTGTAACTTTGTGGAACCCTATGTAAAGCGCTCTGATACCTCCGGGTCTAGCCAGCGCTATATAAAACTCAAATAAATAAATAAAAAAATTAAAAAAAATAGTGATGTCTCCCCAACACAAGATGATTTATCGCTCATATGTCAGCTTTAAATATGTTTTTGGAAATCCAGCTATTTTTCTTCAAACATCAATCAGCTGGTGAGTTCTGAAAATACACACATTTTTGTCTTGTGTACACACTCTCAATTTTACTATACATATTTTATTTCAACCTAGCAAAAAACATCTAATTTAGTAGGATGCGCTGCACACAGGAGAGCTACTTGCAGGTAGCTGGAGAGCTTCTAGGAGCTCTCTAGCCACTCACAGGAGAAACCTGCTCTGGACTTGGACCTCTATCCTTCTGAAGTGGGTAAACAGAACCAGTGCCCATAACATTGGATAATATTAACACCTGTTGTTATTCTGAACAGTTAGGAAAGGCAGATGTGCAGTGTGTTGTGCTATATAAAAACAAGCTACTGTTATAATGTATTGTTACACTGAAGTTTCTAAACCAAAATCTCATAAAAATGTAGAGTTCGAATAAATGGGAAACTGACATCAGAATGGAGGACCCATCAACCAAGATTTCAATTTTATAGCCATGCTCATTTTCAGTAACTTTAATCTTAAAAGTTAAAATTACACAAAGTCAGCGCTGACATTCAGCCATTAAGAGTATTTTTAGATAAGAACTAAAAATGTCCTATTTTATTATTGCTACAAAAATGAAGGTATGGGGATAACTGAAGCACAGGTACGTAATGTAGTTTGCCAGGTATCGCAGTTTTGTTTATTAGCATTGCAAGTCATAGAGCCCATGTCACCAGGCTTAATGACCAACAATGTAAGCTATACATCCCATTGAATTGATGCTAAGCGGTACCAAAGATGTCAAGGGCATGTCAAAAAGTGCAAAGCAAAACTTATCAACAATGCACAAATTTAGGTTATCTGAGTTACCCACCAGGTCAATGACTATTCATAATGTGCATTTGTAAATTGCACGTTCAATCCTTGGGGCACTTTGGCAGTGAATAACGTTTATAGGTACCCAACTCACTATTCTTCATTTTATTGATATCGGAAGGATGAATGGCTGAGTTGGCCCTACCTAAATTTTAACCTAGGATGATCCGCTCAAACACAGCTTCCAGGAGCGGATGCATTAGTCCACCGAGTCACCAGTACAAGCTTCATGCCACAATCATAACAGGTTTCAATTAGTGAAAAGGGACATTTATGAGAGAAAGTGTTTTAATTTTCTGATCTCCGA
Organism: Calotriton arnoldi; assembly: GCA_963921515.1. Taxonomy (NCBI): domain Eukaryota; kingdom Metazoa; phylum Chordata; class Amphibia; order Caudata; family Salamandridae; genus Calotriton; species Calotriton arnoldi. The sequence continues at coordinate 462,691 of CAWUFW010013010.1, read as the reverse complement.
GCAGACACGAAAATGACTGAGGAGGAGCTGGGTGACTCCGTGTCCCCATTTTACGGGAACACTTTGCTCACAGCCCTAGACTCATTTAAAGCAACAAGAGTTGTGTTTTTGAACCACTTCATTCCAACAAAGGTAACGCATCACAATATCTGTGTAGTGATTGAGTCCACGAAGGTTGGTATAGTTCAAGTAGATTTATTGAAGATTAGAACAAGACCATAACAAGATCAGATCAAGACCAGAGGGAGACCATATCTAGACCCCACCAGGAGCAGCCAGCATGCTGCTCAGCCCAGCCAACTGTGAACATTGACCGCTAACATTCCATAAGATGACATCATAGCAAGGTTCTACAGGCAGGGTATGACTAGCATTGAACTAAGGATATAACATATCCCCCTTTCTCCCAACTAAACAAAAGAACATAGGAGGAGAGGAAGTAAGAACCACGAACCAATGAAAGAAAAGAGGAACTGTAAAGGATGAGAGAGATAAAGAAGAAAGATAAACAAGAACATAAGAACCCATCCTCCCTTCTATACACCAAAGGAAAAGGCAAGAAAACACATAGTCAGAGAAGAGGAGTGAAAGAAGCACGAAGGACTACCCCAAAACACACCCACTGGCCAGAACAGGAATGTAAGAGGGCTGAAAGATGGAAAACCAACAGAGCAAGAAAACACGACAAAAGAGCAGAGGAAAGCTCAGAATCCACATGAGACACCAAGAAGAAAACTTCAGAAGGAAAACAGAAAAGAAGAAAGAAACAAGAAAGATGAGGAAGGATAGAGGAAACTCCTCACCAAAACACCATTATCAATACATAATGAAGCATATAATATAAAGATAACAGTGTATATAAACAAAACAAAATTTCAATATATTAAGTACAAACCTATATGTGCAGATAGAGAGGACTATAACCCCAAAACAGACCCCAACAAACAGTGACGGAGTATTAAGAGAAATGGGACCAAAACCCACGAAACAATAGTCCTTGTAAAGAAAAAGAGCACACTGATATGTGGAGTGAACGACCGGGTGAAGACCCGTGAACTAGAAATGTAATGCAAAAGGACTGTACCCTTGCATGAATCCCTGTAAACGGGTAGACTTGAAAGTGTGTACAGGTAGGAACCAGTACTAATGCAAAAGGACTGTAACCCTTGCAAGAATCCCCTGTAAACGGGTAGACTTGAATTGTACAGGTAGGAACCTGCACTAATGCAAAAGGACTGTAACCTTTGCATGGTTACCATGTAAATGGGTAGACTTGAAGAATACAGTGAGCAGATGGGACTTAAACCCATTGCTGGCAAATGGGACTAAAACCCATAGTAGTCCCTGTGTTGGGAGGCAAGTGGCAAGCATGAGACAGTGAAAAATGGACTCTTTACGGCGTATACCCTCACAACATGTACCTACAGGGTGTATGCCTAGGGTCCCTAAACAACCAAGTAAGAAGTTGTTGAGACTACAATATCTCCCACACATCAAAAAAAGAAAACTGACTTTACACTGAGGATTGAAACAGACTGCTTTTGGAAAGATAAGAAACCGGTGTTCTCACACCACGATGCGAAATGTGCCTCCTGTCATCAGGCTTAAGTCAATAGCTTTAACGCAAAAAAAAACAAAAAACAGATGGCATAGAGTCCAGGCAGGAACTGCTGATCGCACCAAACACTTGAGACGAGCGTAAACAGCAAACGTGGATTGATTGAACATTTCTACCACCTAAACGCCACATTCCACTTGGCACTAGATGGCAGTGTTGTACTTGAGCAAATAAAATAAAACGAGTCAATATTTCTTTTTATTTCCCACTCCGCTGCTCCGATGAGCACTCAACCATGTCCTGTCAATGCAGTGAAGAGGATGCCACTCACCACTGGTGTGAAATACAGGTGATCAGTCCAATCATACAGAGTCCACGGAACGACCTTCCAACGCTGGAGACTTCACACAGAAACAAATCCAACGACGATGACGGTTCCGCATGAATGTCCAGTCATGGAAAATGCGCATTGTTTGATGTGCTTGGACACCATCTGGTTAGGTTAAACTCCATTGAGGGAAAATGAGGAAACGCGGTTGGCATCGTGAAAGCTGAGCACACGCAAAGAGGCAGATCCAACCCCAAGATGGCGTGACGCATTCTACGTCAAGCCGGATGGCTTGCGGCACGTCTGTGCATGCGGGACTGCAGAGAAGACGGAGGAGTGCGAGTCAGGCACCATGGAGACGGAGGTGGGTGCACGCTCTATTACAGACACGCGCGACAGAGATTTGAATAGTAACAAGGCGGTTGGGAAATCCATAAGGTTTCGATGTCTCAGAGTGGTGCAATAACCCGAGACTGGAAAACCCCTCACCTCATCAATGCTCAACAGTGTAAAATAAATACTACACCACACGATCAGCACCACCAGAAAAACGTGTCTATGTTTAGGATGAAAGGCAGCTGGGATGAAAAAAAAAACAAGCGTTGCGCACTGCATATCCCCAATGCTAGAGTTGACTTAGCGTCCACCTGTCTCTGGCATAGTAAAAATAGTCCAAACATGTTCTGTAGGGACAGCACTGTATAGCATTGAAGATAGGAATGCCTAACTCTGCATTGGGACACAAAGTCAGACAGACCAATTACCTCGCTTGAGGAGACAGTGCAGACAAAAATTGTAGACTCACTGTAGAAGGTGCACACTCCGTTGAGACAGCGAGAAGAAGACGATATAAAGCAGATGATGAGAGGCAAACAGGCAAGACACTTCAAGTGGAACAAACATCCAGATAGTAAAGACACCTTGGCTGGAGCACACATATAGTGGCACACTTCTTCCCCAGACAGTGTGCATTCGTAGATATGTGGCAGGTGAACATACTAGATTAGGCTTACCCTCGCTAAAGGCACAGCACAGGAAGCAGGCACAGCCCAAGATGCGTAGAGTTAGTGGGGAGTAGACGCCCAAGCTTGATTGGGCAGCTCTTGTAGTGGCACTTCCCCATACGCACAGGAACAACTGGCAGACTGCTGTGGGCGACCGGTGGGAGGTCACTGGTGGGGTCACGATGGCAGTTGACTTAGCTTAACTTGAGTTGCAGTAGGTCCTGTGTTATTAAGGTTGCTTGAGGTCCTGAAGAGGTGGTAGGTGTAGGTTCTTTTGAAAATCGTCGCCAAAAACTTGTAGTGATTGAGTCCACGAAGGTTGGTATAGTTCAAGTAGATTTATTGAAGATTAGAACAAGACCATAACAAGATCAGATCAAGACCAGAGGGAGACCATATCTAGACCCCACCAGGAGCAGCCAGCATGCTGCTCAGCCCAGCCAACTGTGAACATTGACCGCTAACATTCCATAAGATGACATCATAGCAAGGTTCTACAGGCAGGGTATGACTAGCATTGAACTAAGGATATAACAATCTGGTAAAAAGAAAGTCCAGGATTAGAAAAATATTTGTTTTATTTGTTTAATGTGTAATTAAGCATGCACTATTTCAGAATACATTAAAACATTGATATAACTTGCTTAAGTCACAAACTTGTTTAAGATGCAAATTTTTGAAGAATCTGCTTTCATTGGCGTGATCATCACAACCCACCACATTTTCAGGGTGGGATCGTAATTGTGCCAGTAGATCAGTCAAATAGACAGAGCTTTAAATGGAGGCGGTCCTGACACTTCTCAGCAACAGAACTAATTGAAAACTGGTTCCAGTTGAACAACGAATGCATCTTTACAACAGCTTTTTTTAACAACAAATATGCCTTTACTACGAATGCCTTTAACACGAAAATGTAAGTATGTTATAGTGAAGTATAAACCCTAATATATATATATATATGGTTAATACTTACCATAATATTAGCTAAATATAATACTTACCTATAATATATATATACATACATACATATATATATATATATATATATATATATGTGTGTATATATATATATATATATTTGTGTGTGTATATATATGTGTATACACACATATATATGCATATCTCTTCCTTTAATATCCCATGAACCCCTAAACCCACACCCACCCTAAAAATTATCTTGCCACCTAAAAACCCATACCACCCTAAACCCTAAAAATACCCTTGCCACCCAAAAACCCATACCCACCCTAAACACAAAAAATACCCTTGCCATCCAAAAACCCATACCCACCCTAAACCCTAAAAATACCCTTCCCACCCAAAAACCCATACCCACCCTAACCCCTAAAAAATACCCTTGCCACACAAAAGACTGTACCCACTCTAAACCCTAAAATACCCTTGCCACCCAAAAACCTATACACACCCTAAATATATATATTAGCTACTGGTGATAGCCAGTAAGTAGTTATAGTTAGGACCAAAGTTTCCATAGGAAAAGCATTTTTTGTTTTGCCAATAACTTTGGCGCCACTTGCCGAATCTTCACAAAAGTTTCACAAAACTTCCCGTTTGTGGTTCAGCTGCTGTGTTGAAAGTTTCGGGTTGATCTGTCAATCGGGGGTCGAGTGAACCACAGACTAGGTCAGTCCCCAGTCTAGATCAGGAATCTTTTTTAGGGTTGCGCCAAATAAGAGAACAAAGGAACTACAGGAACTACGGGCGGGGGGAACCGGTAAGAAACTACCCCCCACAGGACTTCCTGAAGACCAGAAATCGCAGGTATTGGAGATAGAGAAGTTTCCCATCATAAACCTTTTGTCTAGAAGCCCGTCGAAGACAGAAAAAGAAGTGCTGGAGAAAGGTTTCAGTTTTGTACCGACTGCCCGTTAAACAAGTTTGAATTCGAGAAGGATCTCAAACTATTCTTTAGAAAGATTCGATTACAAAATTTCTTTGAAGATAGGGAATACTGTCCGAGCACAAATGTATCGGGGTTCAAATGCAAATCAACTTTTACCCCCTCATTAAACCAAGTCGATAAAAAATATTGAGATTTTTGAGAGAACAGTTGAAAATGAAATAAAAAAACATGTTAGCCAAGCCAAGGAAACAGATTAACAACTTTTCTAAAAACCATAGAGAAGCATTGCAAATGCTAAAAGAGGACCTCAGTATCACCATCAAACCCGCCGATAAAGGTGGGGTGTGGTGATTTTTAACAGCACAGATTATCATGTGAGAATGGAGAATCTCTTAAATGTACAGGATCATTATCGGCGAGTTCCACACACAGCTAATGACAAACTTAGAAAAGAGGTATACAACCTCTTGGAATTGGCAAAAACAGAGGAATGGATTTGTAAAGATGAATACAAATTTTTATATAACACTAATCCAATCATACCCGCTATATACGGGCTTCCTAAAATCCACACAAATATCCATGATCCACCCATGAGACCAATCATAAGTAGCATTGGGTCCATTCTAGAACCATTAAGCAAATACGCTGATTTTTTCCTGAGACCTTTGGTTTGGAAACAGAGATCGTATTTACGAGATTCTGCTCACGCAATTTCCATGTTTGAGGGGAAGGGCTTCAATGGGATGACCCAGCTGTTGGTCACCCTAGATATTGAAGCCCTTTACACCAACATCCCCCAAGACGATACAATCAGAGTAGTAAGAACTATATTAGACACCGAAGATCTTGGTGGTGGCAACAAAGAATTCATTATGGAATGTGTCACCATGGTGCTTAAAAAAACGTGTTTCTTTTTAAAGAAGATCTATTCCAACAAGTGAAGGGGATCAGCATGGGGGCAACCTGTGCCCTGAGCCTAGCATGTTTGTATGTTAGTGATTTTGAGCAGAGACATGTCTTCAATGAAATGGCACCATTCTTTGAGATGTGTGTCATTGGCACCGTTTCATTGACGACATTATCTTTATTTGGAATGGTCCCCCCGAGGCTCTGTGTGAATTCATTGAATGGCTTAACCTGGGGGACAGAAACCTCAAATTTACAGCACAATGGAGCAATACAAGGATTAATTTCCTTGATATTTGCATAAAGAGCAGCGAAGATGGATTGAAAGTTGAGTTATACACCAAACCAACTGACAAAAACACACTTCCACTATGGGAGTAATCATCCTAAATCACAAAGAGATAATGGGGCATATTAGCAAGACCCACGTTAAAATTATCGCCGTTTTAGCGGCAGGAAACTGCCGCTAAAGCGGCGATAATGGGCTTGCTAATATGCGTTATGGAATTCCAATAGAAGCCCAGGTTAGATGTCCTGCACATCTAACCTGGGCTTCTATTGGAATTCTATAACGCATATTAGCAAGCCCATTATCGCCGTTTTAGCGGCAGTTTCCTGCTGCTAAATCGGCGATAATTTTAACGTGGGTCTTGCTAATATGCCCCAATGTTCCTTTTGACGAATTTCTGCGTCTCCGCAGAAATTGTACCAAGTTGAGGATTTCTGTATTCATTCAGAAGTACTAAAGAAGAAACTAGGAGATAGGGGTTACCCTAAAAAATTGATCAAGAACTCTTTCAAGCGAGCTAGATTTTATGATCGTGATTATATGCTCGATATGAATAGAGATAGAACCAAGAAAAAGGAAATGAAGAAGGTGGTATTTGTTAGCCAATTCTCCAATATGAGCAATCAGGTGAAAAATATAGTCAATAGAAACTGGAAAATTCTTAATGAAGGCCGTGAACTTCGACTAGATAAACTCCTTTTTGCGTTTAGGCGCAACAGAAATATACGGAACTCACTAGTGAATACATATAAAACCATCGAGGAAAATACACAGACCAATCTCAATAATAAGAAGGCAATAGGTAACCACAAATGTGGAAACTGCTCCATTTGTGACAACTGTATAGTGACCAATAGCTTTTGTTTCAATGGCACTACTTTGACTGCCAGCTCATTAAACAACTGTCGCAGCAAAAATCTAGTTTATCTTCTGATTTGCCCATGTGGCCTTGGCTACGTAGACGAGACGAGTCGGGAATTGAGACTCCGATTATTGGAGCATAAATCTGCGATACGTACCAAAAAAGAAAATGCACCTCTTACTGAGCATTACTCCAGATTCAACCACACTTGTGATGACTTTAAATGGTACATTTTAGAAAAAATTAAGATAAACAGACGAGGAGGGGACATAGACAAAAACAGAAAAAAGAGGGAACAATGGTACATGTGTAGATTGGACACCATTAACAAAGGCCTTAACTCTAGAGAGGATTGGATGGCGTTCATTATATAATGAGATTTCACAGTTAGTACTTATCGAAAAACATCATTATGTCCCCTTAGTCTATGTTTTCCCCTTAGTATGGTTTTATAACGCATATAGACTCGAGAATTGGAGTTTGATTCAATTACTAGGGATATATTGTTTTCTATTAGATACATAGGTGTAATAATTTTCAAATATTTTTGTTTATTAGGAGATGGTAAAAAGGTGACCTTCACATTACAGGGTGGTAAGTTTTAGATGATTCTCTTCTCTTTCCCTGTTACACTAATACATACATCAGTACGAGTGCCTGTAAATTTTAAAACGTCTGAAATGACGGTATGGAGCGAATAATCAGGCCAAACAGTACACATATGGGGTCGTCTCTCCTAAGGCCCTTGATTGACTTCGATAAAGTGAATATATGTTTCCTTGTTTCCAATAGAGACGATATTCAACTGACGAAAACTGTTGTGTTTTCGTCCTCTTTGCACATTCCAATATGGCAGCCAAAAATCACTTGTTCAGACTGGTAGAAGTACTTCTTCTATGTCTGACCCCATCCCGGTAGAGCCGTAAGACGTGGGACTCCCGTTGAGGCACAAAGGTGTTCCAAGTCAACACGGATTCTAGACCGGACATGATAGGCGAGTTTTATATTTCGAACCGCCTTTCGGCGCATATATATCGAGGCAGTTTGAACCTAGTAAGTTGCTTGAATTATTACGCGGAGAACACGCATGGCGCAGTAGCATCCCAACAGGTATGTAACCCGATGAATAGGCAAAGTCCAGGGAGGAGGTTTTTAAACGGGGGCTAGTAACAAACACAGGGGTATAATACTTGGAAGTAATGAGCCATTGGAGGGTCATATTCTAAGTCACCATTAAGTTAAAAACCTAGATGCGGTCCATGGGCCAAATCTTATCCTTCGTAGTTCGATCTGGTAGAGCAGAGATTTCTTCCACTGTTGCTTTTTTTTTTATTCTTTCAGACCTAATTTATGAAGGGTCCTGCTGCAATCAAATATGCTTGGTGCCACACAATTAGAGAGGTTCTTGGGACAGGCCCCCAACTGACAGGTAGGTGAATCACTGTGAGGTTGAGGGAGATATGGGAACTATATGTGCCAGGTTAAGGGTGCAGCCTTGTATATTGAAGGTTTGCACAATATCGTTTCAGATTACGGGATACCCAAGGATATATCTAGTGATTGGAGGGTGACAGCCGTATCATATTGCCTCCTAAGAGAAGCCACAGATCAAGGAATCGAAATAAGAAAATATAAAGCCATTTTCTCCATTCTCTACATAGGAGAAGGTGAGAGACAAAATCATATCATAAAACCTTAGCTTAATAATTATTTTAACTATAAAAACTGTAAGTGATGGATAGTATCCAAATTTAAATGTATTTGTATTGACAGCGACGTCCTGATCCGTAATCGAGGATGAAACGATAGTGGAAGGGATTTCTTACCCCACATCAGTCTCTATGCCAGTGGCAGATAACAACGACCTCCAAAAAAGTTTAACTTAGAAAACGAGGTTACAAAAGGAGGTCTTGGGGTGAGTTCTTCTAACTGACCTAGGTACAACTCCCCTTTTCTCCTGAACGAAAGACGCATTTGCGTAATAGGTCCCTGCTTGGAAGACAATATGTGTTAGTCTGTATGAAGAATGAGGTTAATGGAAGAGTGAATGGGTGTCTCAGGAGGGGGGGTCTTAGTGTATATGCTCGAACTCTTGGTCAAAACAATGAAAGTTGATGTTTTGAAAATTTAAAGTTTTTTGCAATTAAGATTTTATTTAAATTTGGATAAAGCTATGAAGTTGAATTTTTAGGTGTCCACAAATGTGATACAAGTAAATGTTGTGGTATCAATTGAATGCAATGATATAGATACAGCTGGAATGCACTCTTTTAAACTCAATAAAACACAATAAACAATTCATCCAAAGTTCATAAAATAAAGTGTGCACCTAGTAAGGGGCTCTGCCAGCCACCTGATTCAAATTGAAGACCAAAAGCCCGAATGAAGTATCCAAGACTACTTAAGTGCAATACTACAAGTCACTTAAAGTGTACATCAATTCCAAATAACGGCTAAACTGATTCTTGAAAATTAACAATTCTTCATACAATGAATCTGAAATGAGTCCATGAATCCACACTTCCCAATCAGTAACCAAACTTGAAGAACTGTTCGGTAGCTTTTTATTGCCATAAGCTGCAAGCCAAGTCGAATAGAAGTGAAGAAAACTCAAAACGCTTCATGTCAGCAAGAAAGTTGAACACAATGATTGCTCCCAATGCCTTTCGGGCTCATTCCTAGCCCTTCGTCAGGGGATCCTAGAACATTAATGCAATAACAATGCGGTCACAATTTTCTGATATTTGCAAATACGAAATATGTAAATAAGGGCGGCTCAGAGCGAGGACAGGGCAAGTGTACATAAGAAATATGCAAGGTCACCTTAGACGGTATCCACATAGTGCTACCAGGAGATCTGTTGTTGGTGTCATGTTCCACTAGGATTCGGTAAGCCATTGATTGAGGAGATTTCACAGCCGTTTTCGTTCGCTTGTTCAAATAGCATTTATTTACCCATTTTCTTGTTTCCAGCATTCAACGCTGACACCGCAATCTAGCCAGGCGTGTTCATTAAAGGTACGCTCCGTTTATTTAATACGAGCATATTTGGAGGTCGCTTTAACACTTTTTGGTGGCATGTTTAGGAGCACACTATGGCATGTTGTTCTATCGCAGTTTTACCTATCTTGGATTTTGACTATGACACAGTACTTTTCACCCCTAAGCAGGAGTCACATTAGCCATGATGATCATATTAACATTTATTGTGTTTTCTTACTACTGGCAATATGTGGATACCGTCTAAGGTGACCTTGCATATTTCTTATGTACACTTGCCCTGTCCTCGCTCTGAGCCGCCCTTATTTACATATTTCGTATTTTCAAATATCAGAAAATTGTGACCGCATTGTTATTGCATTAATGTTCTAGGTTCCCCTGACGAAGGGCTAGGAATGAGCCCAAAATGCATTGGGAGCAATCATTGTGTTCAACCTTCTTGCTGACATGAAGCGTTTTGAGTTTTCTTCACTTCTATTCGACTTGGCTTGCAACTTATGGCAATAAAAAGCTACCGAACAGTTCTTCAAGTTTGGTTACTGATAGGAAAGTGTGGATTCATGGACTCATTTCAGATTCATTGTATGAAGAATTGTGTTAATTTTCAAGAATCAGTTTAGCTGTTATTTGGAATTGATGTACACTTTCAGTGACTTGTAGTAGTGCACTTTAGTAGTCTTGGATACTTCATCCGGGCTTTTGGTGTTATCAATTGAGACATTCTGGAAGAGTTATATAGTGCTTTTTCTGTATACTTATATGTGTGTTTTATCATACAGGTATTTTTGTTCATTATTGGCAACGTATATGGTTTATGAGAGTCACAATAGTGGTCTTGAGAAAGATGGTCTAATTGAAATTTTCCATCGAAACGCGTCGACGCCCTTTACACAATCAGTGTAACAACTGGAACCACAGACAAAAATTAGGGCACATATTATCGAGTTCCAGTTTTTAATGTGTTGCACACGGATGTGTATCTTTTTATGACAAATTGTACTGTCTTTTGTGTGTACTCTCTTATGGTTCTTTGATGTTTGTCCCTGTATATGAATTATTCAAAGGTATACTGTCTGTGTTGCCGATGACGACATTGAGAAATATTGTGTGTGAATTCATTCATACAATGCAAATGTTTAAGTTATAATATCTCTAAAGTTCATTTATGAGTTTTTAATGAAATCTTTTATTTTTTGAAAATATACTTGTATGTACTTGTTTTTAATCAGAAGAATAAATTGATATATTTTGGGAAAAATTCTTTTTTCCGGTTTTTACCTTGGGTTTACGACTGAATCCCCTTTGTGAGTATGGTGTGTGAGGAACATTAAACGATTGTGTGCTCTGAAAGTGGCATGAACTATTAGAATTAATCCAAAGGAAGCCTTTTTTCTTCTAATTAATTATTTGAACCCTATTCCTTTGGTGTAAAGGGGTCCCTCTCTGTTCTGTCTATAAAAATATGAAGTGTTGACTGCCAATTAGATTTCAGCACGGGGACTGTCAGAACCCAACTGGATCCGCATCCTTATATATATACAAATTTGCTTTTTTAATATCTCAAAAACTACTGGACGGATTTAAACCAAATAGCAACTAGCATTGGCATAGCCAATAGGTCTCGCCTTTGTTACCTTATAAGTGTTTAGCCAGAGCTCTTGACTTTGTAGAGCAGTGTGGCTGCTGTGCTGCATGTTGAAAAATTATAATAAAAAGTGTTATAAGCATTTTTGTTATCTTATATATAACCAAGAAGACATTATGAACAACTAAACGACCCTAATAAAAAAAAAAGATAACTTAAAAAATGTCTTTTAGTTTTTTTGTCCTTGCAATGCTGTCAACTTATTCCTGCCTGTTCTAATGCTTGTTTGTTATATTTGTTTCTGTTTTGGGGGGGACAACAACAGGAGGGTGGATTTTGGGAAATAGTACCTGAATCAGAGCATGAGCAGTGGACAGACACTAGGGGAGAATCAAGAGATGCCAGATTCCGAGGGCAGACTAAGGTGGTGCTGAGTGATGCTGAGGTGGTGCTGAGGTTGTGATGTGCTGGTGCGGAGGTGATGCTCAGGTGATGCTGAGTGATAATGAGGTGGTGCTGAGTAATGCTGTGGTGCTGAGTTATGCGGAGGTGGTGGTGCTGGGCTGGTACTCAGGTGGTGCTGAGCTGATACATGGTCCTAACTATAACCACCTACTGGCGACTGCCAGTAGGTAATATATATATATATATATATATATATATATATATATATATATATATATATATATATATATATATTCACTGAAAAAACCATAGGTTTCAGATATGTTATAGTTAGAAATTAGCATTTATAAAACCTTTGAAATTCACTGAAAAAACCATAGGTTTTAGGGACAGTTATAGTTAGTTGGACATTTTACTCGTACAAAACCCGTGAAATTCCCCCGTTATAGTTAGTTCAGCTAACTATAACTCGCGCCCCGCAATGCACTGCTGATGACGTCACATATTACATCACTCATGACATGGTCAGTGACATCACTGATGACATCACTGATGACATCTCAAATGACATCACTGATGACATCATCCAGTGACTGTGTGTTTCTGTAAAGTTTAAATATTTTTAAAATATATAGGAAAAGACGTATTGAAGAATGAGTGGGTGTCTAAGTGTCTGTATGGATGATTTAGTAGGTGCGTGACTGACTCTATAAGTGAGTGATTTAACGTATCTTACTGAATGCATGGGTTAGTGACTAAACTGGGTGAATGTCTGTATCCGTCTGTCTGTTGCTGTGTAAGTGGCTGCATGGGTTTGTGAATAGCTACATGAGTGTCTATAAGAGTTATTGATTTGTTGTCTGAGTATCTGTATGGGTGCCTGAGTGTTTGTGTGGATGGGGTGTGTGCGACTGTGCATAGATGTGTGAGTGGGTGATTCACTGGGTGGATGGTTTCAAGAGTGCATCTGTGATAGACTGTATGGGTGGGTAAGTGTGTGTAAGAGTGTGTTAGTGAGTGAATGTATGTCCCAGTGGTACATGTGTGAGTAACTACATATGTGAAAGGCAGTATATATGTGTGTTGGAGTATATAAATAGCTATAAGCGAGAGTGAGTGATTGTGATAGTGGCTGTATGGATGAGTGTGTGCTTGTATCAGTGATTATATAAGAGCGTAACAATGTGCTAGTATTTGTATGATTAAGTGAGCTGGTGTGTTTATAACTGTATAGGTGAGTAAATGGCAGTGTGTTTAATTATTTGCATGACTGACTAGGTGTGTGAGTACCTCTATGGATGAGTGGCGGTGTTTGAGTGTCTATATAGGAGTAAGAGTGCATATGATAGTCCTGTACTGAGTGACCATAAGTATGAGTGACTGTACGGGTGAGTGAGTGGATGTGTGTGTGTAGACCTAAGAATCAGTGAGTGGGTATGTAGTTATTGGTGTTGGAGTGTCTATGGTTTTGCGAATGGCAGTCTGTAATTTAGATTGGGTGTATCAAAGGTTATATTAGGGTGTGAAGAGCTGCATCAGATTATCACGTGGATGATGTCATCAGTGATGTCATTTGAGATGTCATCAGTGATGTCACTGACCATGTCATGAGTGATGTAATATGTGACGTCATCAGCAGTGCATTGCGGGCGCGAGTTATAGTTAGCTGAACTAACTATAACGGGGGAATTTCACGGGTTTTGTACGAGTAAAATGTCCAACTAACTATAACTGTCCCTAAAACCTATGGTTTTTTCAGTGAATTTCAAAGGTTTTTTAAATGCTAATTTCTAACTATAACATATCTGAAACCTATGGTTTTTTCAGTGAATTTCAAAGGTTTTTTAAATGCTAATTCCTAACTATAACATGTCTGAAACCTACGGCTTTTTCAGTGAATTTCAAAGGTTTTGTAAATGACAATTTTTAAATGTATTAATTGTTATATTAATTTTTTTCATACTGATTTACTACATTTTTAGAAACAATTTTTTTTAACATATTTTATTTTTTAAATTACATTGTAATTACATTATACATTACATTACAAAAATACTTTCTCAGAATGAATTACTTTAGTTTAAATACTTTGCACATAGGCAATAGACTTTTAAGTACAGTAGTTACAGTTGTTGCAATGGGCAACACATTTTCAAACACAATGCAACATTCAGCTCAATGTGAATTTCTAGTTAAATGCAATTAGTTACTTTATGGATTACTTTTCTAACCACAGGACTGGATCCTAGATTCAGTCCTGGTACATCTCCTGTAAACAGTTGAGTAAAAGCGTTTTGGTTACAGTCGTGATTTTTAAGGAATATTATTGTATTTTTAAAAGTTGACACTTAGAAACTTTTTCTCATAGAATCACCAATGTTATCCTATGGAAGGAAATTCACTTAGCAGGTAAAAACTGTTATCGTTACTTTTTCTTACTCAGTGTTGGATCCTGGATCCAGCACTGGTGCATCTCCTGTAAACAGTTGAAAGAATGCGTTTAAGTCATACAGGCGATTTTTAAGGAATATTTGTAGTTTGTGAAAATCGACACTTTGAAACTTTTCTGCTGAAAACCAGACAATGGATTCCTATGGAAGAAAATATAAGTTACTTGTAAGTACGGTTAAAATTACTTTTCAGGGTCAGTGCTGGGCTAAAAGATGCAGCACTGGGTTCTCTCCTGATAACAGGTGAGTAAATTGGAATTCGTACTTTGGTTGATTTTAGTGGAATATTATAAAGTTCCAAAACTCCACACTTAGAAGAATTTCCAAGTGAAACCAGTCAATGTTAGCCTATGAAAGAAATTCAAGTTACCGGTAAGTACGGTTAAAATTACTTTTCAGGACCAGTACTGGGCTGAAAGATGCAGCACTGAGGTCTCTCCTGATAACAGGTGAGTAAATCAGAATTCGGATTTCGGCTGATTTTAGAGGAATATTTGTATGTTTCAAAAATCAACACTTAGAAACTTTTTCAGCAAAAAGCAGGCAATGATATCCTATGGAAGGAAATTCAAGTTACTGGTAAGTACGGTTACAATTACTTTTGAGGATCAGTACTGGGCTGAAAGATGCAGCACTGAGGTCTCTCCTGATAACAGGTGAGTAAATCGCAATTCGTATTTCGGCTGATTTTAGAGGAATATTTTAAAGTTCCAAAACTCCACACTTAGAAGAATTTCCAAGTGAAACCAGTCAATGTTAGCCTATGGAAGGAAATTCAAGTTACTGGTAAGTACGGTTAAAATTACTTTTCAGGACCAGTACTGGGCTGAAAGATACAGCACTGAGGTCTCTCCTGATAACAGGTGAGTAAATCGGAATTCGTATTTCGGCTGATTTTAGAGGAATATTTTAAAGTTCCAAAACTCCACACTTAGAAGAATTTCCAAGTGAAACTAGTCAATGTTAGCCTATGAAGGAAATTCAAGTTACCGGTAAGTACGGTTAAAATTACTTTTCAGGACCAGTACTGGGCTGAAAGATGCAGCACTGAGGTCTCTCCTGATAACAGGTGAGTAAATCAGAATTTGGATTTCGGCTGATTTTAGAGGAATATTTGTATGTTTCAAAAATCAACACTTAGAAACTTTTTCAGCAAAAAGCAGGCAATGATATCCTATGGAAGGAAATTCAAGTTACTGGTAAGTACGGTTAAAATTACTTTTGAGGATCAGTACTGGGCTGAAAGATGCAGCACTGAGGTCTCTCCTGATAACAGGTGAGTAAATCGGAATTCGTATTTCGGCTGATTTTAGAGGAATATTTTAAAGTTCCAAAACTCCACACTTAGAAGAATTTCCAAGTGAAACCAGTCAATGTTAGCCTATGGAAGGAAATTCAAGTTACTGGTAAGTACGGTTAAAATTACTTTTCAGGACCAGTACTGGGCTGAAAGATACAGCACTGAGGTCTCTCCTGATAACAGGTGAGTAAATCGGAATTCGTATTTCGGCTGATTTTAGAGGAATATTTTAAAGTTCCAAAACTCCACACTTAGAAGAATTTCCAAGTGAAACCAGTCAATGTTAGCCTATGAAGGAAATTCAAGTTACCGGTAAGTACGGTTAAAATTACTTTTCAGGACCAGTACTGGGCTGAAAGATGCAGCACTGAGGTCTCTCCTGATAACAGGTGAGTAAATCGGAATTCGTAGTAAGGCAGATTTTAGAGGAATATTTGCACAATGGTGAAGGGAGGGGCGGGGCCTGAGGTGACATCTGTGCAAACGCGCCCCGTGGCGCGTTTTAAGTTGGGGGATTAAGTCCCCTTGAATCATGAGGTTCCCTAGGGCCAACTAGCCCACCATGAACCTCCAGTATGCGCCAGGGGCTGCGTTGCAGAGACGTGTAGAGAGGCCACACCCTTTACACCTCTCTGCAACGCAGCTCTGTGGCGCTTTCTGGATGTACCTGTTGGGCTAGTTGGCCCCAGGGACCCTCAGGATTGAAGGGGATTTAATCCCCCATCTTAAAACGCGCCACGGGGCCTGTTTGCACACATGTCACATGAAGCCCCGCCCCCTCCCTTCACCACTGTGCAAACGCGCCCTGTGGCGCGTTTTAAGTTGGGGAATTAAGTTCCCTTGAATCCTGAGGGTCCCTGGAGTCCAACTAGCCCACCATATACCTCCAAAAAGCGCCACAGAGCTGCGTTGCAGAGAGGTGTAAAAGGGGCGTGGCCTATGTACACGTCTCTGCAAGGCAGCCCCTGGTGCATACTGGAGGTTCCTGGTGGGCTAGTTGGCCCCCAGGGACCCCCAGTATTCAAGGGGAATTCGTTCCCCTCTGCAAACGCGCCAGGGGCGCGTTTGCAGAGTACTGCAGGGAGGGGGCGGGGCCTCCGGCACGATGCCTGTCGTTTTTTTTTTCTTTTTTTTTTTTTAATGGGAGGGGGCTGCGTGGCCCCCCTTCCCTTGCCCACTTTGGCCCCGGGGACCCCATCCCCCGGGGCCTGAGCATTTTTTTTTTTTTAAATTAAAAAAAAAACGGGAAGGGGGCCGCATGGCCCCCCTTCCCTGGGCCTGATTTGGCCCCGGGGACCCCATCCCCCGGGGCATGGCCTCGATTTTTTATTTTTTTCTTTGGAGGGGGCTGCGTGGCCCCTCTCCTCAGGCCATTTAAGGCCCCGGGGACCCCATCCCCGGGGCCGGCCTTTCCCTTATTTAAAAAAAAAAAAAATGTGAACTTTGGGGAGGGGGGCTGCGTGGCCCCCTCCCGGGCCACTTATGGCCCCGGGGACCCCATCCCCCGGGGCCTGGCCTCACGTTGGAGACTGTGGGGGGTCCCCAATCCCCCCACAGTCCCAGCCGGCTCCCCGCCTCCTGCCATCAAGGGCTCCAGGAGGGGGGCCGCGCGGCCCCCCTCCCATTCAGTGCACAGCCCCGGGAGGTGGTGGTCCCCGGGGCTTGGGGGTCCGTAACGGACCCCCATATTTAAATGTTTAGTGCCCCGGGGAGGTGGCGGTCCCCGGGGCATGTGGGGGCTGGAGCCCCCACACAGGTTTAAAAAAAAAAAAAAAGAAGCCCCGGGGAGGTGGCGGTTTCCGGGGCTGCGGGAGGGCGCACAGCCCTCCCGCCATCATTTTTAAATAAAGCCCCGGGGGGTGGCGGTCCCCGGGGCTTGGGGGGCCTTAGAGGCCCCCTACATAAATTAAAACCCCCCCACCATGCCCCCGGGACCTGGGCCACCCGGGGGCCAATTAACATCGAAGCGCGGAGACCGCACTTCTATTTTTTTTTCCGGCAGGATCCGCGCTCCCTGAGCGCATCCTGCCGATTTAAAAAAAAAAAAATTTTTTTTGGGCCCAGGGGGTCCTTGTGGGACCCCCTGAGCAGACCTAGGGGGTCAGGGTGTTTCTACCCTGCCCCCTTTGTGCGTTTTGCGCACTTGTTTCTGTCCCTCGGTTCTACCGAGGGACAAAATGGCTGCCAACACTTCCTGATTTGGAGTGTTGACAGCCAATTAGCATGCAGCTCGTGATCGGGAGGGTGCGCGAATCCGACGCGGCCATAGATATATATGTACATTTACTTTTGATTTTCTCAGCAACTACTGAACGGATTTACACCATTTAACAAAAAGGGTTCTTTCTGAACCAAGAACTACCTCTTTGCCAAATTTGGTGTAATTCCGTTCAGCAGTTCGGGCTGTAGCCGTGTCTAAAGTTTCCTATGGAAAATTGCATGGGGAAAACGCGTTTTGGGACCCCCCTTTTTCTCGGCCCCCGCTTGACGAATCCCCCGAGACTTTCAGGGTAGGAGCGGACCGGAGCGCCCCACAAAGTTTGAAAATTTTGCGAAGATACGTCAACCGGCAAGAGAGTTATTTCAAATAGAATGTCGCGGATTTCCTATGGATAATAGGTTGTAACTATAACTATCTACTGGCGACCGCCAGTAGATTATATATATATATATATATATATATATATATATATATATATTATATATATATATTTATATATATAGGATGGCATGTTTGGTGGTGAGGGCAAGAATTCGGCACAGGGAAGTCTGGCGATTTTCAGCGTGGGCACCACGTTGCGACGCTACGGACCAAAAGCCTCACTCAGAAGGCCGGTGGTTAACTGGTGACTGGGCACTGACTGAGTATCACTCAAGTGGTGATGTCTGTGAACATTCATTGTATATCTTTTATGGAGGGGCCATCCTCGACACCGCAAATAACAATTTCAATGCTTCTTTTAATTACGGATTGTAATCACCCATGTGGAGCTCACTTCTAGGATTATGGGACTGGTAGTAGTGAAAGTATTTACGGTGAGCTGAATGCAATAAAGCGTTAGACTTGCCTGTTGAGCTCCTGGGCGTAATAAAAGTAATGGGATCTGTGACAAAAAGGCAGCATGGATTTTGAAATCTTGCCGTGCTTGAGGGCAAATACATTGGTAAACAAAGGAGGATTTTAAGTTGATTCAGCTATTGCTGGTTTTGATAATCCAGTCCGAGTTTTATTAAGTAATGCTGAAGTGTGGACAAACGAGGGATGACAGCTGTCATTATCAAACGGGAAAAAAACATTATTTTGGCACTTACCTACACCAATAATAAAAAGAACAGAGAGGGACCCCTTCTACACCAAAGGAATAGGGTTCAAATAATCATTTAAAAAGAGAGAGGTTTCCTTTGGAAGAAATTCCAATGCTTACGTATCCTTAATCAAACACACATTCACCAAGGTTTCCTCACACTCACAGCCCAAACTGCATAAAACTTGAATTCAAGGTCAAAACAACAAAAACAAATTTTGTATCAAACGTAATTTAAATGTATTCTAATAATAAAAACAACTACATAAAAGTGTGTTATCACAGATTAAAAAATGGCACAAAAGTACATCAACAGACTATTGGGAATCTGATTCCTTCAAACGTGTCCAAATCGTTACCTAAAGTGCTTGTATTGCCCAACAATTCATGAGGGGAAAAATACACACAATTTTATCACAGTGGTTATTAAACAGAGACAAAGCATTCAACATACATGAGAGAGTACACACAAAAAGACAGTACCATTTGACATAAGCAAAGTACACATCTGTGTATTACACCTTAATTACTGGAACACGATAACATACACCCTATTGATTATCTGTAGATCCAGTTTTAACACGGATTGTGTGTAGAGCGTCGACGCGTTTCAATGGAAAACTTTCAATTAGACCATCTTTTTCAAGACCAGTATTGTGACTCTCATAAAATAAATATGCTGCCAAAGATAGGCATAAAATCCCTGCGTATAAAAAACACACATAAAAACACAAAAGATAACAGTATGTCCTGTTCTGAGTATCGCAGTTTATGACACAACCATCCCCATGTCCCATTGATCAACTATTGTTAAAAAATAAAAAATTAATTATCAAATTATGATACTTCATAAATTAATCCTACTCTACATAAAACATCAAAATATTTACAAAAAGGGGGGGATTACATATTCCCTATTTCATATAAGAAACCTACATTTAATCGTTTTGACCATGAATACAACATACACACCAAACCCCCCAAATTGGAGGTATTCATTCACTCCTTCATAATCTGTATACTACTCATAATTTGCCTATAGTGTTATAGCATCTAAAGTTCAAACGAACGGGAAGAGAGAGACGAAAGAGGCAAGGAAGAGAAAAAATGCTACCAGAAAAGCGCATATGCAGAAGGGTGGTATTTAGAGTTTTCTTTAGACAATAACTCGCCCCAAGCCTCCTCTCCTCCCCTCGTTCTCCAATTGCAGCTTTTTAAAAAAAAGATAATTATCATGCTGCTCGTGTTATGGACCCCGATGTATACTAGGGAATTCCTTCCACTATCAATAGGTAATCTGTTGTAAAAAACACATCTCATTAAGCCATATATTCAATTACTAGAAGGGCTATTTGGTCACTCCGTTTTTTATGTATTTTATGTCATGGTTTAAGCTCCAGTATGGCTATGTACTTAAACCTTTTACCTTCTCTTTCTAGAGAATTGGAGAAATGGATGTATCCTTCTTAATTGCAGTTCCTCAGTTTCTGACTCTTATTGGGAGACAATGTAGTACGATAAGCACCCTTCAATTGCTAAGTGCGTCCTTGGGTATCCTATCGATAAAAACGAAAATGTGCACACCTTTAATATACCCAACTCAGCCTCCAACCAAATAGTTCATGATAGTCCATGTAACTTATATCTCTCCACATACCTTTTTAATGTGCACTTGTCCCAAGAGTCTCCCTGAGTATATACCACCGGGCTTATAAGATGACAACAAGACCCTTCATGACTTGGGCCTGAGAATTCAAAAAATAATGGAGGTAGTTAAACTATATACTCTACCCATTTTTGATATGCTTTAGAAATGATACGACATAAAATCTGCGGGAAACATCGGTTACATCGCGGTGTTCACACCGCAATACCTCTACAACACGGGCATTACAACGCAAGTCATTACAATGACTTGCGCTGGATGCGCTCTAAGCTAAGGAATAGTATGATTTACTATTCCAACACCTTCCCTACTGTAACGTAGGCTGGAGTTGGAATAGAAAATCATACTATTCCTAAGTCCAGCGCCCTCCAGCGCAAGTCGTTGTAACGACTTCCGTTGTAATGCCTGCGTTGTAAAGGTATCGCGGTATGAACACTGCGATGTAACATCGTATATTCATGGAAGCTCTAATATCATTCCCTCTCCTGGCTGTATACTTAGGGAAATTCTACCATCGTTCCCATTCTATTTTTCCTCACTATTTGAATCCCAGTCTGTCCAAGTTAAAACTAACAGTACAGTTTCCTTCGGGACCATATCCATATCCTGCCCGTCATGCTGGCTTGACTGTTAAGTAGCCCTTGGGTCCCTCCAGATTTAAGAATATTAAATACTCCACTCGTATCTATCGTGCTGGCCAAAATCGCTATAGCCCGTGTTAGCTTTGCCTTTATATAGAGAGTTGTTTACCTGTTGGGATGCTCGTTTACACAGCGTAATCTCCACGTCTTCTTTACACAAATGTTTACCATATGTCTAAATGCCTCCATATATATACCACTAGAGGCGGTTGGAGATTTGAATCTAGCCTATTGTGGCCCTAAAAATCTTCTCATGATACGCTTTGAACACCTATGTGCTCAACCGCGAATCTTGAATCCTCTGATACTGCCGGAGCCGGATCCGAAATAGAAGACGCACCACTTCCAGTTCAGTTAATAATATTGGCCGCCATATTGGAGTGTGAAAGCCAAAACGAAAACGGGAAATGAAATGAAGAGGCAAGATAGGCGTATCTTGATGCTGAAGAGTTTATTCTGATAAATACTCCACCCAACACACGGAGAGTGCTCCCGGTCAGATGATCGAACAGCAACTGACTGCTGCCAATCGAACCCCCTTCCAGTGGACACTCCATGCGTGAACCACATTGAAAAGAATACAACAATGTACGTCTAAAGCATCGCGAGCTGGCCGCGCGATGCATAAACATCAAACAAGACATAGAACATTCTTACCAATATTACACCACCTTCCCCCTTACAGAAAAACAAAAAACAGAAAAAAAAAAATACATAGTAAAGAATTATCTTGAATAAACCAAATGGCATAACAAATCTTAATATCTAATGAAATCCTCAAACCTTTTAGGTGTCTTAATGACACGTCCTCTGGACGAACTACTAATGCTCGTATTAAGGTCAGACTGGATTGTAACACTAGAATCAGTCTGAGATGGAGGAGCAGCAACTTGAGGTGAGGTAGGTTGAACGGATCTCACTGGGTCCAACCAGTGTCCCCAATCTAGATCGTCCTCAATATTTTTCTGCCTACGATGCATTATCTCGACTTGTTCGGGAGATACTTTAACAAGCTGTCTTTTGTTCCATCAGCCCTTTTTCCCTACAAAAGCAACTCCTTTACTGACCTTACACACCTGTTCAGGCATAAAAAATGTTGACTCTCCCTTCCTAACTTTTACCGGTTTCTTAATTAGAACCCAGTCTCCAACCAGAACGTCCTCACCATTCAAGCGGCATTTCTTATCAAAATTTTCTTTCATCTGAGTCTGTTTGACATATACTCTATTAGACACATCCTTAAAGTTGATTTTATCTTTGCCAGACATCTCCCTCAACCATGTTGGAAACAGAAGAGTATGTGCTTCTCTGCCCCTCAACAAAGTATAAGGAGATATTCCAGTGGTACAGTGGGGCGACGTATTATAATTCCAAATTTTTTGGTCTATAAACTCGCCCACATCCAACCCGGATGCTAATGCTGTCTGGATCCCTTCCTTCACAACTTTATTCCCTCTCTCGACTAGACCATGAGATGTGGGGGAGTATAACGCCACTTTCAGATGTTTTATACCTAATTTGCTCATGAATTTACAAATCTTCTCAGAAACGAAATGAGTGCCGTTATCTGTAACAATAACTTTTGGGGCTCCTTCTAAAGAAAATATCTTGTTAAAAAATGATATGGTTGATTCAACAAAACTGTGATACATCCATTTAGAAAAGTAATCAACAGCTAGTGTAACATATTTCCTATCTTGGTTGAGTATAGAATATGGCCCTGAAAAATCTAAGCCTATTTTTTCCCATGGGGCGCTAGGGAACTCGGTGGGATGTAACAGGATCTTCAATGTCCGCCAATGTTTATCGGACAGGAGACATTCAGGACAACTGTTGATTGTATTTTTAACTTGGGAATCTAGGGAAGGCCACCAGTAATGTTGTTTAATCTTCATCCCAGTCTTAGTAGATCCCAGATGCCCAAGGTGTGCTTTGTTGATGATTGAAAGGCGTAATCCGGCGGGAGGAACAAATCTGTCTCCCCGACGAACAATCCTGTTTTCAACAGACAATTCGTCTGACACCTAGGCAAAAATACGCAAATCACCACTCAAACATCTAGGTTCAGACCAGCTGTGTGTTGTATACTCAATCACCTTCTGCACGACTAAATCACTCTCGCAAGCTGCCTTCCAATCATCCTCAGATAACACGGAATCATACTCTTGTACTGCGTCCACCACAGCTACACATTCGATGTCCTCTGTTAGAGAATCATCCTCATCGTCCTTGTGCATAAGCAATCTGGACAAACAGTCGGCACGGAATTTTTACCGCCCTGTATGTGTTTAACCTCGAAATTGTATTCTCTGAGTTTTGACACTAGCCTCATGAGCCTGGCGGACATATTGGTGGTATTCACCTTATTAAAGATATAAACCAAAGGTTTGTGATCAGTCACCAAACTTGCGTCCCCAGATGTATATTCTAAACTTATGGACAGCCCACATGCACGCCAAAGCTTCCCGCTCTATCGTGCTGTACTGCTGCTCAAACTATTTAAGGGATCTAGATGCGAACGCTACAGTGTGTTCACGCCCATCCACCCTCTGACTTAGAACTGCTCCAAGTCCGGAAACACTGGCATCCACGGTTAGAAGGGAAACACAGGCATCTCTAAATGCATGTAGTGCTTGAGCAGAGACAATCAATTTTTTCACATTCCCAAATGCTACATCCAAATCATCAGTCCATTTAAAACTCTGACCCTTGCTAAGTAACACTTGTAAGGGTTCTACTGTTTGGGCATAACAGGGTACAAATCTTGCATAATATTCGGCTAAGCCGAGGAATGACCGTAATGCATCTTTATCCGCGGGAGCCTTCGCTTCTTCAATTGCTCTAATTACAGAAAATTTTGGTTTAATCCCATGACTTGACACAGTGTGGCCTAAATATTCCAACTCTTGAACAGCAAACTTACATTTGTCTGACCTTACTGTTATCTCTTTAGATCTCAAAATAGAAAGTACACGTTTTAAGATGTCGTTGTGTTCTTTGAATGACTTAGCATATATTAGAATGTCATCCAAATACGCTTGGACTCCCTTGATATCATGAATTAGCGTGTCCATCAGATTCTGGAACACGCTACCGGCCGATGCAAGGCCAAAAGGAAGACGTAGGAATTTGTACGCCCCGAAAGGGGTTACGAATGTAGTCAAGTCTTGAGAATCTACTGACAATGACACTTGGTGGTAAGCTGATCTCAAGTCTATCAATGAGAACCATTTTGCACCTCCTAGATTCGCTAGTAATTCATGGATTCTAGGCAGTGAGTGGCAGTCCACAATTATATTTTTATTAAGTGCGCACAAGTCCGCGCAAAGTCTGATCTCGCCAGTCTTCTTGCGTGCAACTACAATGGGAGCCACCCACTGTGATGAATCCGTAGCTTTAATAATGCCTTGTTCACATAAACTTTGCAAGGTAAGTTTCAGTTCCTCTCTGACACTCATTGGAACGGAACGCACTTTATGTGCCACTGGTTGGGCACCAGGCACTAATCTAATATGGTGTTCCACACCTTTGACAAGACCAACCTGCTCACTAAATACAGGTTTGAACTCTGCAATTATATCTTTCAACATGTTTACACCCACATCAGGTTTAGTACATTCAATATTGCATACAGGTAACTCTCCCACTTTGATTGGATTTTCATCGCCAGGAACCAAATATAGTCCCATGCGCGCTAAATCTTTCCACCTGATGATGTTTTTCCCTTTCTCTGCTACATACATTTTTGTTTCCGTTTCTCTACCTAGACATTGTACTACTCCAGAGAAATAACCAATCATATTGATGTCCTTCTCTCCGAAGGCTTTAGGGTTAATGTCTGATTGTAGCAATTTTACTCGATCTTTCCATAAATCGTTAAATGTGGTGTCTCTTAAAATGGTAATCGGCGAACCTGAGTCAGCCATAACCTGAAGTGGAACGTTATCAATCACAGCGAAACACAAAGGGCCTTTTATGGAATTAGAATCTCCTCCACAGTCTAGGGGTATAATCACATTACTAAGTGAATTAGTACATGAGTCTACATCAGTCACAATACAGCTTACGTTGACAGGTTTCCTGGCGTTTCTGCACACTCCCTGGAAATGCCCTATTTTCTTGCATATGGCACAACGTTTGTTAATAGCGGGACAACCAGGGAAATTCCCGATATGGTTTTTAGATCCGCACCTGTAACAGAAAAAAGGTTGTTTTCTTTAAGGGAATTTAACAGTTTTACTTTTAACATTCACAGCACATAAGGAACTCTCTTGCTCAAGATCAGGAGAAGTTATCAGATTGACCCCGGATTTGGGGTCTTCTTACATAGCTTTGCTAGATATTGCTGAACGTTCAATACTCAGGGCTAACTCAATTACTTCGGTCAAAGAAGGATTTTTGCAACCTAGAATTCTTTCCTTGATCTTCCGAGATGCACAGTTGAATACAAATTGATCTCTGATATAGTTGTCTGCTAAAGGACCAAAGCCACATCTGGTTGCTAACACCCTGAGTGCCGAGATATACTCCTCTACTTTCTCATCCTCCTTTTGTTTCCTTTTGTAGAAGTTATGCCGTTCTAGCATGATATTGGGCTCGTCAGAAAATTGTTTCTTAAGGCGTGCAACCGCCTCCAAGTAAACGCTCCATTGACCATCGGCAGAATGAGATGCTGGAGGTGGAATAGGTACAATACTGTCAAAAATCCTCTGAGCTGCTTGACCAAGGCATCCAAATAATAAAGCAAATTTAAGTGCAGGGGAATAGCCAACAGCATCAATAGCCACTATGTGGTTTTCGAAGAGTCTTTACCACTCTGACCAAATAATTGGTGGGCTCCCTGGTTTGCTTAAAAATGGAGGAGGTTGTGTTATTTGTTGAACATTAGCCATGACGAATTGTATATATTCAATTGAAAACCACCATGTATTTAGAATAGAAAGTAGGAGGACAAAGGTGTGTGTGTCACCGAAGTTTAACACGCAGAGGATGTAATTCCAGTGACTGTGTGAAAAGTGTACTTTAAACCAGCTTTAAAATTGTTGATATGTAAAATAATGGCGTGCGTATTGCCGAAATGCAACAAAAAGAAACAAACACGCTGCTTTGAAATTGAAGGAATGCAGAATAATAAGTGTCCGTGTCACTGAGTATGTAGAATAATAAGCGTGCGTGTCGCTGGAGAACTAAAGAATGAACACGCTGACTTAATCCAAAATTGTAAACATGTAAATTAATTATACGTGCGTGTCGCCGAAATATAAGTAGCAGACACGCAGACTGGATTAGCCAAACAGCTGATAAAGCTTGTAAAATGACGTGCGTGTCGTCAGAATGCGAAACTGGCAACACGCTGGTAGGGTAAACGTAAACTCCAAGTTATCTGAGTTGCTTGCCAAAATGAGCCTGATTAAAGACGCGTAGCGTAATGACGACAGCGCTTGCTCGTGAAGTGTTCGGTGCGCTCAGGGGTCTCGTGACCAGTAGGTCTTCATGAGGAAGAAGAGCGCGAGCGTGCGGGAGGCTCCGTAAAGTTAATCATGAAAAACACACGTACCTTTCGGTGTGTTCTTACGCTCAGGATGGGTTGCAGTGACTTCAAAGTGCGAAAATCATTGAGTACCAGCCGAGGAATCGTCACGTTAAGATCTGAAGTAGAAGTCGGCGTACACCCAAACCGGCCAGCAGGTAGTCTAAAGCGTGGGTATGTGGGTGGAGTCGTTCTCGCTCGTCGCCAAATGAAATGAAGAGGCAAGATAGACGTATCTTGATGCTGAAGAGTTTATTCTGGTAAATACTCCACCCAACACACGGAGCGTCCTCCCGGTCAGATGATCGAACGGCAACTGACCGATGCCATTCGAACCCCCTTCCAGTGGACACTCCATGCGTGAGCCACATTTAAAAGAATACAACAATGTACGTCTAAAGCATCGCGCTCTGGCCGAGCGATGCATAACCATCAAACAAGACATAAAACATTCTTACCAATATTACAGGAACATTTTCATTTTTATTAGATACCTCACGTTTTGTGATCTTAGAAACATACCTGTGCATGGGCAGGTTAAATAAATAAATGTCTTACATGAGATTCAATACTAGTTTCTATTCTTTTCACTCGTTATCCAGTACACATATTGTTTCCAAAGCTTGACGGAAAACAAATGTACATGCCAATTATATATTAGTATGGCAGGTAGAGGGGGTGAGATGACACTAAATTACTACCGCCTCAAAACATGAACAACCTTTATAGGAAAGACGCCTAAACCAGGATAACTGCAAGAAGTATATCAAATGGTACTTTGTCTCAACTCAGTTATATAATAAACGCCATCCAGTCTTCTCTGGAATTGAGGCCTTTGTTGATGGTGTCTAATTTACACATGTACCATTGTTCCCTTTTTTTCCTGGTTTTGTCAATATTTCCTCCTTGTCTGTTTATTTTAATTTTTTCCAAGATATACCATTTGAAATGGTCACAGGTGTGACTGGATTTGGAATAATGCTCTGTGAGTGGTGCATTTTCTTTTTTGGTCCGGATTGCAGATTTATGTTCCAGGAGCCGAAGTCTCAGTTCTCGGCTTGTCTCACCCACGTAGCCTAGGCCACATGGGCAGATCAAGAGGTAGACTAGATTTTTGCTGCGGCAGTTGTTTAATGACATCGCAGTCAAAGTGGTAGAGTTAAAACAAAGACTCTTGGTCACTATACAATTCTCACAAATGGAGCAGTTCCCACATTTGTGGTTTCCTACTGCCTTCTTGTTGGTAAGAGTCATTTGTATATTTTCCTCAACGTTTTTATAGGTGTTCACTAAGGAGTTCCTTATATTTTTATTGCGCCTGAACGCGAAAAGCTTACCTACACCTACACAGGTTGCAGTTTCAAAAGTAGAGGCTGTCACCTTAAACTGAAGGATGTTTCCCACACCGACAGTGCATTCAATAGTTAATGAACTGTTTTGGGACTGAATGCAACCGAAATGAAGTGCATCATTTGTGTT
Organism: Calotriton arnoldi; assembly: GCA_963921515.1. NCBI lineage: Eukaryota > Metazoa > Chordata > Amphibia > Caudata > Salamandridae > Calotriton > Calotriton arnoldi. The sequence continues at coordinate 434,516 of CAWUFW010013010.1, read as the reverse complement.
TACCAATTGTTACATATTTAAACGAAGCACCATGATGTCATCTTTTCGATTGATTCAGTTGAGGATTTTGCAGACTTCGTGCGTGTGCCCTTGTCTTTCGTGGAAGCAGGGATGTGTGTGGATATATATGTATATATATATATATATATATATATATATATATATATATATATATTCACTGAAAAAACCATAGGTTTCAGGCACGTTATAGTTAGAAATTAGCATTTAAAAAACCTTAGAAATTCACTGAAAAAAACATAGGTTTCAGGGGCGTTATAGTTAGTTGGACATTTCACTCGTTCAAAACCATAGAAATTCCCCGTTATAGTTAGTTCAGCTAACTATAACACGCGCGCCCGCAATGCACTGCTGATGACGTCACATATTACATCACTCATGACATGGTCAGTGACATCACTCATGACATCACTGATGACATCTCAAATGACATCACTGATGACATCATCCTTGTGATAGAGTGGCAGACCTCCTCTCACCCTAATATAACCTTTGATACACACACTCAAAAATACAAACTAACATTTTCAAAACAATGGACATACCAATACCAGTTACAACACACCTATTCAGTAATTCCAAGATCTACACACACATCCACTCATTCACCAACAGTCCCTATACAGTCACTCATACATGTACTCACTCATCATATGTACTCATACACCTATACATCCTGTTACACACCGCCACTCATCCATAGAGTTACTCACACACATAGTCACACATGCAAACAAAGTATCAAACATCCATTTACTTGCATATACAGTTATACACACACTACCACACTTACTTCTACAGAAACTTACACATACTTACTCTCTTAAACAATCACTTATAGAAACACCTACTTATTTGTACAGGAACTCTTCCAATCTCTCTATCTCACATATACTCACTTATATACACCAATACTCACATATACTAGTTTAAAACATATGTAGTTACTCATAAAGACACTATTGAGACAGTCATTCACTCACTAACACACCCATACACATACCCATCCACCTATACAGTCCTGCACACATGCTGTCTTCAACACATACAAACAGTGAGTCACTCATTCATGCATCTATGCACTAAGTAATACCCCCCACCGAACCATACAGACACTCAGACACTCATACTGATACTCAAAAACCAACTAATAACCCATATAGACACTCATGTAGCTACTCACCAACCCATGCAGCCACTTATACACAAAGTGAGAGACTGATACAGATATTTTCATATTTAAACATTACTCACTAACCCATGTATTCACTAAGATACACTTAGTCAGTTATACAATCAATTTTACAAAAACAAATCATCCATTTAGACACTTATATACCCATTTATTCTTCCATCGACCTTGAGATATACATATATAAAACATATTTAATTTTCAGAAAAACACACATTCACTGGATGATGTCATCAGTGATGTCATTTGAGATGTCATCAGTGATGTCATGAGTGATGTCACTGACCATGTCATGAGTGATGTAATATGTGACGTCATCAGCAGTGCATTATGGGCGCGTGAGTTATAGTTAGCTGAACTAACTATAACGGGGGAATTTCTATGGTTTTGTACGAGTGAAATGTCCAACTAACTATAACGCCCCTGAAACCTATGTTTTTTTTAGTGAATTTCTAAGGTTTTTTAAATGCTAATTTCTAACTATAACGTGCCTGAAACCTATGGTTTTTTCAGTGAATTTCTAAGGTTTTTTAAATGCTAATTTCTAACTAGAACGTGCCTGAAACCTATGGTTTTTTCAGTGAATATATATATATTTATTATACTATGTATACATGTGAAAATGTCTCGGTCCCCTGTTTGCCTCGGTGGCACGGAAAAAATGGGTGGAACTGACGTCAGCACGCCGACGAGGTCCTCTTATGGCTCTGATGACGTCATACGGTGTCGCGAGCGGAGCCGTGCTCGTTGACGTGGGAGAGCTAGGAAAGAATTTCCGTGGAATGCTGGTGCAGGGGATATTCACCTAAGTGTTCAGGCTAGTCCTTTGGGAGCAACTGTTTATGTTGCCACTCCAGAAACCGAAACCATGATCCGAGGGCAGAGGCCCTGCAGATGGCACACGAGGTGGGGTGCCCAGTCGTGTGCACCGGCGGGGCAGCGAAGTGACAAGCACCACAACCCACAAAAAAGGTAACGAGGGCACTGAATAACACAGGATCTTCTCTTTGTATCTGGCAGGAACAACGAAGTTAAAATGCCCTAGTACCAAAATGTAGAATTAGTGCTACAATGGTCTTCAAGAGGACCTGCGATGCCGCTTCTGCCTCCCGTACCCTGGAGGCGGCACATGGGTCACGCGGTACGGTCATACTGCGGTGGGACGCACACTCGTTGACCTCTCATGGCACTGCTCCACACTTCAGGGAGGACGCTTTCCATTAGCTATGTTTTCTGATGACATGTCGCGCCGGCCCCGTCCAACAACAGAACTCCTTTAGATCCAAACAGACTCTTCCACTCTCTCACCGGAAGTGAAACCAGGCCACGCGGACACTTTCACAATACAACAGCCGGAAATACAGTTTTCGGTAAAAAAAACCACATTCCTTCCTCCTAATTAATCAAATAAACGTCTCACTGAAGAACAGGGGCCAGCTTCGATCGGTAAACAGTCGTCACAACGACTTTTTTACTTTGCGATACCATTACAACGCATGCATTACCACGCATGCGTTGTACATCACGAAGTCATTACTACGCATTTTTTTAGAACGCATGGTCATTTACCACGCATGCCTTTACAACGTATTTTGTTGTAAAGGTATGTATGGTAAATGACCATGCGTTCTAAAAAACATGTAGACGATCCATGTCGTTGTAAGGAAACAGAGGCTGTTCCGTTTCCTCACAACGATGTGCACCGCCCCTCAGAGATGACGTGAAGCAGGGACCATGAGGAGAGAGGAACCATGAGGAGTGAGAGGTAAGGGGGATTGGGCATGGGGTGGGGGTTTCTTTTCTAGGGTTTAGGGTAGTGCAGTGGTGTTTGGGTGGTGTAGGGGGTCGTGCTGGGGGTAGTGTTTTAGGGTTTAGGGTAGTGCAGTGGTGTTTGGGTAGTGTAGGGGGTCGTGCTGGGGGTAGTGTTTTAGGGTTTGGGGTAGTGCAGTGGTGTTAGTGTAGTGTGGGAGGTCATGCTGGGGGTATATTTAGGGTTTAGTGTAGTGCAGTGGTGTTTGGGTAGTGTAGGGAGTCGTGCTGGGGGTAGTGTTTTAGCGTTTAGGGTAGTGCAGTGGTGTTTGGGTAGTGTAGGGAGTCGTGCTGGTGGTAGTGTTTTAGGGTTTAGGGTAGTGCAGTTTTGTTTGGGTAGTGTAGGGTGTCGTGCTGGGGGTAGTGTTTTAGGGTTTAGGGTAGTGCAGTGGTGTTTGGGTAGTGGAGGGGGTAGTGTTTTAGGGTTTAGGGTAGTGCGCCCAACCAGCCACAATATCCGTGGACAAAGGGGATCCTGACTCTTTGGAACGCTCCGTCAATTGAATAATTTGGGTCAAGGGCCCTACCACGTCCAAGACCTATCAATTCCTTTCTTGGGATCCCTCATATACTTGGAAAAAAAGGTACATAGTTTCTCATCAATTTCAGGCGTGTGTGCCACCTTCCCCTTCAGTGAGGGCCTGGGGCATTCTCCCCTCATCCTATTCCTGACCTCCCTTTCAAGGGGTTGATGGATTTTCCCCACCACATACTCTGCCACTGTGGCATCAGGTGTCCACTCTGCCGACCTAGGATGGTAAATTTGGGTAGGCTCGAACATGTCCGAGTGGACCCCGTCCCCAACCGGGGACTGAGAGGAGTGGGACTCTGGACGCCAGGGACGCCCCGAGTTCTTATCCTCATTGGAGGAGAAATCGTCCTCCGATACACCCTCTCCCTTTAAGGGAAACCCGCCGTCGGGGTCTACAATAGTGGTGACAGTGTCGCAATTTTCTCCGGGCCCCTCCTCCTCCCGGCAGGGTGCATGTTTTAGCGTTCGCGCACTCTTGAGGAAGGTCTCCGTAAGTTTATCAAATCCTTCCAAGTGCCCCGCGTTATGCTTAACGGCCCTTTTATTTCCCATCTGGGAGCTACTTGGACCCGCCACCACCAGATCTGGGTCACTGAACACCACAGGGATGCTTTTCGCCAGCTTATCAACCTGATCCCTAAGAGGAGCCAGCGCCCTAGAAATAGCCAGAGAGAGGGCTTGGTCCACTGCTGGAGGGAGAAGTTGGGGGGCCATTCCTCCTCCACTTCCTGGTAGGAGGAGTAAAAATGGTCTTCTGGAGAAGACATGATAGCAGAGGGTGTGAGCACAGAACAAATGCCCTTAAAATCCTTAAGACAGCCCCCTCGCCGGTGCTCCAACAGTTGGGCTTTCCCCGAAGCCGTTATAAGAATAGACTGAGGCGCAATACCAATTACCACCACCAGGTGGCGCTGGTCACTAACGTGGCTGTGTGGGGAAATCACCGCGTAGCAGTGTCAAAATTAGGCGAGGGTTGGTCGGGAATCAAGCGGACACTAAAGGAGTGACCGGATTCCCAAACGCGCGTAAAGACCAGCGGGAGCGCTTGACGGAGCTGTCTCGCTCGGATCAGACGCGCCTGACAGGATCTCACCGCGCGCAGAGCACACAGCGGGAGAAACTGCGAGGGGGAGAACGCGCTCGGGCAAGAGCCTGCTGCGCAGGGAATATGAAACAATACCAAGGCAATAATGCTAATAACGTGCACAAGAAACCGCTATACAAACAGCAACAACGTCAGATTAAGCCAAGAATGTAAGGAATGCACTTAACTGACGAGCAGTGAAGAAAGAGGAAGCGGAAGGGACGTCACGATATTATATACGATGGACTGTGATATGATTGGACTATAGTTGCCTTGGAGACTACCCCCTAATGGTTCATGGGTTGTGTAGTCTTTTGTTTAATGATTGTTGTGTTACGTTTTCTTTGAACTGCTATGCAAATAAAGTGAGGAAAGATATGCATAATCCTCGCCTCCGTCCTGCCATAGAATTAATTAAACTTTATTTGATCTGATTTAGAAACATAGATCATAAAAGTGTACATAAAAACAGTAAATCCTCTTTCCTAATACAATACAGTGAGAATTAATTAAAACCAGTAGGTAAAAACGGGTGTTACAAAGCCCGGTTCAGAGCAACTTCAGGTTAACAGAATCGTAAAGTTCAATGTTTCGCAAGATCAATCTCATGTACTTCGTGCAAAATACGCAATAAGGGGTCCAAGTAAGATGTAACGCTCCAATACCTGACCAGTTTGCACTATATAAAACTGCAGAAAAACTAAAAATAAAAAGTGTTTTGCACACTTCTGTCATTGGGCTATATGTGGGCTACATCTGGGTGATATTTGTGCTACATTTGGGCTCTTTTTTCTCTGGTGGCCATCTTGGGAGACTTATTTGTTATGAAGTTTCCTAATTTCGTCATTTACTGCAGTCTCCTCAGTAGGAAATGCTATCAGTTTTTTACTTTGATTCCATCAAGAAGGCATTCAGATGTGTCACACATTTGCCATAAATTCAGAATGTTAGCACTCTAGTTGTTCATTAGATCACTGTAGTAAAGCTACTGCTCCCCAGGGAGTTAACTGGAAGTCTACTGCTGGTATTGAAAGTGATTGTTTCAGTCTGCATGTCAGAATTTTCTAATGAAATAGAAGAGGATTTGAGATCTCACTTAAAACATGCCCTAAATTTTCTTTCTGCAGCACTAACCATAATTTCTATGGCAAAATGAACACCCTCATGTTGTTCCTTTTTAAATTAAATGTTTTAAGAGTTACCAGTTTATTCCAATCAAGATGGCTTCAGGTGTGCCATAATTTTGTCATAAGTAAGACTGTTAGCGCGCTAGTTGTTCTTTAGAACACTCTGGGAAGCTGCAGTAGAACACAAAGGCATCAACTGACAGGCTGCTCCTGTTGAAATATAACAGGAAGATATTTAAGATCTCACTTAAAACATGTCCTAATTTTTCTTTCTACAGCACTAACCATAATTTCTATGACAAAATGAACCCCCTCATTTTGTTCCTTTTTAAATTAAATGTTTTAAGAGTTACCAGTTTATTCCAATCAAGATGGCTTCAGGTGTGCCATAATTTTGTCATAAGTAAGACTGTTAGCGCTCTAGTTGTTCTTTAGAACACTCTGGGAAGCTGCAGTAGAACACAAAGGCATCAATGACAGGCTGCTCCTGTTGAAATTTAACAGGAAGATATTTGAGATCACACTTGAAACATGTCCTCATTTTTCTTTCTACAGCACTAACCATAATTTCTATGACAAAATGAACCCCATCATTTTGTTCCTTTATAAATTAAATGTTTTAAGTGTTACCAGTTTATTCCAATCAAGATGGCTTCAGGTGTGCCATACTTTTGTCATAAGTAAGGCTGTTAGCACTCTAGTTGTTCTTTAGAACACTCTGGGAAGCTGCAGTAGAACAGAAAGGCATCAACTGACAGGCTGCTCCTGTTGAAATATAACAGGAAGATATTTGAGATCTCACTTAAAACATGTCCTAATTTTTCTTTCTACAACACTAACCATAATTTCTATGGCAAAATGAACCCCTCATTTTGTTCCTTTTTAAATTAAATGTTTTAAGTGTTACCAGTTTATTCCAATCAAGATGGCTTCAGGTGTACCATAATTTTGTCATAAGTAAGACTGTTAGCGCTCTAGTTGTTCTTTAGAACACTCTGGGAAGCTGCAGTAGAACACAAAGGCATCAACTGACAGGCTGCTCCTGTTGAAATATAACAGGAAGATATTTGAGATCACACTTGAAACATTTCCTAATTTTTCTTTCTACAGCACAAACCATAATTTCTATGACAAAATGAACCCCATCATTTTGTTCCTTTTTAAATTAAATGTTTTAAGTGTTACCAGTTTATTCCAATCAAGATGGCTTCAGGTGTGCCATATGTTTGTCATAAGTAAGGCTGTTAGCACTCTAGTTGTTCTTTAGAACACTCTGGGAAGCTGCAGTAGAACACACAGGAATCAACTGACAGTCTCTGCCCTTGTTGGATGTACATGTTTTACTGAGAATGTCAGACTTCATTCTCACATGACTGAGAAAGATAATGTGAATTTACAGAAAATATGCTCTCATTTTAGCTTCTAGATCACCTTCCAAACCTCAATGGGAAAAGTATGAGAAAATAGTTTTCTCTCAAACATGATTCATGATATCCCAGCAGAAGGATTTTTCACAGGGTAAAATCACCTTAGAACACACCACAATTCCTAAAATTAGTATGGGACCATCAACAAATGAATTCTAATGTAACTAAAGTCTGATATCACCCTTTATAGTTCTCCTTTTGGTAACCCTCAAAATCTTCGATTCACTACAATGCATTTCAATGGGGTACTATCATTTATATTGGTCCCAAGATGGCTGCCAGCAATTCCAGGATGAAGTGCTGACAGCCAATCAGATCTCACGATGACATGTGTCGTTAGGCTCCGCCCAGATATATATGTGTTTTCTTTTTCAAATTTCTCAGGATTTACTGAACAGATTTACACCATTTAAGCAAAAGGCACGACTCTGAACCAAGGGCTACCTTTTTGCCAAATTTGGTGTAATTCCGTTCAGCAGTTCGGGCTGTAGCTGCGATGAAAGGTTCCTATGGAAAATTGCATGGGGAAAACACGTTTTGGGACCCCCCTTTTTTCTCAGCCCCCACTTGACGAATCACCCCGAGACTTTCAGGATAGGAGCAGACCGGAGCGGGCCACGAGTTTTGACAATTTCGCGAAGATTCGTCAACCGGCGCCAAAGTTATTTCAAATAGAATATTGTGAATTTCCTATGGAAAATAGGTCCTAACTATAACTATCTACTGGCGACCGCCAGTAGATAATATATATATATATATTAGGTCATGCACTGAGTAAAACACACTTTGCATCTTGAGTGTCCATGCAAATCCTTTTTATTGCACGTCCTTTTCACTGACACTTGAAACAGTTTATCTTCAATTTGAGTGGTAATCGTATTCAAATAACATCATATGCTTGGTTACAAGTCTTCATCAACATGTAGTAGTATAGACAGCCAAGCCAACACGTGTTTTGAGAAATTGTTTTGCTTCTTCAGGGCTGTTAATAGTAAAAACAAACCACTATTAGCAACTAAAGATATACAATTAATGATCCAAAAGGACTTATTACATGAAAGACATACTTGTTATCAAACATCAGAGAAGTTAACAGAGTATACGTGGATAGGTTGCCCTAAGGGACATATTGTATATATGGCTTCATTACAGTCTGAAGGCTGAAGAAAATTGTATTTTTGCATTATGTTTATTTTTTGCTGTTCTTCCTTTTTCCCCCTGATGATCGTTACATATATATGTTATCCACGTATACGCTGTTAACTTCTCTGATGTTTGATAACAAGTTTGTCTTACATGTGAAGGAAACCACTTATCAGGCTAGATATATATTAGAAGGTATGGCCCCGGACAACTTAAAGTCTACATTTATAGTTACTCCGATTGCTGATTCAGTTCATTATCTGAGTACTTGAAATTAAAAGCTTGCTGCGCTAACATAAATAGAAGCCATTATCCAGTCTTCTTCTGTGCCTCGAAAAATATCTTGTCCTCTACAGTAGAATTGATATTATATTGATATTATTAGACCTCACAGCAGCCTTTGATACGGTCAACCCTAATATCCTGATTGACCGACTTGCTGAGCTAGGAATAAGCAGACTTACAGTCAAGCTGAAAGCATCTTTTTTAATGGATAGAATGAACCATGTTGCTATGGGCGATCTCATCTCTGATCAGTTTTGTCTGCCTTGTGGGGTACCCCAGGGCTCTTCATTGAGCCCTAGTCTATTTAATTTTTGTTACCCCACTGGCAAGACTGATTATTTGGATTCTCAGTGGCGTCTTACACCGACAATACCCGAATAGTGGTATCCATTTCAAGAAACCCAGAGGACACTGCTCCAAAATGTAGTTCTTGTATGTCCCAGGTAGATTATTGGATGAGGTTAAATTGCCTAAACCTCAATTCTGAGAAAACAGAGGCCCTTCTTTTTGGCAAAGACAATTCCTTTTGGTCACCAAGTTGGTGGCCTCCGGATATGGGGGTTCCATCCTCACCAGTGCAGAAAGTGAAGAACTTGGGAATTATCTTTGATGATAAACTTAATTTTGAAGATCAGGTCAACTCTCTTGCCTCATCAGTATTCTTTACCTTAAGAATAATCAGAAAGATCTATCCTTTTATCCCCTCTGACCTTCAAACATTGTTGGTTACCACCTTAGTTCTAGCTAAATTGGATTATGGGAATGCCATTTTTATCGGCATCCGGAAAAAAATCCCTCCTTAAACTCCAGAAGTTGCAGAATCCCTCAGCTCGGCTTTTTTCAGGAACACCAAAATACCAATCAGCTTCACAGGCATTGATTAAGCTACATTGGCTTCTAGTGGCAAAAAGGATTGAATTTAAGGAGCTTTGTATTGCCTTAAAGGCACTGCACAATATTGGTCCTCGCTATCTCCATGAGACATTTATCTGGTACATCCCTCTTAGGAGACTCAGATCCTCGGAAACTAAGTACTTAGTACTGCCCAAGGTTAAACGAGCTTCATGGGGAGGTAGGAGTTTTGTTTTGAAGGCTGCAAAATTATGGAACTCCCTCCCCACAAATTTAAGGAAGTGCCCAGATCTCTTGTCTTTTCGAAAATTCCTGAAGACTTGGCTTTTTAATAAGGAGAGCAGCTTTTTCTGGTTTTAAACTCCTTCTCTCAATTATGAAAGCCTCAGCGCCAAGACGCCTCAGGGCATTCGAGCGCTATATAAAATTATAAATCAAATCAAATCAAATAGAATCTACCTTTGATGCGATTCATAGGTCGGACCCCACGGTAGTTGTTAATATTTTGGACTATACATCTTTTTGTAATCTACCATTGATTTACACCAGAGTGTCCTTCTGACCCACAAACGTATGCCAACTTCATCACAATTGGCCCTCGGGTTTGAGTTAAACCTGTAAAATCACAGAAAAAAGGCAAACACCATGGTGAACCAAATATAATGAACTAATTTATTTAGATTTTTTTCACCAGTCATAAGCACACTATGGGGCAGATTTACTAACATTTTGTGTCTTTTTTCAGTCACAGAAGTGACTCAAACTGGCGAAAAATGTTTATATGGGTTTTAATTTCTGTTGCAAAACTTTATTTGTGCTAGTAACGCTAAAGTAATGCAAAGTAGTTCTAGCGCTATTTTACATTGCTTTGTGCCAAGGGGGAGTACCATGCGTGGTATATGGGAATTCCCATGCAACCTATCACAAGAAGGGGCTACAAGGAGCTCTTGTAGGTCCAGCATACATGCTCTCAAGGTAAATTCTAATAATAAAGGCCTATGATGAAGCATGACACTCACATGGGTGTGTGAGGGCCCTAGTTCCTAATGGAAATGTCCCCCCCACCTCCGAGACCTCCTTCTCTGACCTGACATTTTCCTTCCTTCCTCCCACCAGAAACTGTATACCCTTTATTGTTGGCATTTCCATGCAAACACCATTGGTTTTTGACCCAAAGTACTAACTTCTAAGATTAGTAGACAGGGCTTGGCGCCCCAAAAAATAACACCTTTTGTGGTTGGCATTAAAAAAGAGAAATGTTTTAATTTCCCCAAACTTTTCTAACTTTGCATGTGTGCAGCCCTGTACAGCACACATCCAAAGTGAGAAAACATTTAAAAGGTACACTCACATTGTAAAACGTATGCTAGACGTAATGCTGATACCTTTTGTTAGATGTTGGCTTACTGGTTGACTGGGGTCAAGCCCTGGTCAATCAATACCCACAATCCTGGTCAGGGTAAGAGGCAGGCAAACACGAAATTAATCTGTGTGCACCCTCTGGGAGCTTGGCACAGAGCAGTCAGGATTAACTTTAGAGGCAATGGGTAAAGTATTTGTGCAACACTTCAAACAGTCAAACAGTGAAACCACACCAGGTTAGAAAAATAGAGCAACATTTAGTAAATAAATCAAGACCAAAACAACAAAAATCCAATCAGTAGAACTTGGCATATTGAATTTTAGAGTTTATAGTAAAAAGTAGTGCTTAAAGGCAAAACACGCTATTTGGGATATCTGGTTGCGCCGGGCCGGGACAAAGTTAAAAGTTCAGGCCGTGTTGGAGTGCAGGAATCCAGTTACCGCCGCTGAACAAAAGTACTTTAATCCTGGTTGCGGAGCACTTGCGTGGATCCGCGTCAAAGATGCGTCATGCAGCAGATGCAGTGCTTTGGTTCCGAAATGCGATGAGGCTTTGATACGAGGTCCTGCTGCGTCGGTGTTGAGAATTCTGTTGATGGGGCTTGCAATATGAAAGCCGGTGTTGAGGATGCGAGGCGCAGTGGGGATGATGCGTCAGTTCCGATGAGCGGTGAAGCTGCAGTGCAGAGGTTCGGTGGCGTCAGTGAGGGTGCCATCGACGAGAGACGTGAGGAGCTTGTGCTGTGAATGCATTGCGCAGAGTCGGTTCCAAAGGCGATGCGTCAGTTGCATATGCATGATGCAACAGCAATGCCAGTCTTTTGCGACAGGTCCAGTCCACGCAACAGCGGCGATGCGTTGGTTCTGCTCAAAGATGCGCCGCTCAACTGAGGAGATGCGTCGGTTTGGCTTGAGGATGTGACGCTCAGCAGAGGATGTGTCGGTTTTGATTGAGAAACACCTCAGGCCCGTGTCCAAGGGTCCAGCACTGGGGTGGCACTACTTGGCAGGGTAGACTCACAGATGGCAAAGTCTCAGATGTAGAAGCAGGTTGGTTGGAAGTCTTTTATGTCCCTGAGGATCAGGAGGCCAGCCAGGTAGCCCTTGGAGTCACTCTGGTTTCAAGTGATGCAGGTCAATTCCCCTCACCCAGGCAAGAGGCAAGAGGGCAGCAGGCAGCAGGTCAGCATAGTGAGGCAGGAGTACAGCAAAACAGCAGTCTAGCAGAGTGGCAATCCTTTCAGCAGCACAGCAGTCCTTCTTCCTGGCAGAGCCTTCACAGGTCCAGAAGTGTACTGAAGTGGTGGTGTCAGAGGTCCAGTACGTATACCCAGTTGTGCCCTTGAAGTAAGCCTGGGCGGAGTTCGGTGACAAAAACTCCAGCAAGCTACGCGGAGTGCTGGGAGCGGTGCAGTGGGTTACCTTGGGCCGGTCGCACTGATTTTTAGTGCCAGGTGTTTATCCCGCGCTGTAAAATCAGCATGAACTGCATCTCACATAGTACAAGAGGGCGCTGCTTCTTTCTGCCACTCGAGTAGAAGTTCTACTCAAGGGCAGGTTCCTCAATGCGAATGGAAGGTTTCTCAACGCGTGCAGTAGCGACCATCCGCGACCACCTGGGTTGAGAAATCTTGCTTGGAAGTGGTCTAGCGTTGGATTTTCCCCACTCGCCAATTTACTGTTGGTGAGGGGTGAGCATCTGAAAAGTTTCAGTGCTTCGTCCATCATCTCTTTGTGTTTGCTTTGTTCACCCTAATTTGGCAGGGTATGCCCAGACGTGGGTCCCTTGCTCACTTTGCCACTGGATTCAAGCTAGTCTGGCTGATGAAGGGTGTTACCCCAAAACCTGTCCCAGGATGCTTGTTTCTGGTCCAGGGAAGACCTGGCTTGGCAGTTTGGGCTGGACTGTTCCCATGAGGCACAGGGTCAAGACTGATTTGCATATGGCTGGGTCTGAACTGGGGCGGCGAAGTGAGCTAAAGAACGATGATGGATTCAACACAGATCTGTGACTGGGGGTGAGTGTCTGAAAAGTTTCAGTGCTCCGTCCATCATCTCTTTGTGCATGCATTAAATCCAGACAAGACAGAAGTACTAGAGACAGGGTGCCGTCCATCTCTATGGGACGATTCCCTCTAGCCAACTTCTATGGGCAATCACTCTTTTCCACTTTAGGTGGTTAAGAATCTAAGAATTAAAATTGAATCTGAGCTCCAGAGGACATCCCAAGTTTTCTTTGTTGTCTCATCCTGCTGCTTCCAATTGTAATTGTAATGAATCTGCCACATACCGAAGATGCTCCCATTAGAAAGTAGAAAACAGTTGTCTCAGCCGTGACTAGTTCAAGGCTGGGCTTCAGTGATTCGGTCTACATAGGCATAAAATTATCTGTACTGCACCACTTACCTGGTACCGGAAGTGCATAATAGAAAGAAGATTTCTCACATGCTGGATACTCTACACTGGTAGCCAATCCGGTATTACACTTCCTTCAAAGTCCATGTCTGGTTCATAAAAACCATCTATGGAAATCATTTCCGTGCCACAAAATAATAAGATAAATCCCTGTGGAGCTCTTCATTCTTCCAACAAACTTCTTGTTGCAACACCTCGGTTTAAAAGGTTTCAACTGGGTGTCAGAGCTTACTCTGTCCTGGCTCCCTCTATATGAAATGCTTTTATGTTAGCAAATCCTTCTACCACCTTCTCTTCCATTAATACTAAAAACGTATTTATTTAATCTATATGGCCTGTTCCCCAAGATGTTAAATCCACAGCACCAGGAAACCTTTTTAAGGTGATCAATGCCATTGTGCTTAACAAATCCCCTCACAACATAACATGTCTAATATTTTTCTTGGCAATGTGTGCAAAAACCCTAAGGTGATCCAAGGGAATCAAAAACAAATTGATGGATGCAATACCTGAATTAATCTCAGTCAGTGTCAATTGCTCAGGTCTCATCCCAATCCATCATCATCCAAGCTATACCCGTCTAATGAGCCCTAATCAGGGTGAAATAGATCTTAGGTTGCTTGTGTTCCAGTTTAGGGAGGACCTGCCCTGGCAGTTCGGGCTGGACTGTTCCAATTGGAGCAGGGTCTAGACTTTATTTGCGCATGGCTGGATTCAAACTGAGGTGGTATGGTGTGTGAAAAAGTTGGACTGTGATGTGGCCCAAGGGATTGGCAGAGGCTGAGATTATTCCAAGCATTTCATCCATCACCTTCTTGTTGCTGCAGTTGATGCCCTAAGTGAGATGGGTGTGCCCAAATATGGGCCCTGTGCTCACTGTGCCACTGGAAGCTATACCCAACTAATCGCGGTGAAGCTGGTCTTGGGCTGTTGTGTTCTGCTTCAAGGAAGACCTGGGTTGGTGGATCTGGCTGGACAGTTCCTATTGGTGCAGGGTCAAGACTGATTTGCACATGGCTGTGTCCAAACTGAGGTGGCATGGTGAGCAAAAAACGATGGACAGGAATGTGCCCGAGTGATTGCCAGTAGCTGAGATTGATTCAAGCATTCCATCAATCACCTAGTTCTTGTTGCTAAGGTAATACAAGTCAGCAGTGAAGTCACTGTTACATTCTAAATGTTTAACTTCATGTTGCATGGGATATGTGTCCCTATTTCTAGACCGGGATGTAGTTTTCGTTATGCCAGTGAAATGTGGTATAATCTTGGGAATTTCGCTTTGGGAAAGTTACGCATAATGAGTGAAATGATGCCATTATGTTGCCTTACATATACAGGATTGCCATTCAGAGAAAAAGACTATTGTGGAAGCACGGGGCTTATCAAAATGCATTTTTCCAGGCGCAACTGGCCCGATTCTGTGAATCGGGCCGTTTGCGACCATAAAAATGCTTGATACATTTAGCCTTATATTTGCCCTTAATTTCTTTCAAACTATTTTAAGTAGTATGGTAGTTTCTAGGTATTACCGTTGTACTGTACATAACCCTTTTTTTTACAATATTAAATATGTATAATATTGAAAATACACTGCAGTACACTCTATTTCAGAATTATTGTGTAGTACAGTGCATTTTTAATTCTTTTACATAATTTAAAAAAGAAATTTGAGTACTGCTGTACTACCCCAGTACTCTGTACATTTTTAAAAAAACATATAGAAACATATAAATAGTTTTCCCTACCTAATAAATATGGACGTCAATTCAGCAAAATGCCAGGGGTAGCGGAAGTGACATCATACACCCTTTAACATTAATGACATCACAGAAGATCACTCAACTTTTGTCTCTGTAGACATCAGAGGACATTATTGACGATAAACTACAATAAGGGCAAGATCAATTAAAAAAAAACAAATATCACAAAAAACAACAATTGTATAGGTTCATTGTGACTTGTGCGTTACCTAGAGTGTGACAAAGATATACTACACAGAGATGTAACATTCTCAAACAGTGAACATATGTCCAAGTAGATTATTAAATGAACAATTAAAATATGGCATCGCTAAACACAATCCTAAGTGTCTAGGCATAAGCATGGCATGTCCAGGAGGGGCGGAGCTAGCCCAGCCTGCAAGATGGCCGCTTTGTAGGCGAGCTCCTTGCGGTCGCCTAACAATCCTCCAATTATCCTCCACTCCCAGCCTGACCCATGCGCTTGAATCCACAGACCTATGCACCGGAGTATTGTGGCGTACAGAGGCGCTAAATTCCGCAGCTGAAATCGCCCTGGAGGACACTGAAAACTGCGAAGACACTGCCGACGGCACAGGACCTACAAAGCGCACATGTGCGGCATTGGAGCGGCGTTGCCGGAGAGGCTGCGGAGCGGAGACTGCGAGATCCCTCCCCTGCTCGGGGGGCGCTGCTGCTGAGCCCGCGGGACTATCCGCTGTGACGCTGCGAGGAGTCGGAGAGCCGGAGGACTGAGCGGTGAGGACCACGAGGCTCCGACCGCGCTGGGGGGCAAAGGTGGGGGCTGCCTGAAGCCAGGGACCGTGCTCCCGAGCGGGGCTCTGCTGCAGTGAGAGTGCGGCTGGCCGGCGTAATATCAGGCGGCACTGCGGGGCCCGCGCTGAAGGTGAGCGCATCTGCTCTGCGTGGTCGCGGCCCTCCTCTGATCCCCCGGGTGCGTGGACTGCGAAGCGATCTGGCCCCGGACCGCATTACTCAGCGCCCGATGGCTGGCCCCGCACTGCCTCTCCGAGGTACATGCTAATGGGTGCGTGCCTCACATAGTGTGCTGTGCTCTGCGACCTGCACACCAGGGGCCTCAACTTTCAGGACAGACGACACAGAGGCCCCCCACACTGCCCAGTTTGCCGCCCAGCATTGTTTTAAGGGAACATATTCCAGCCTGACCAGAAGAGGCCCGGGGGTCGGCCGGTGCGGTGGTGGGACCACGAGGCGGGACAGTGACGGCGCCCCGCGCTCGGGGGGCCTTGTCCAGGGGCCTATAAGACAACAGGACCCAAGCGCACTGAACCACCAATGCCATCTTAAAGTGCACCATTGCCCCGTGTATACCCACTGGACTCCACCACTAAAATAGGACATACATTCAGCGGTGACGCCTGCACCGTAGTGGCCACTCATCTCACCCCAGATTCTTGCCCTGTGTACCGCCCAATATCAGAGCAGCGCTTCACTGGCTGCGAGACTGCGACAATGGGTAAGCCGGACCGGAATCAGCCCAGGCTGAACTTTGAGCAGGCAAAGAAAATGGCAGACAATCCTGGGGCAGAACAATCATCGACACCTGCGGTGGACACGCAACCTGCTACCGCCGTGGACTTCCAGTCTATGTTCACGACGATTCAAGCAACGTTAACCAATATAGATGGGAAAATTGATACTTTGACCTATAGAGTGGACCGAATGTCCGAACGACTGGATCGACACACAGAGCGGATCGATATGGCAGAGAGACGGATCTCTGATGCCGAGGACGCACAACGCCAAACAGAAACAAAACAGGAGAAGACTGATAAAGTGTTGGCGGCTCTCATGGCTAAATCAGAGGACTTGGAAGCGAGATCCCGCCGCAACAATCTACGCTTTATGGGCATAGCGGAATCGACCAACACGGGTAACATGGAAAGGTACATTGAGACTCTGCTGGTAACACTGCTGGGTAAAGACACATTTTCAACTGTCTTTATTGTGGAAAGAGCGCATAGATCGTTGGCGCCACTGCCTCCACCTGGAGCGAGACCGCGCCCCATTATAGCAAAACTTCTAAACTACAGAGACCGGGACGCAGCACTCCGAAAAGCTAGGGAACTGGGCACCCTGTCACACGAGGGTATGACTATCTCCATTTACCCAGATTTCACACAACAAGTCCAGGAGGCACGGAAAAAGTTTGTGGACGTCAAGAAAACGCTACGTGATCAAAATATCCCGTATGCAATGATCTACCCCGCCCGTCTTCGTGTCACAGAGGGGGGGAAAAGCAAAATCTACAATGACCCTAAAGAGGTGCTTAAATTCTTGAGACAGAGAGGCACACAAGCACCGCGCAGACGGTTTCCCAGGGGTGAACAAGAGACTCAGGGGAACGCATCGGACGTGGAATGAAGTTGGTCTCTCCTATACTGTGACCTACATTTGGTCTTCGATTCCCGGATAGCCATGGCGGCGCCACATACGGACACAGATAAGTGCTCACCACGAACTCATGCTATGATTCTTCATTTATATTTGGACTTGGTGGGTGTAGGATATTTGTAAATGGTGCAGCATTACATTGGGCACTATTATTTGCGATGATTCTTGGCTGAAATGGGGAGGCGGTGTTGGTGGCACTATACATCTAAGGTGACCCCCACGTGACGGCTGTCACTGGGATGTCCGAATGGCTGCTCCTGCCCCCGTGTGTGCACCACACCACATGTTTGTTTTTCTTTGGGAATGTTTGGGGGAGGTGGGGGTGGGGGTTTGGGTTCTACTGAGGGATGGCTTTGGCGAATTGGGTCTGCTGAAGTGGTTGGGGGGAGGGCTTTGTTTAGAGTTGAGATTATTTGCTGTGATCACACTGACTGTACAGACGAGACTAACGTTGATTACACCTTTTGAAAATACCAACACGACAACAACCTTGACAGATATGTTGCACCAGTATGATTATGGGTGAGAAATACAACTGTATAACATGGAATGTCCGTGGACTCAACACACCCCAAAAAATTAGGCAGGTGTTTGCCTACCTAGATCGCCATGACATTCAGATCGCTCTCCTACAGGAGACGCATCTAACCGCGGCTTCCGAGGCTAATATTGCGCTTAGGTGGGCGGGATATAAGTTGGCCTCATCGTACTCCTCATATGCTAGAGGGATGCTCATCCTAGTGAAGCGCGGCCTCCTATTTACACCCATCAGAAAGTACACAGACGTGGAAGGGCGCTGCGCCATGGTACACGGTAAACTAGGCACATCTCTAATCACCCTTATCAATGTCTATGGCCCCATAGCGGACGAACCAGAAACCTTCACACGCCTGTACAGCAGTATGCGCGAGTGGCCTGAGGCAGCCACGGTGTGGGGAGGGGACCTCAATACGCATTTAGACCCTCAGCTGGATAAATCGAGACCGCAAGGCCTGCACATACCTAGAATTGCACGGAGCATTAACGACGCTATGCTTGAATTTGGTCTTATAGATGTGTGGAGGCTGCGAAATGGCTCGGCCAAAGAGGGCACGCATGCCACACCTACACACAATAGCTGGTCTCGTCTTGATTACTGGCTTCTTAATGGGGAGGTGAACAACTGGATTAAAGATGTGATGATACTCCCGCACACGTTGTCGGATCACAATCCAGTGCTGCTCACATATAGAATCGAGACTAATAAGAGCCGACCCTATACGTTGCGTTTTCGCGCGCAGGCACTCTTAGACCCAATCTATAATGACGCGATACGGACAGCCATAGAACAGTACTTTGAAATCAATGCAGGTACGGTGGAGAGCGCGGCCACATTATGGGAGGCATTTAAGGTAACCATCAGAGGGGTTTGCATTAGTACCACGGCTGGTATTTTAAAAGATATCCCCGGGCGGCTCGCTCAGGTTGAACGACAACTGGCGAAGTCCGAACGCCAATACACACTCACACCTTGTCCCGAAATTTTGGCACACACTCACGAATTGCTACAAGACTACAATTCCCTGGCGGAATCTGAGATTCGTTATATAGCACATCGGCAGGTGGCACGAGCCTACGGGGATGGGGGACGCCCGGGCCGTAATCTGGCCACAAAAATCAAAGTCCAGGAGGACTATCACCACATTACTAAAATTACAGATCATCATGGGGTGGCCCACCATGCCTCTGAGGCGATAGTTGACCAGTTTCGCGGCTTCTACTCTGATCTTTATACATCACGGGGAGGTGCGGCAGAGCCAGAGTTAGATGCCTACTTGACAGATATAGCCTGTGCGTGGTTAGCGGACCATCACCGTCAATATTTAGATCAACCGATAGACGAGGCAGATATCAAAGCGGCCATATGTTCGCTGCCCAATCAGAAAGCGCCAGGGCCAGATGGGCTCACGGCTGAATTCTACAAAGCTTACATCGATTTAGTTACCCCCGCATGCTTGAAATGTACACGGAGGCGCATGAATCTGGCTTGCTGCCACCGACTCTTCGCCAAGCCTTGATCATTACACTGCTGAAAAAGGACAAGGCCCCTGACGTCTGCGAATCTTACCGGCCGTTGTCGTTAATAAATCTTGATGCCAAGATTCTGGCAAAGATATTGGCCACTAGACTACAGCCCCTAATGCCCAACCTGGTCCTCCCAGACCAGTCGGGCTTTATCCCGGAAAGATCGACATCGTATAATTTACGAACGATCTTCGCCATGTTTCATATTTTAGATCCTGATTTACCCGCCGCCGCGGTCCTGTTGGACGCGGCAAAGGCGTTCGATTCCATTGAATGGGATTATATGTTCCACATATTGAGGAGAATGGGATTTCCGCCACTATTTCTCGGTTGGGTGCAACTTCTATATGCCGACCCCTCAGCGCTAGTACGAGTTGGGGGACTGACGTCGCAACCATTTAGAATTTACAGGGGCACTCGTCAGGGATGCCCACTATCACCGCTACTATTTGCGCTGGCTCTTGAGCCGCTGGCATGTATTATTCGTCAGCGCCACAGGGAATCGGCACTACATTTTTTACATCGCCCGGTTGGCATCTCGCTCTACGCCGACGACATGGTACTATTCTTAAGAGAACCAAGTCGATATTTGGCTGGGGTGCTGCGGGAATATATATGTTTTGGACTCTTTTCGGGTCTGCAAATCAATTGGGATAAATCGATCATTATACCACTTACGACCAAAACGGTATCTCCGAGCATGGACTACCCGTTGGTGTGAACCACAGAACCGGTGAAGTATTTGGGGATCTGGATACACCGCGACCCCGACCTCGTGGTTAGAGAAAACTATGGCAGGGCTTGCACAAATTTGAAACAGCAGGTGGAAAGATGGAACAAGCTACCACTCTCCCTAGCCGATCGTGTAGCGATCGTCAAAATGGTTATACTTCTGCGCTTCCTTTATTTATTTACCAACATTCCGATTAAGTTGACACGTCAATTCTTCAAGGAAGTCCAATCCTCGCTTCTTCGCTTGATATGGGGAGGTAAACAGGCCAGAGTGTGCTGGGCTACAATGACGCTAGATTATGCTAAAGGTGGATTTAGTGCACCAGACATTTATCTATATTATCTGTGTGCGCAGGCGCAATATGCCTATCACTGGTTCAGGCCGCAAGCTTATACTCCGCATGTTGCGGTGGAGGACGGGGATGCACACCCGGTTCCGCTAGCTGGGGTTATCACACACACCCATAGGGGCACACCCCGAACAGAAATTAACACAGTAGACATGACTATAGGAGCATGGCAAGCAATAGGCAACATCAATAACAAACTTCCTATTTATGCGCCGGCAATGCCCCTAGCACATCACGCGGCCCTGTCGGTAACACGAGAAGAGGGCCCCATTAAGGCCCTGAGGGAAGTGGGTTTCGTGTCCATGTGGGATGTATATCCGGATGGACACTTTCTTACGGAGGAACATCTATCTTACATAACAAATCCCTCGCTATTGTTTAATTTTACCATCTACAGACTGTGGCGCGCGATTAGGGATCACTACCACACATATCCAGATGAACCACTGACACTGCGAGCTCTGCAAATGCTGCTAGTAGCGCCATCTCGACGAAAGGTGGTTACAAAACTATATAGGGAGGTAAGAGAAGAGAGGGTCCTTGCGCCAGACAGAAGCCTAGCTCGATGGAATCGAAGTTTAACTCCTCCACTACTAGACAAAGACTGGGAGCATGTTTGTAGACTGACCGGTTCCCTCACGCCTAACGGCAATCTGCGCATTATTCATTTCAAATACCTCCACCAGATTTACCACACTCCTGCCAAGCTGTATAGATATGGTCTTCAAATAAAGGTCTGGTGAAGGAACTTGGATTACGCTATCTTAATACTTTACACAGTCACTGCCTAATGCTCTTTTGTGCACTTAATTTTAAATAGAACTGATTATATAAAAAAACACTTGGGTGTTAGGTTACTATTCTTGGGCCATTATTCTTTTGGCCATCACCCTTGGTCTTTCATCTGTTTGGTCATCACTCTTGGTCTTTTTACATCATTTCATTTTCATGAATGTTACTATGTCAACTAGATAAGCCTCTCATGTGCAATTAATTTTAAGTTCAAAGTAGAACTAGTTTTAATAAGTATTATCAAACAGGCATACTAACACCAGACTATATTGTTGTCTATTTCTCCTTTCAAGAACCTGTGACGGAGTCCTGACAAAGGCCTAAGCCGAAACGCGCGTAGTTGTTAGATCACAAACCGCCAGTCTCCTCATGCCATTATAATGATGGATGTTTGTTGAATATATTGTATGCATAACTTATTGCAGAACAAAAGGTTGTTAGATTACAAATCGCCAGTCTCCTCATGCCATTACAATGATGGATGTTTGTTGAATATATTGTATGCATAACTTATTGCAGAACAAAAGAACTCATTTGTCTCCACTGTTAAAATTTCAGTAGGGCTTCTTTCATTTATTATAGGATTAGACAAATATGATAATTCTGTTCCCTGCTAATATATAAAGAAGGCAGAAATAAGACAACCAAGAAATGTGGATGCAATTATCAGTTTTGAATGTATGTATATCAAAATATGTGTTTTTAACAATGGATAATAGTTGAAATGATATATTTTTATGTAAAAAATAAGTAGATAATTATATCATCAAAATTAAGTGAAAAAATAAAAGAAATATAAAGAATATTGGTGTGTCAAATGCTCAATATATGTCATGTAACTTCCTAGATTATCTGTTGTTGATATACCTGTTATATGTTGAATGCACCTTGCCTAGGTGCTCCCTTTTTTCCTAAATAGATATGGTCTTAGAGACACAACTAACTGTAAACGATGTGGCCATCCCGAAGCTGACTTTCTGCACCTTGCATGGGAATGTAGACGTGTACTGGTGTTCTGGGAGGGGGTATTGCAGCACATACAAGAAATGACGGGGTGGTGCTGCAATGTACGCCTACAATTTGTTTACTATGTTTTGTGCCACAGCTGAGGGGGCGATGGGTAAGTTCGTGTGCATTGCACTTTTGCTGGCCAAGGGCCGTGTGGCATTACATTGGGAAAGTGTTATAGCCCCAACCGCCAAAACTTGGGTCAAAGATATGGTGTATTGTAATGAGAATCTTGCATTGTATGCAGAAGAACTGCCCACGACATCTAGTCCAAGAGACATATGGGAACCGCTCAGGTAATACCTTCTTCTTCAAACTGTCAACACCCCACAGACTGCCTAGTGAGATTTTGTTGTAATAATCATCTCATCTGACTACAAAGGTGTATTACGTTGGTGATACGATGTCTATTAGTACTGTACCATTCTCTGCTTGATTGATCACAGCTTGATTGTAAGTTTTGTAATTGTTATACTGCTCCTTGGAGCAGGGTCTCAGCATATTGTTTGAAAATATCAATAAACAGATTTAAAAAAAAAAAAAAAAAAGCATGGCATGTCCATTTATGAACTCTGATGTGCAATCACAGCTGCAAATGTCCAATTAGCCAAATGCCAGGCAAAAATCTCAAGTACCCAGACATAGCCTTAGTGCCCATGCATTATTAACATATGTCACTGCACATAACGTGTATTTGTAACGCGCACGTTCACCCCCAAAGGGGCATCTTGGTGCTGAATAACAGATGTTTATTGTTACCCAACTCAATGGTGCTTATTTTATCGACCTCAGAAAGGATGAGTGGACCCGCCAGGATTTGAACCTGTGACCATGAGGTCAAACACAGGCCCCTGCAGTGGATGCATTAATCTACTGAGCCACCAGACCCGGTTAACATCTACCATACTTTCGTTTACGGAGCAATCTGAACTATCTTACCACTAACAGGTCAAGAGAGTTGTCACAATGCACCTCAATATTGACTAACGCCACATTAGGTTAGCGGTGCTAAGACATATATGAAACTATCAATGCAATTATTTTATTTGCATCATTAATTGGTCTCCAAGTACCCATAATCATCTAACACAACCCCTCTATTGTGGGCTACTGCTTTCATTTCTAACTCAGTAATTAGATATCACTAGAGTTCTCACAGTGCAGCTCTAATCTGATTTACAGTGCACTTTGGAATCACAGTACCAAGATTTCAAGATGGCGCTTACAAAGTACCTCAATACTAAGCTGCATCATAGACTAAAACGTCCCATATAGGGGTTCTATAAAGCTCATATGACACACCTACACACTGATTTTCAGTACACCCTGTATCACATTGCGGAAACGCCCTCAAAGTTTTTACAGTGTTCTTCTAGCACAACTAGCAGTATGCCCCACACAGAGCACATAATCTCTGTGTGTAACTTGCTGATCATAGGTTACAATGTCAGTAAGACTGCTATAAGGGTAACACATCTGTTGCAGAAAATGTGCAGATTTGTACATAGCAGACCAATTTATCTCTTCAACAGTCATACTTATATTGGAGTATCTGACACAGCAGGTTCATATGGATCTCATTGGCCACTGCTGAACCCCTGAGCAATCTTACTTGGACTTTACCTGTAACCTGCAGGCAGACATTCTTCTCAACATACTCAGGCTAGTTTGCAATTAGCAACTTGTCATTTACTCTCAATAAAGAGCTATCAGTGCTTGGTGTCAGTAGATAAATGCACTGCAAGAACGCTAAAAATCTCTAAATACTGGGATATTAGTGAGAGGTTTAGGTAAAATCTTAAAAACGGGTCAGTACAGCTCCATACCTGTTCCACTTCCTCTGTCTGCCCTACCTTGTTCTCTCTTCTCATGTTCTTTCTCCAATCCCTCTATCTTTTTTTTCTTGCACACATTTGGTCTTATTATGAGTCTGACGGTGCACGGACCGGCGGACTCGCTGCTGCGCGGTGGTGGCGGTCTTCCAACTGCCTTATTACAACCAGGGCGGCAGGGCCATCCTGGGTCTACCGCAACCGCCCGGGATAGAGATCCCTGGCGGTGGTGCAGCAGTCATGAGGCCGCAATATGCTTGGCGGGGCCACTGCTGCCCTGTCAAGCATATTACGAGTTTCCTCACCGCCACAATTTTCATGGGGGTGAGACCGCCATGAGAAGTGTAGCTGGGAGGAAACAAAGCAGGTCCTAGGGGGCCCTACAGGGCCCCTTTGGGCCTTTGCGCCATGGGGTGCATGCAGGTGGGCATATGATGTGCCCCCCTGTGTGCATGCACCCCAGTACCTGCATGGCATGAACTGCTACAGTCCATGCCGTACAGGTACTTATTTTGACATTCCCATTGCATTGCCTATTTCATAGGCGCCGCCGTGGAAACAAGAAAGAACAGCCTGCCAGACAGGAGAAAACTCAAATCTAGCGGGCGTTTCAACCACGGATTGGGCAGTGCCGGAGGGGGGCGGTCCTGCTCCAGCACCGCCAAACTCGTAATGAGGCCCTTTGTCATTGCTGCTTATCTCTTTCCATATACTTTGTTGTGTCTTTGTTACTTCCTTTCTGTGTGTTTATTTCTCTGCTTCTTTATTTTCTC
This sequence comes from Calotriton arnoldi, assembly GCA_963921515.1. Lineage (NCBI taxonomy): Eukaryota > Metazoa > Chordata > Amphibia > Caudata > Salamandridae > Calotriton > Calotriton arnoldi. The sequence goes on along the minus strand of CAWUFW010013010.1, from coordinate 409,544 downwards.
TTTTTCCTTCACATCTTTTATTTATTCATTCTCTCTTTTCCATAATTTCATTCTTTTCTCCTTTCACCCTCTTGTCTCAGGTTAGGTTATAACTCCCACATGAGAGCAGAAATTGCAGTCGAAGGGGCCCATAAATATCAATTCAACCCCTGCAACAGCATGCAAAAGCAAGGGGAAACAGAGCATATTTCCCTCTTACAGAATAGATATGGGATGAGCAACGGAATTAGAAACTTAACTCATATGTTCAACGAGTACTGCATGGGTAGTAGTGTTTCAAGCTTCATACTCACACAAAACATTTATAGCACAGGCACAAAGCGGCATCAACAGTACACACCTTTCTCGTATACGTGATCCAGGTACATCACTGGTAGTAGCAGTGTAGTATAGTGTAGTATTCCAATGCTTGTTTGTGAATGTTGGTCACTTGGAAGCCTACCGTGCGGAGGTTCCATGTCTGGCATTCGATTTATGCCAGTTGAGACGTTTCCTGTTGCCGGTAGCCGCTCCGCTCGGTGGCTCAGCTGTCCTGTTAATAAACCTAAGAATCTACTCACCAGCTGACTTGGCGGTCTTCCTTTCGTGAGTACCACACCATTTTTGGCGACGAGTTGCTGAGCTGCCAGAAGAAACACGCGTGCAGATGGGAGAGAAGACGGATCCAGTGAGGAAGCGCTAACCAAAGGGAGCAGCTTCGAGGAGTTATCCGTCAGTGTCTGTGTCCGGTGTACAGCAGCGGAAGAAGAGTAAAGAGCGGAGCAAGCGGAAAAAAAGTTGAAGCGAGGTGGAACGCACAAGTGTCGGTGTGCGTTCCAGGGAGCAACGTGAACGTGCAGTGAGGTCAGTGGTGTCACGTCACGAAAAGGGGAGCGCTCCATTGAAACGTAGCAGTGCGTGTGTAGCGCAAGCATGCAGAGTTGAACGCGCGTATGCGTTCAGAGGAGAACCTCCAGCATTGTCGCGTCACAGTGCGGATCGGACTGAGAAGGGAGGAACGTCGAAGAACTTTCAGGCGGGAAGGTTCGCAATACCCTGTGTGACGTGACAGGAGGCTGAAGAGGCAAGCTGGGGAAGGAGAAAAGGTACTGTGTTTTCTGCGTTGCATTAGGGATGCAATAGTGCCCTATTGAGAATCAGTTTAGGGCGCAAGCACATGCAATAGTGCTCTATTGAGAATCAGTTTAGGGCGCTAGCACACAAGCAGAGGAAGCCTACAAAAGGAAAAAACGTGTTGGTAGTCGGCGCTTGTCCACAAGGGACCACCAGTGCGGGCATTTAGTCGGCGCTTGTCCACAAGGGACCACCAGTGTGGGCATTTTCTGACATTTTGGGAAGAAGATTAGTGCAAGGATCTTTTCTTATAGAGATTAGCGCAAGGATTTCTTCTTATCATTATAGCAAAGTGACAAGGAAATGCAAGCCGTAAGTGCGCCTCCACCTTTTTTGCATCCCCAGGTGATCCTCCTATCAAGTGGAAACAATGGTTGGATGGGTTTGAAACCTATCTGGGAGCAATAGGCGCGAACAGGTTCAGAGCAGAACTCAGGAAGTACCTGCTATTACATTCTTTAGGGTTTGAAGGGAGAGAGATTCTTAAGCATCTCCCTGCCCCTGTAACTGTGGGAGAGGAAATTCTTGACGAGTATCAAGACACGGTCAGGAGACTTAAAGTGAGGTTCGATGTTCAACCCAGCGTTGTAATTCTACGTCATAAGTTTTTCTTACGTTCACAAAACACAGGGGAGGATGTGGACAGCTACATCACAGCACTAAGGAGATTGGTAGCTGATTGTCAGTTCGAAAATTTTGCAGAGCAGCTGGTTCGCGACCAGTTCATCTGCCATTGTTCGGACAAATCCATAAAACAAAAGCTTCTGTCCTTGGGAAATCCCAGTCTTGAAGAGACTATTAGAATAGCGAAGAGCATAGAGACCTCAGTGTTGTCAGCGAAGGAACTGGAACAGAAGAGCAGTGAAGCTGTCGCTGCTGTAGGGGCAAAGGACAGTAAGGATAAAGATACAAAGTGGATGGACAGACCACGGCAAGGGTTTGCAGAAAAACAGAGCGTGGGTAACCATCAAAGCAACTTGTGTAATAAATGTGGATATAGATTTCACATGAAGGGAAATAGGTGTCCAGCAAAAATGTGAACTGCAGATTGTGCAACAAAATTGGACATTTTGCCAAGGTCTGTCAAAATAATAAGGAAAAGTCAAACTTCCAGTCACAACCCGTAAAATGTGTCATAGATGGAGACATATCCAGCGCAGATGAAGAAACTGTTGTGAGACATCTCAGTGACATGGTCGTTGTAGTGCATGATAAGGGGGTTATTGTTGGGAATCCTGAGTTGTGCAAGGATCCTTATGTTGACATTTTAGTGGGAGATCGCATCCTTAGTCTGTTGGTAGATTCCGGGGCAAGAATCTCCATGATTACCTTAGAGTTGTACAACTTCACGTGGCCGGACAGACCTTTAATTCCCCCAGATCGGAAGGCTGTTTCCTATGAAGGGAGGGAGATAGACCTGTCCGGTTACATTGAAGAGGTCATGGAATTTAAAGGGAGGAGAATTGCAGGCAAACTATATGTAGCACACAAAGGATTAAATATCCTAGGTTGGTTTCACCAGGGGTTGTTCGGTATGGTGCTTAGGCCTGGAACCACCGAACAAGTTTTGGCGTTAAGGGATAGTCCCGATATTGAGAACTTGGTGAACCAATTTCCCCATGTTTTTTCAGGGGAGTTAGGTAAGGTTAAGGATTTCCAACACAAGATCATTGTGAAGGACAATGCCATACCGGTTAAGCACAAATTGAGGAATGTACCTTTTAGTGTCAGGCAAGACCTTGAGAAAGAGTTGACTTCTTTGTGTGCTAAGGGAATTATCGAACCAGTGGAGTCGTCATTATGGTTGTCTCCACTTGTGGTGGCAAGGAAACAGAATGGAGAGCTTAGGGTCTGTGTTGACCTTCGCTGTCTTAACAGTGAAATTTGGGTGGATTCCCATCCCCTCCCCAACATAAATGAGATGCTAGCAAGTTTGAAGGATGCTAAAGTTTTTAGTAAGCTCGACCTGGCATCTGCCTATCATCAGGTAGAACTATCACCAGAGTCAAGGCACCTCACAGCGTTTGTCTCCCCGTTTGGTACGTTTCAGTATGTCAGGATGCCGTTTGGCCTTTCTTCTGCGGCCTCGTTGTTTCAGCGCATTATGTTCAACATGCTGAAGGGGATTGAAGGGTTATCTGTATTCCAGGATGATGTCCTTGTGTATGCGTCCGATGAGGACACCCACGATTTGATTTTAAAGGAGGTGTTGTCCAGGTTCCAGCATAATGGTGTTGTTTTAAGGAGGGATAAATGTGTTTTCAAAGTCAAGGAAGTTGAGTATTTGGGACATATGGTAAATGGAGATGGTGTTTTACCTAAGACAAGTCTGGTTGACTCGATTGTCAAGTCCAAAGCTCCGGCAGACAAAGCTGGTTTAAAGTCTTTTCTGGGACTCTGCGAATTTTATTCGCGTTTCATTCAGGATTTTGCAAGTAATCTTAGGCCACTTTCATGTATGCTAACGAAAGGTGTTGTCTTCGGGTGGAACGATGAGTGCCAGAAGGTTTTTGAGTGGGTCAAACGACAACTTACTTCGCCAAAAGTTTTGAAGCATTACGATCCTTCTCTCATGTGCACCCTTACTGTTGATGCAAGCAATGTTGGTTTGGGAGCTGTTCTTTCCCAGAAGAAAGAAGGAGACATTAGAACGATTGGGTTCGCGTCAAGGGTTTTGTCTCCAACAGAGAGGAGGTACTCTGTAATAGAAAAGGAGTTACTAGCGTGTTGGTGGGCAGTAATGAAGTTCAGGAATTTCATTTGGGGGAGGAGATTCCGCCTGCAGACAGATCACAAGCCGTTAGTTTTTATTCTCAGTGGGAAAAATGTTAGGAGTTTCACACCCAGAATAGCCCGGTTGTCATCCAAGCTCCTCCAATTTGATTTCTCTGCAGAATACATCCCTGGTAACAAGAATGGGTGTGCAGACTTTCTATCAAGGTCCACCGATATTGTTGAGAAGGAGTTGTGCACGGGGGAACAAGACAAGGAAGAGTTCATTGTGGCGGCAGTGGACATTCCCAAATTGTGTGCGGTGTCAGAGTGTGATTGGCGGGAGGCACTTGGTGCGGATGTATCTATGTCTCAGATCATGAAATATGTGGAGAACGGGTGGCCTAAAGAGAGGAACCTTAGTTTTGAGTTTAAGACCTTTCTTCAAGTTGAAAACGAGCTCTCAATTGAGGATGGGTTGTTACTTAGAGGTGACAAGCTTATTCCTCCTCTTTCCTTAAGATCTGTACTCGTCAAGCATGCTCATGAGGGTCACTTGGGGGCCACAATGACGAAGAAAAGAGTGCGTCTCTCATTCTGGTGGCCTTACATGGACAGAGAAATTGATGATATCGTAAAGTCATGTGTAGTCTGTGCGAGTTGTGATAAAGCTGACAAGTTACGCACTCCTCCCCTCACACCTATCGATCTGCCGTCTGCGCCTTGGGTTAAGTTAGGTTTGGACATTGTGGGCCCATTTCATGCACTGGATGCTTCTTCTAAGTTTGCACTAGTTCTCATGGATTATTATTCAAAATGGCCAGAGGTCAAGTTCGTAAGGGAAGTTTCCTCAGGAGCCGTTGTTGAATTTCTCAATGACGTGTTTCTGAAGGAAGGGTTCCCTGAATGTTTAGTAACCGACAATGGGACACAGTTCATTGCAAAAGAGGTGGAGGAATTTTTGCACACCAGTGGGGTTAAGCATCTCAAAAGTTCATTATATCATCCTCAGACAAATGGTCTGGTTGAGCGTATGAATAGGGTGCTTGGAGAGTGCATCCAGTGGGCCCTCGCAAATAAGTGTGTTGTGAGCAATTCTGTGAGGAGCATGTTATGGTTCTACCGCACTACCCCACACTCTACAACTGGTGTGTCGCCGTTCGAATTGTTACGTGGTCGGAGGGCTTCCACTACCTGTTGTCCCAGCTGGATGAGTAAATGGATCAAAGGGAAACAGTGGTCGGATGCTGTAGTTAGGAGTCGTGTTGAGTTAATCCAAAAGAAGCAAAAGACTTACTTTGATTCTACAAAGAAAGTAAAGGATATTGAGATAGCTGTGGGGGACGTAGTCAGAGTTAAGAAGCCTGTCCATGTGAAGAAAGGGTTGTCTAAGTTTGGTTCACCTGAAAAGGTCATCTACATCAAGGGGAATTCGGTAAAGTTAGGTAATGGCCAGTGGTGGAACAAGTGTTTTCTCGTTAGAAATCGGCTGTTGAACACTGTTACAGATGAAAAGGGAAGTCGAGACCATGAGATGGTTCTCCCTGGTGATGGTACAGATTGTGCGGGCCAGTCTTCTTTAAGGCGCAGTGCTCGAGTTATAAATGTTCCTCTTCGATACAGAAGATAGTTTTCTTTCAAGTGCATATCTCCTCTGTTGTAGTTCTGTTCTGTTTTGTTTTCTCCTACCTTTCCTTGTTCTCTGGTTCTCTCTCCTCTGTTCCCTCTTTATTCTTCGCTCATGCTTTTCTTCCTCTTTTCCTTTTGCCCTTTCATTTCTATTCTGTTATTTCCTTTTGTTTTTAAGGAAAGACCAATGTAGTATTCCAATGCTTGTTTGTGAATGTTGGTCACTTGGAAGCCTACCGTGCGGATGTTCCATGTCTGGCATTCGATTTATGCCAGTTGAGACGTTTCCTGTTGCCGGTAGCCGCTCCGCTTGGTGGCTCAGCTGTCCTGTTAATAAACCTAAGAATCTACTCACCAGCTGACTTGGCGGTCTTCCTTTCGTGAGTACCACATATAGTCCACACATTGAGCACATTCAGGAGCAGCAGTGCAGGTTTCCTTCACACAGAACATAAACCAGCAGTGCAAGCTTTCTTGACACCAAACAGGCACAGAACAGACAGCACGTGTGCATGTTACCTTCACAAATAGAACAGTCACAGCACAGGTAGTTTTAGAAACCTATTTTCAAATAAAAACTGATACACCCTGGGAAGCAGCAGTTCAGACAACCAGCACACAAAACAAGCACTTTATGGAAAACAATAGTGCAGGCCTCCCCCAAACACTACAGGTACAGTATGGAGAGAAGGTCTACTTGATAAAACAAGTACACCACAGTAAGCAGCAGTGCAGTCTTCTGACACACAAAACGGGTATAGTACAGGTAACAGCAATGCAGGTCTATCTGGCAAAACAGCTACAACATAAGAAGCAGCAGTGCAGACCTCAATCACGCAAAACAGGTACAGCACAGGAATCAGTACAGTAGGTCTATCTCACATAGCAGGTATTGTAGTGTAGCTCCTATTTCCCTAATAGGCTCTGCGCATTGGAATAATATATCCTATAGGTTTGACATAGGACTAAGGTCAGTATGTCCCTATCAAGTATATTAAACTGAGGGGCATATTATCAAGGAATAGCGATATTTATCGCTAACCGCGCTTAGCGCGAATTTTATTAACGCCGCCTAACGCTGGAAAATATCGCTGAGATAACACCCTATTAACAAGGTTTATCTCCATAGCGATAACATTTCCAGCGATAGCTGCAAAATGTGAGAATATCGCTGGAAAAGCAGCGATATTCTCGCATTAACGCAAGGATGGATTTAGCCTGACAATCCACCTCCTATACTTTAAACAGGTAAGTCATACTCAGTAGCAGGTGTTAAAATCTAACGATAAACGCGCTTAGCGCGATTTATTTTATCGCTTCGCCTGCCTTGTTAATAGGGGTTAGTTGTGTTAGCGACTGTTTTCAGTCGCTATTAGTGGGGAACGCCTACCTTGCATGTCATTAGCGATATTTATCGCTGGCATGCAAGGCGATGGTGAAACCGGCCGCTAACGCATGGAAGCTGTCGCTAACGCCTCTTAGCGACAGCTTGCTGATAGGGCGATAAAATTATTGCCGCTTTAGCGGCAAAAAGTGCCGCTAAAGCGGCGATAAAGCCCTTGATAATATGCCCCTGAATTACTTGTGCCAGCTAGCTCAGAGGCCACTAGAAACTCCTTGACAACAAGAAGGGAGTAGTTTCTGGCAGCCGCAAAACATGACCACTGTGTTTCCCTTTAGAATCAGAACGTGTCCCAGAGTCGTGGAAACAATAGATAACTATTTCACTCAGCTCAGTCGTGCATGCTTAGTTTTCTCCAAGTTACACAGAAAGAAATAGACGGGCGTTTCAATAAAAGATTTATTGAGCAGTCTTGTTTCTGGTGTAAGTAAAATGTGCTGTTACGATCACAAGACAGTATGTGAGATAAATAATGTACAGTGTGAGCAGTAGAAATAAATAATACTGCGAGAGCATTATCTTTTAGTACATATGCTGTTACATAAATAACACAGACTAAAAATGCGAGTACTCATACGATGCGTTTCTAATCTAGTTCTACCCCAATGTACCTAACCTAACCTATGTATAGGACGAGGTATGAAGTAGGTGAAGTATTCCTTACTATGGTATACTAAGAGTATGTTAAGCCTAGTATGCCTAGTATGCCAAGAGTCCCTCTAGGTTCTAGTCTGCTCCATACCTGAAGAATGAGAGAGGTAGGAATCTCTTTGCCAGACTCGAACTCCAACACCCCGCAAGGGAAGTTAGATCACTGGAAGCTGGACTCTCTGCGTGCAGGGATGACAGCATCTTCTCAGTGCATCAGGCCGGGAAACGGGCTCCTCTGAAGTCAAGGTCTCCTCTGATTTACAGGGGCTAGGGAAGGTATATTTATACCTGAGAATTACCTCAGAATGTTAGCATTGACGTGAGTCGGACAGCGGAAGACGTCATGAATGAACCCCTAAGGAATAATGGTTCATGCATAATATATGAGTCCTTGAAGAAATCAATAGTCCTGGACTAGGGAAACTCCCGCAGCCTAAGGGTCTGTTCTTCAAGAACTCGTTGTAACGTTAGGGTGGACGGATGTCAGAGACCATGCCTGTATTTGGAGTGCACGGTTTAATGCCTAAATAAGGGCTGGGATTTTATGCCTATATAAGGACATGATACTGGAAAGCCCATTTATGGACACCCTAAGAGGAATACAACACCCACTCCACTTTCGTGTGTACGATAATACTAAAATGCTAAACATTTAAAATGCTAAACATTAAATGGAGTACTGCATATTTTAAAAAAAATATTTCTTAAAAGCATTTAAAAAATATAATAAAAAATGCAAAAGGTACTGTACATTTGAATCATTGCTTTTCATTTCAGGCATATATTTAAAATAAAATGCAATATGAATGAAAGAAGCAGTAATATTTACATGTGACAAAAAAATGATCGATAAGCTTTTCAAAAATCAAAGTCATTTCATGTCATGAAAATTAATTAACTGTTTTAGACACACAAGATGACCAAGTGTCCGTGGAAGTACCTTGAAGTCTGTATTATAAGGCTAGTTCTACTTTAAGCAGATTGAAGTGCCATTTTTGTTCGAAAAATGGGAAAAAAGTTCAATTTTGGTATAGTTCCAAGTTGTTTTGAAAAATGAAGGCCAAATTGTTACTGCATCTCTGGAACACTGTATGCTGAATCAGAGTCAGTTTACGGGTCTGGTGTAAACATGAGATCATCTATTTCTATAGACAAAACATCGTCCACTGTAGTTGATGTCAGTTGGAACACCTCATGTAGCAGATTAATTGCACAGAGATGTGAAGCTTCGCTTCCAGCATAGGGTGCCGCAGCAAAGTTCGCGTCCGTTGTTACCTGAGTGCCTGTAGATCTTTCTCGTACCTCAGCAGCAGCCGGAAGCGTCTGTGAGATCTCAATGAATGCTGACATCAGGATTGGTAGCCTCTGGGGACAACACAGAGCATGGGCCGTTATCGGGTCCAGCAGAGTATCGGCATCCGTTGGCGTGGCTGATGGAAATGTTAGACAGGTGTCCAACAAGCATTCTTCACCGCATAGCAGGCATCGTAGAACAGGTAAGATGCAATCTTGCCAGATTGGTCTGAATGACAGGAACCAAGTTGTATTAAGGTCCTGTAGACGAGTCATGCCCAATAGCTGTACTATTCGCACACAGCACTTTCTTTCAAGGAGAGCTTTCTCCATTTCGCTCGGAGTGATGTCTGCGAATAGGCTGGCCATAGCGCAATAGCAGGAAGAGAAATAGAATTCCGGCAACAAGTGCTAGAATTAATGGTATGCCACCAAACACTGAATGTGCAAAGTTCAGGATGATTCCGAGTATTGCCTGGAAAGGTGCTAACAGACCGGTACAGATGCTCTTAAATACATGTATAATTCCACTTGTACCAGACATGTTGAAGATACGTGATATCATTTCTACGAAATGTACAGGGCAGTTTGTACGTATTAAAGTCTGTATCTCAGCCGAAGTCCTTGCTACTTGTAGATCATAGGTTTCTTTGGCCGAGGTCAAAGGCACTGTTTGCTGTAAAAGCATGGCTTTCATTCTGCTCAAAGTATCAAATCTTATAAAAGAGACGTTCAGCGAAGGCCATAGAGGCGACTCCCTGAATGTGTCTATTGGGGGAAACAATACTTGCATACAGCAAGTGACCCTGGAGTTGACCGTTACTAGATATGGGATGCCTGGCAACATGCCGCAGCAACTCTGATCATTCAACATGAGGTAGCTCCCATTAGAAAGTTGTCCAAACGTTGGATTAATCACAGCAGCTGGTGTACCCTGCTGATGGCAAGACAAATTTGCCACAGAACCATTACAAGCCCCGTGTAAAGAAATGTCCTGACATATAAGCGAACCGCTTAGTGCAAGTTTACAGTTTGTACCGCTCAAAAACACTTCACGATCCCCACTCCAACATCTATATGTTTACGGTAAATCCCAAGATGTCTTAATGTATTCCTTACCCAACCTTTCATATTTGCCTGCTTGCATTTGTCTGAGGCAATACTGAAACTGAAAAGTACTCACAGGTAATGTTATTTTGCCATGAATAAGCCAGTCTGTAGCTGGTTTTTCTGCCACTGTGAATGGTAACTTTTCCAGTTTTTCAATGCTCAGCACTGTATACCTTGCTCCTCTTTGTGCCAGTTCGATCTGTTTATCAGTTAGATTGTATTCTGCAAACAGAGTCGTTGTGTTGATAAAACGCCAAGGCACATAGCCCGCTCGCAAAGATTGCAGCGTCCAGCTTAATAACATAATAGAACGTAATTGAGACTGGCCTTGCTGTAACATCGCCAAATCTTGTTCTAGTATGTCGATAGCAGAGGATACAATGCCATCCAATGAATATATTCTGGAGGACAAAGTTGTTAACCCATTGTCGACCACAGAGAGTGTTTTCTCTAAATTAATACGATCAAGTTCACGTGTTCGTTCTGCAGCCTCCATCTGTGATACTTTCCATGCTTCATTATAAGCAGCATAAATGCCGGCATATATGAAACGTTTTTGACGGGGTTTTCTTGGTCCAAGCAAGAATTCCCTAAGGTCTGCGTCCTTTTTAAGTAAGGTTAAGTGTTGTTTCACATCCTGTAGTGTAGACTTATGCAGCCAATCGAGGCATAATTTTCCTACACTGTATGTTGTTACTACCCCCGGATGTTGTCTTTGGACGTATCTTGGGTCTGGCCTATTAATAGTAAAGCCCTGAGTTTTATTCAGGAATCTTTCCTGACAGTTATTCGTGTCTGTGGGCCAGATCAACCATTTTTTCCAATCAGGATTAGATCTGTTGAGTTATAGTATATTGTCAACTGTCACCACTGCCTGTGTATTATTATCTCTGGCAGGTGTTGGTACAGAAGGTGTGTTCATTTCTTTGATCTTGGCTAATCCAAGACAAGATGTTTGTTGGATAGTTTCATTCAAAAACATTATTTGTTCAGGGATGATACAGGCTCTAAATAAAGCTTCTATCCCCTGCACTTGCCATTCTTTAGTACCCCACACAGTTTTTGTGTCAATTGTGTCTTTCCAAAAGTCGAAACCCTGTCTAGACAGTTGGGCATTAAATAATTCAGAGTAAATCTGTTTTGTATTTGTTAACATAATTTTCAGTCCTGTCTTGTTTACATTTTTATAGTAAAACATTTCTGGTTCAGATGTATTGTATCCTGAAAAATATGGAAATTTACTAGCAAATGTTTTTGAACTACCGTGTGGTGGTGTAGGACAATGCTCCCATTGGTTAAACATAAACACATTTCTTGGATATGCAGATTTATGCAAATAATGATGACCATAGTGGTTATAACAATACATTTGTTCATAGTCTGATGAACCCTCTAAATATTCATGTTTAGAAAATGCAGCAGATTTTTCTAGGTCAAACATTATGTCATTCACAGTCTCAAAGTCCCAATCATCTGAATAGGTACTGGACGTAATTAGATCACTTAGTGAAATTTTAAACAAATGTGGAATGTTCAATTGTTCCGTCGGACCGAAGATTTCAAAATCTGTTTTGTCCCACACTATACCATCCTGTATAGGAACATCTGTGATGTTCACTGATGACAAGTCTCTTGCTTCACGATGGGAAGATTTATGAGGTTTCAAAAGTACGTTTACGCCTTTTCCTTCAGTATTCACATGGATGTATCTGCCACTTATAAGCACGCTCACAGTTGTAACCAAAGCTAGCCAGAGCAGGAAAACAAAAAGTCCAGATGTAATCCAGAGTTCAATCCATGGGGAAACCAAATAAGTCTTTTTCAGAAAGTGAAGAAAGTCTTGTACTTGCTGCTTGAATTTCAATGATGCTGGCGTAGTTTCAGGTTCACTCGGATCTTCTGAGAACGTATCAAAGTTAATGAAATAGCCAGAAGCAGTTCTGTCAATTGTTGGAATTGCATCAGGATTTGTAGAAATCACTGGAACCAGTTCATCACTTGCCACGTTGGTGTAGACAGGTGTATTTGGACGAACTGTTACTTGGTGTTCAAGAGGGATGAGTTCCATAGCGTTGTTGCATAGTCCTCCATCTGTTACAGCTGAATTCTCGATTGTTATCAGTCTTTCAGTCTGAACCTCTTGGATAGTAGCGAGAGGAGTGCGTCTGCTACTATGTCGGAGTCCACGAGGCCTACTATTTAGTATTGGCCACATACTGTGGTTTGATGAGGTCGATGGACACAAATCTTTTCTCCTTTCTTCCGGCAAGGGGCGGCAGAAGTACTGTTCTTGTTCCTTGAACTGCTAGGACAGGTAAAGAAGGTCCAAATTCCTTCTTGTCCGCAATCTTTTCTCTGACTAGATCCCCAACTTTTGGAATCCAGACAGGCCTTGCTGGGACCGCCGATTTTTCCCCAGTGGTGGTTGGCTGTAGGAATACGTTGCTTTGTTAAGTTCTTAATTTATTGAGTTCCTGTAAAACAGCCAAACGATCTTTGATATCAAAGGGTTTATTTTCCACCACTGTGCCTACGTGTTCAAGGTCTGGTACCCACATTCTTGTCCCAAATAGGACCTCATATGGAGTGACCCCCCTAGAGAACTTCTTGGCAGATTATTCAATGAGCGTTGAACCCCACTAAGGTGTTTGACCCACCCATCACCCGAACCTAATACCCTAGCTGTTATAGACTGCTTTATGTCCCGGTTTTTCCTTTCCAAAACAGAATTTCCCTCAGGATGGAATGGAGAGGAGTACCGCAATGCAACGCCCAGACTGGCCATGGCTTCTTTGTAAGCCCGAGAGCTAAACGCAGGACCCTGGTCAGAATGTAGCGTGCCTATTGCGTATGTGCCGATAAAGACTCGCAAATCTTTTATAACAGTTCGAGCGTCAGCCGAGCGCTGAGGCCATAACCATAGGAACCTAGAGCATGAATCCACTGCAACCATGATATATTTATAGTTACCGTCCCTTTGCAAGGGATCGCAGTGGTCCAGGTAAACACAAGCTAATGGTTTGTCTGAAATTAACAAGGGTGTCTGCGCAGGACGTTTCACTGTTGAGACTTTCGTCTGTTGGCAAATATCACATTCTAAAACATAATTCTTAGTTTGTTTCCGAATGCCAGGCCACCAATATCTTAGCTTGAGTATAGATACTGTTGCAGAAACACCTGCATGTGCAGAAGCTATCCCCTCGTGTGCTGCTAGGATTAGTCCTAATCTGCGTTCCTTGTTTGGAATTACCCTATCCCCCACTCCAGGGATTCGAGCAAAAGGAACGTTGTTCGCATCAATTACATAAGAGTACTTGAGTGGAAACTTTTTTGGTAACGCTGCACTGCTGCCTTTGCTTGAAGCATTGACAGCCAACATTATCTCACCGTCTATTTTTGTTTTTGAACGAGTGATCGCAGCTACGGAAGCCGTCTGCACAGCCCCCTTTGCGGCTTCTTCAGCCAATGAATTCCCTGCAACGTGAACGCCATCACGTTGATGACTCAGTGTGTGGATCACGTGAGCCTTTGGTAGTTCATTTTTCAACTGAACTACTTGTTCCCAAAGCATTTTGTGCTTTATTGTGCCACTTTTCGCATCTTTGAAACCATTTTCAAGCCAGTTTTGTATATAGTCATTATACGACTGAACACAGTAAAAGGAATCGCACACTATTAGTGTGGGGAATTCTCGATCTGTACTTTCAAGTGCCAGTTTGAATGCTTGTAGTTCAGCTCGCTGAGCTGTACAATCTCCTAGAGATTGAGTTTTTGTGACCATGGGTCTGAAGATGCCATTTCGCATGCGACCTTTAACGATTGCACACGCTGCACTGTAAGCTTGCTTACTCCCTGTTGCGGGTTGTGCGGATCCGTCAGTGTAAATTATGAATTCGTACCGATCGAGAGGCAGAATTTCAGTAGGCAGAGGACATTCATTTTCGTATTGCAGGAATGCTTGAGTTTTTAAATCGGGATCAAAAACATATTCAACATCTGTTGCAGCAAGAGAATTAACCCATTGTATCCATCTTGGATGTAATGCTTTAGCATTTGGAATGCTTGCTTTTGTGACCGCTTCTAAAGCCGGTACTGGGGTTACGACAATAATGCGTTTCCCTTGGGCTAAGGCTCTTTCTTTTGCTACAGCGGTTTGAACTGCTGTTAGAATTTTTTCAGTTGAACTGAAGCGCATTTCCGCTTGTGTGTACAAATGTGATTTGTATGCGATTGGTATTTTCTCACCCTCATTGAAGGTTAAGTAGGTGAATCCACATTGACCCGAAATTATTCGGATCACCAAATTGCGTTGACTTACACGTGTTTGTAAGTGATTTGTTGCTAACATGTTAGCCTGGAGTGAACGCAAGATTTCTGTGTGTTCCTGTGTCCAGTTTCTGATCGAAAAATCAGGTTTCATTAATGCGTAGAGAGGTTTAACCCTTTCTGCGTAATTTAGAATGTATGTTCTTCCAAAATTTAGGAAACCCAGGATGGATTGTAAGTTTTTTTTTTGTCAAACTTCTTTTTTATTGAAATTTAGTAGGAAGTCACAGTATGTTGTCACATAGCGCCCATCGCAGTGAGCAATTACAGGAAAATAACAAATAAGGAACTGAGCCATAATAATTCACAAGTTACCAAAGCAAGCCAGTGTCTCATATAGCATTGCAATTAGATGATACAGTTTCTGACATTGAAGTGGCCCGGATAAGGACCTACTGCTCAAAAGTTCAAGGTAAACTGGCCAGATCCATCATGTTCCTACAACGGAGTGTATTTGTGTCATCCCAACGGGAATGAACATAGCCAAAAAAACTAAACTCCCTTACCAAAACCCCACAACAAAAGGTAAATTAAATCCCCCCCCTCCCTCCCCCAGGGCATGGTGGCGGCATAAAGTTCCCAACGTGTTCAAAGTTGGTGAGTCGTAAGTGGGCTAAAATTGGAAGAGATGCAAGCTTCTAATAGACGAAGGACAGACAGCCATGGGTAAGCCTCGTGAGAGAAATGAAACCAACGGTCCCCATCTGTACTCAAAGTTTTTGTAGTCGTCTCTGAAGATGTCAGATAGCCTTTCGAGGCTGAGCAGTCTCCAGAGCCGAGAATACCAGAGAGAGGTCGCAGGGGCCTCTCTTTTCTTCCAGGCCACCGCTATAGCTATCTTGGCTGCTCCTATGCACAACCACATAATGGCTTTGTCGGCCCTAGTTTGGTGTTTAAGGGCTGGATCCCTAATACCTAAGAGGCATTCTGCCATGGTAGTCGGAATGGGGTACCCTAGCATGTCTTTAATATGCGCTAAGATTTCCTCCCAGAATGGGCGTATAGTGGGACAGTCCCACCATATGTGTCGGAAGTCGCCCAAAAGGCCGCAGCCCCTCCAGCATCTGTCAGAAGTGTGTGGGAAGATCTTCTTGAGCTTGGCCGGATATAGGTACCAATCCATCATTGTTTTAAGGTGGGCTTCACGTAAATCTATGGACTGGTTAAATTTCCGGATATCGGACCACAGTTCCGACCATTCCCTATCTGATATGTCCCGTTGGAGCATGTCTTCCCACATGGTCATGTATCGTGGTCGGGGAGCGTGTGCGGTGATAAGTAGGTAGTTATATAGGAATGATATGCCCCCTTTCATAGAGCGTGCGTTGAGTATGAAGATCTCAAATTTTGTCAGGGGGCGTGTGGCGGCCTCACGGATATGTGGGGTGAGGGCCCAATGTCGTAACTGGAGATAATGGAAGTGCTCAGAATTCTCTAGGCCGTAGTCTCGTCTACAATTGGCAAAAGTGAGAGGGTCGTATTATGAAAAAGGTGTGTCAGTGCCAAGCATCCTCCTTCTTTCCAGGCATCGAAGGGGCCTTCTTGAAGGGCTGGAGGGAAGGCGGGATTATAGTGAAGGGGTGTATATGGTGAGGGGAATGAGGTCCATTGTTCGTTCCCTGAAACAGAGTCACATACTTTCAAGGTGGTGCGGGTGGGGGTGCTAAGGTAAGCGTTCTGGGGCCTCTCTCTCTTGGGTCGCCATACGAGGTCTCAAATGGATCTACCAACCACGGTGCGGTCCATGTGGAGCCAATGTTTCTCTGACTCTCGTTGTGACCACTCCGCTAAGACATGCAATTGGGCAGCTTTGTAATAGAGACCTATATCTGGTAGGCCCACTCCTCCCTCCGAGCGCGGACGCTGTAGTATGGAAAAAGAGAAGCGCGCCCTTCCACCCTGCCACACGAATTGAAGGATCATAGACCTGACTTTAGGTATGAAGTCTCGCTCTAGTTCTATCGGTAGGGCTTGGAATAAGTATAAGAGTTTAGGGAGAAGTGTCATTGTAATAGCGTGGATGCGGCCGAGCCAGGATAGGAAGAGGGGCTTCCATCGCGCCAGATCGGTTTGGATACGGATAAGGGCGGGTGGGAAGTTATCTCGAAATAGCCCCTCTATGCGGGGTGTCAGCCGAATCCCCAAGTATAGGAGGGAGGAAGAGGCCCATTGAAGCGGGGTGTCACTCTCTAGATTGTGAGCCACTGATTCTGGTAGAGTAAGATTGAGAATATAGGATTTGCCCAGGATAATTTTGAACCCTGCTACCTCCTCAAATCTCGCCAGCTCCAGTTGAAGTGAGGGAAGGGACCTGGAGGGTTCTGCCAGAGAGAGGAGCACATCGTCTGCAAAAAGCGATATTTTATGTTGGGCGCCACTGAATGGTATTCCTTGAATCTCCGGGTTTGCCCTGATGGACATCGCTAGGGGCTCTATGCTGAGGGCAAATAATAGCGGCGAGAGAGGGCATCCCTTCTAGTGTGGGAGAAGGATTCTGAGCGCAGCCCATTAATTTGCACTCTGGAACATGGCTGAGTGTAATTGGCCTGGAGCATGGTTATAAATTTAGAGTCAAACCCAAATTGTGTTAGTGTGTTAAAAAGGAATCCCCAATCCACCCTGTCGAAAGCTTTCTCGGCATCTAGTCCTACCAAAACTGCTGGAATATGTTTTTTGTTGGCTTTCTCAATGAGGTGAACTATGCGTCGAGTGTTGTCATGCGTCTGTCGACCTTTAATAAATCCTGATTGATCAGGGTGGATGAGGGCGGGCTTGAGATCGTTCAGTCGGGTGGCCAGGATAGAGGAATAGAGCTTCGCGTCAAGATTTAAAAGGGCGATGGGGCGGTATGAGGCGCATAGTTGCGGGTCTTTCCCCTGTTTCGGTATAACTGTAATCACCGCTTCTGCCATGGAACTGGCGGTCTCGCCGTCATCAGCCATTTTGTTAAACAGACGGGTGAGGTGGGGGATCAGGTCTGGGGCAAAGGTTTTGTAAAACTGGGCGGTATATCCGTCCGGACCCGGGGCCTTGTGGGGTTTAAGAGCCTGGATTGCGACGGCAATTTCCTCGGTGGAGATGGGGGAAGTAAGTCTGTCATTCCATTCCGATGAGACCTGCGGGAATTGTAAGGTCTTAAAATAGTCACATTGTTTATTCCTGTCCCGTTGGTCCTTGGTGTAAAGATCTTTATAAAAGGAGCTGAAAAGGGAAGCTTTATCCTCGTCTTTATGTGTCACTATGTGATTGTCCCCACATATGCCCCCTATGTGTTCCGTTTCCCTTTTTTCCTTGAGTTGTCTGGCGAGATGCTTGCCAATCTTTATCCTCGTCTTTATGTGTCACTATGTGATTGTCCCCACATATGCCCCCTATGTGTTCCGTTTCCCTTTTTTCCTTGAGTTGTCTGGCGAGATGCTTGCCAATCTTGTTCCCCTGTGAGTATGATAGCTGACGAAGCTTAAGGAGGGCGAATTCAGCCCTATTGTTGTAAATGGCTCTGAGTTTGCCCCGTAAGGCCGTGAGGGTACGAAGTGTAGCTCTAGTAGGGTTGGTTTTGTGAGAGGTTTCAGCGGTGGTCAGTTCTGCCTCTAGGGCCTCTCTCTCTCTGGTTCGTTGTTTGTTCAAGGCGGAATTGAGGGCGATGCAGTGTCCCCGGAAGACCGCCTTGAATGCATCCCAATTAGTGTACACGGATGTGTCTGCAGGGTTATTTAGCTGAAAAAAATCCTTAATCGATTCCCTTAGTGAGGTGCAATGTACCCTGTCCCTCGTGAGAGCTGCCGGAAAGTACCACCGGGGAGTAGTAGGAGCAATATTACCCCATGTTAAGTGAACAGCTACTAGGCTATGGTCCGAAATGGAAATAGGGAATATTTTGGCAGTCCGGAGCGTTCCCATTAGTTTCTGACTCATAAAGATATAGTCTAACCTGGAATACGTGCGGTGTACATGAGAGTAAAAAGTAAAATCCTGTGTCTGTGGATACAGAGCCCGCCATGCATCTATGAGACCCAGGTCTTGCATTTGCTGTTTAGTGTCTGTGGAGAAGGAGCCTGTGTCTGCTCGGTTTGGATGAGTGCTGTCTAGGTCTGGCTGCCAGGTGAGATTAAAATCGCCCAACAGAAGTGTTGGTCCTTCTGCAAAATCCTGAATTTTCCCTACTATTGTATTTAGGAAGGCTGTCTGTCCTGTATTAGGCGCATATATTGCTACGAAGGTGCATAGTGAGCCCTTCAAAGCTCCCTTAACCATGACTAATCATCCCTCTTTATCGGTCTGGACATCTAAAGGCTGGAACTTCATGGAGGTGTGAAAGAGGAGAGCCAATCCTCTGTGTTTAGTAAGAGCGGAAGATCTGTATATCAGGGGGTACTGTTTGTGTCTGAAGCGTGCATCCTCAGCTCTAGCGAGATGTGTCTCCTGGAGTGCTATAATGTCAATATGATGATCGATGAGATATTTCCAGACCTATTGACGTTTTTGGGGAGAGTTAAGGCCCTTCACATTCCATGAACCAATAGTAATTGTCATCTAATGGGCGTGAACAACTCTACTCCCCTTAGTATAGCCATATGATGGGGCTCGATATATAGTCAAGGTCTTATCAAATATGGTATTGCCCCGTGTACGTGACACTTAATCAAAGATCGGTGCCCAGTGAACCAACCTAGAAAAGCGTTAAAAAGCCACCACCAACCCATAGCCCCACCCCCCTCCCCAAACCCACAATAAACTAAAACTAACATTGCCAGCATCAAGGGTGATAGATCCGCTGACAGCTTCCCAGCTGGGGGCTGAGAGGCCCCCATGGGAACAAAGGAGGGACGGTAGGACCGAGGTCCCCGTCCACGCCCCCCCCGAACATCATATGTAATTATAATTGCCACTAAAAGTGCGGTTATTGTGTAAAGTCAGCGCTGTAGAAGCACACCCGCAAAAATGGGAACAGAACCGCCTCCCTGGATCCCTATGATGGAGATTATCTGGATTGACTGTCCCATATTTCCTCTCTTACGAAGATCGCGCTGCTCAGCCGGGGCGCCCCAGGAGGAAAAGGTCACAGCTCGAGGGGTCGTGGGTTTTAGCTGGCGGGAACGCCTAGTTACTCAGCGTATGTCTTACCAGCAGGTCCCCACTTCGAGTTCAGGGGGCCTGTCCATGTGTGTCCAGCAAGGATGTGGGCCTCTGCTGTGTTTGCCGATCTGGAGTAAATGCGTAGCCTCTAGATGTGTAGGGTGTGGGTAGGAAAATTCGTCTTCACTAAGCAGTGATGGCGCAACCGGTCGTTACCGGGGTTATCTGTGCGGCAATCCGTGGCAGAGCATCCCCTCCTGTCGCTCCACTCTGTCTAGGTTACCTCTGGAGAAGGCCGTCCTCGGAGAAATCACAATGGTCGCTAGGTCGTGTATCCGAATCCGTATATCTTTACTGTCTGGGGCGCGGAAGTCTCATTTGCGGCCTCTCCGCGGTCCGGTGGACCATTGATATGTCGAGGGCCCGGCTTTTGGTGGGCCCTGAGATTTGCCATGAGCGGAATCCAGAGAGTCAGGGGGAAGACCCAAGAGTTCCAGCCCCTCTTGCAAGTCCGAGATGTGCCGTTGTTTATTGTTAAATTCAAAGGAAAGGCCGAACGGATATGTCCATCTATATCTGATGCTGTCATCTCGGAGTTTCGTCGTGATAGGACGGAAGAGCTGCCTCCTGGCCAGCGTGGCGGGGGCTAAATCCTGGAAGATGAGGCAGGAATGGCCCTGAAAGGAGACAGATCCTTTTTTCCTGGCAGCTAGGAGTACGGCTTCCTTTGCTTTGTAGGAGTGAAATTTAGCGAGGACATCGCTTGGCCGTCGTCGTTCTCCGGACATCAGACCCCCAACTCGGTGTGCTCTGTCTATCTTTATTTTGATGACCTGCGGGTGTAAAACTTCGGCAAACAGACCCTCCAGGAAGGCTTCGAGATCCTGCCCTTCTGCTCCTTCCTCCAAGTCCCGGATACGTAGGTTCTCCCTCCGTGCTCTATTTTCCAGGTCCTCAGCCTTGAGTTGTGTGTGATGTAATTGATCTTGAAGGGTGCAGATGTCCTCTCGTATAGTGGCAGCGTGCTTGTCTAGATCCTGAGCGTGTGCTTCCAGATCCACCACTCTCGTGCCCACAGAGTCTACATCCTGTTGGAGGGAGGTGAGCCGTCCTGTGAGATCGGACTTAAGTTGCTCAATCAAGGCCTTGAGATCTTGACTTAGTTCATTCCGTAGCTCTGTATTGAAGTCCCGCAGCGTCGCTAGAAGATCGTCTTTGGTGAGCGCCATGACGCCTTGTCCCGTGTCTTGGTCGAGTGGGGGACGCCTATCTGGTGGGGTGAAGAAAACCGACAGCTTATTCTGTGCCTTACTTGTCCCCTTCTTCGGCGGCATAAGGGCAGAACTGTACACGTAGTCGGCAGCAGCCAGGTGGGTAATCTGTTGATAGGGGAACGCTAATTAGGGATAAGTCTTCATCTGAGGTTCGGACGCCATAAGGATTGAAGCCTGCGTCCCGGTCGTTTCCCTTCACATTCCAGGTGGGCCAGCGCTGAGAGCCACGCACAATGCCCGTCGCGAGGCCTTACGTTGCGCTCTTTGGGGCCCTCCTTATGCAATGAGACTCAAGCTGTGGGGGTACTTCACGAAGTGCAGTTGTGGTGGTGTCCGCAGTGTGGGGCTATTTCAGTCGGTAAATCCCTAATAGGTATGCCTGAGGTGTGGCACGTCGTTGGGTCCCCCGGCACTGCTGGAAAGCGGTAGCTGGTGAGGTGCTCAGAGTAGTGCCCGGGGCCTTGAGTGCGTTAAAGGCGACATCAACTTTAGCCGTAGGTAGAGGGCCCGGCCACCATTTTAAAGTCAGGCATGGCGCGTGATGTAGGTTGCAGGCTGAAAGCGGAGACTTTACTCTGCAGGAGGCACTTTATAGGGTTCCGGTGCTCTTGATTAGGCTACCATTGGGTCCCCGATCACAGTCTCGCCCCACACGCACCTGTCGGGTCCCGAGGGGACAGTCATTCCTCACCGGGCCTCTCTCGTTGTGAACTCCAGCGCGAAGGTGCTTAAGTCTTCCTAGACACGGCGGCCGGGGATCGAGAGGCCATCCCATCCGTGCACAGACCGCAGCACGTAGATCGTATTCTTTAATAGCCCTCCGGTCGCACCTTCACTCCTCACGCATCTGGCGGTCCCGGCGATTTGCACGTCTCGCTCGGGGTCCGTGTCGGTGACCCGTATCTGCGAAGCTGGCAGCTCTCACATTCTCTCTTGCGGGTGACGAAGGAGGGGAGCTGACACTCCGGTTCCTGCTCTCTCCGCCCTGGAGTCGCGGCAATCCGCCGAGCCCCTCACCGGCGAGCCGTTGCGCCCTTCCCCCACGATGTGGTGTCCACCATTTTGGTGAGCGCCGGGGCTCCGGAGCAGGGCTTCCCCCACAGGCTCAAGCCGCGATATTAAAGATCTGGGGCGCTCAGTTCATGCCCCGCAAAGTCAGCTTGCCAGCGCTGTATTTCCCAGCCAGCGGAGCGACATAGAACCGCCGTTAATCGTTCAGGAGCCGAGCGTGGACCGGGAGCCGAGACAAACTACGTCTGCCCGGCCATCTTGCTCGGCCACGCCCCCGATTGTAAGTTTTTTTGCGTTTTTGGAGGTTGGAGCAGTGCACACTTTTCTAAAACGTTAGCTGCCAAGCTCTTGCCTTCACTTGAAAGCTCGTATCCCAGAAATAGGACATTGAGATGGGCAATTCTGGACTTTTTAAAGTTGAACTTGTAGCCCTCAGAGGCGAAACCCAGTATAATGGTGCTCACCCTGTTCAAGTGTTTTTCCAGGTCATCGTCTGTCAGATAGATGTCATCGACATAGGACAATGCCTCATTGTCATAAATTTGTAGTAACTCCGTTACCCTCGCTGAGAATAAACCTGGGCTGTTCTTAAACCCTTGTGGGAGTCGACAAAAGTGACGCTGGGTCCCCATTATGGAGAATGCTGTTAAGTACCTGCTTTCAGGTGCTATGTTTTGACAAAAGAAACCATTTGAGATGTCTAGTGTTGTTTTATATTTTTTACGCACAATGTTATTCATTAATGCTGTGCTATGTGCATTTTGCACTGCAAAAGTTTTTGAACAAGTGTTTAAGTGTCTGTAATCCAAAACTAGACGATATGTATTGTCTGGTTTGGAGACAGGGAACAAAGGATTGTTCATTGAGGAGGTGCATGTTTCAATCACCCCTTGATATTCAAGTTGATCTAAGATCTCCCTGACCTGTTTTTTAGCTTCTTGCTTTATTGGGTACTGTTGTTGTGCAGTTGGTTCATGTTTCAGATGTATTTTATGGTGAGGTGAGTCCTCATCCCATCCTACATGATTTTTATATAATGCTGGGGCCTGGGCCACTGCCCATTTCCTGGCATATGTATATCTTAGATGCATTGGCATATGGTTGGAGAAGGCAGGCATAATTATGTCCTCGCCATGTGGGCACTCCCTGACAAATTGTGGTGGCCAGTCCTTTTCTGCTAGAAGTATGTCATAGCCCCTTGATAGTCTTTCCCAAAAAGTGCTTTCACCTGTCTAGGTTTGTCTCCCTCCATCCGGAGTGTTATTTCATATAACTTTGTGGAGTACTAACCCTGGTGTCTACAGTCTCAACTGTGATGTACTCATTCAAGTCCACTATCTCCAGAAGTTCCTTCAGGTTCTGGCGAACTATTGTGACTTCTGCTGCACTGTCCAGCATTGTCTGAGCCCATTCTCCGTTCTTGAGTTGTGTTCTCAGTATTCTCGGCATGTCTGATCTTTAGACCTGCTACTTTCTTTTGGAGAATTGAGGTTTTGCTTTAGTTTTTGGAGCGTGTTTGTCGTCTTTCGATTTCACGCGTTCTTCTCTATGTTCTGTTCGTCCTCTTCTTTCCGAAGTCTGTGATGAGATCTGAAAGGGACGAGAGGAACGTGTATCAGTATCTTAATACCTATCAGGTTTTCTCAAATTATCCCTATCCCTGAGGTTATACCTCCTTTCAGAGGGCTCCTTTTGAGGAGACCTACCTCGGGATTGAGAACGTTTCTCGTTTGATTTTTGTTTAGTAGACTCCCACTTCTTTTTAGAAGATGTAGGAGTTTGTTTAATTGAGTCCTTCTCAGGACTTTCAGATAGCTTCGGTTTAACTGGTCTTCCACCCAAACTATCTCTGCCTAATTCTGCATAAGATTGTTCTATTATTCTGGGTAGCTCTGTTTGATGTTCTGTAACATCGAATTCCCTTAACTTTTGGCAGATCGCTACTGCTGCTGCCTCCCCTTTAATATTAGATAATATTATTGTTGAGACCTGGTCGAAATTTTTCAGTAATTTCATACCTAAATTTAGAGCAGGCTCTGCCCTGTATTCGTTTTGGATTTGTTTCAGGACATCAGGTATTACCGCAATTGACGGAATGCCATGTGTTTTGGTATAGATGGCAGCAAAGACTGAGCCCCAAGTGGTGTAGTCTTCCAGTTGTGGTGTGACCCCCATTGGTAAACTGATTGTCAGTATTCTGTGTTTCTCATACGGGCTAGTATTTGGAAATACTGCTTCGATTTGAGTAATTTTTTGAGCTATCCAGAATGGAATTTGCTCACGTTTTGTGGGCATTTTACCCATGACTGCGTATAGAGTCTGTGGTGTAATATTTAGTGTATTCCCCTGTTGGGGAGTTGGATTTGGAAGTGTTAATGGTTGCTGGACTGTAAAAGTCTGCATGACATATTGGACCAATTGTCTGTAGATTTTTATTAACTCTGTGAGTTGAGTAAGTAAGTCCTCATCTGACATTATATCCAGTTCAGGATGAGGTCTGTAGCCGGCTAGAATCGGCCATGTTGCTCCTGGTCTACCTAGTGGACCGAGCCTGGTAATGTTTCTGTGATGTTTTAGGGCGCCTTTAAACCAGAGCTGATGCTCCTGGTATGTTAATGGAATTTCTATATCCTCGAAAGGAATGTATTCCTCTGGTGGCTCATCTTCTTTGTAGAAGTGAAACATGTGTGTTACTGAATTGGATTCAGGAAATATTACCCATGAATAGAATACCTCTGTCTGAAAGGATTCGTGTGCCTCTATCACGAAAACTGCTCTACCGCCTCTTGGTGGTAGGCCATGTTTTATAAGTTTTAGAGTGATGGCTCTTCTTAAGTTTGGAGCGATGTCTATAACACCCTCCTCGGTTTCATTTAAACAGGTAATGTTAAAAGCTGCTGCTTGGGCTGGATCAGCCGCAGCTCCACCGTTTCTCGCGTCTTCAGTCTTTTTGTTTTTTGAAAAATGTAGAACAAGTTTCAAGGAAACAAAGATAAGGTGCACAATATTTTGGAACACTGTATCCTTCAACGTTGAGCAAATCAAACAGCTAATATATAGGGTACTGCCCTATGTTAGCCGTGGCGGATACTAAACCCTGCCCACTCCAGACGTCTTTTGGAGTATATGGGTAGGGGTCTTGAGAGAAAAAGCACGGCTGAGTTACTCAGTATCTAACGTTGAATTACCGCCTTACCAAACCGTTGGGCGCCATGTAGTGTAGCTCCTATTTCCCTAATAGGCTCTGCGCATTGGAATAATATATCCTATAGGTTTGACATAGGACTAAGGTCAGTATGTCCCTATCGAGTATATTAAACTTAATTACATGTGCCAGCTAGCTCAGAGGCCACTAGAAACTCCTTGACAACAAGAAGGGAGTAGTTTCTGGCAGCCGTAAAACATGACCACTGTGTTTCCCTTTAGAATCAGAACGTGTCCCAGAGTCGTGGAAACAATAGATAACTATTTCACTCAGCTCAGTCGTGCATGCTTAGTTTTCTCCAAGTTACACAGAAAGAAATAGACGGGCGTTTCAATAAAAGATTTATTGAACAGTCTTGTTTCTGGTGTAAGTAAAATGTGCTGTTACGATCACAAGACAGTATGCGAGATAAATAATGTACAGTGTGAGCAGTAGAAATAAATAATACTGCGAGAGCATTATCTTTTAGTACATATGCTGTTACATAAATAACACAGACTAAAAATGCGAGTACTCATACGATGCGTTTCTAATCTAGTTCTACCCCAATGTACCTAACCTAGGTATAGGACGAGGTATGAAGTAGGTGAAGTATTCCTTACTATGGTATACTAAGAGTATGCTAAGCCTAGTATGCCTAGTATGCCAAGAGTCCCTCTAGGTTCTAGTCTGCTCCATACCTGAAGAATGAGAGAGGTAGGAATCTCTTTGCCAGACTCGAACTCCAACACCCCGCAAGGGAAGTTAGATCACTGGAAGCTGGACTCTCTGCGTGCAGGGATGACAGCGTCTTCTCAGTGCGTCAGGCCGGGAAACGGGCTCCTCTGAAGTCGAGGTCTCCTCTGATTTACAGGGGCTAGGGAAGGTATATTTATACCTGAGAATTACCTCAGAATGTTAGCATTGACGTGAGTCGGACAGCGGAAGACGTCATGAATGAACCACTAAGGAATAATGGTTCATGCATAATATATGAGTCCTTGAAGAAATCAATAGTCCTGGACTAGGGAAACTCCCGCAGCCTAAGGGTCTGTTCTTCAAGAACTCGTTGTGACGTTAGGGTGGACGGATGTCAGAGACCATGCCTGTATTTGGAGTGCACGGTTTAATGCCTAAATAAGGGCTGGGATTTTATGCCTATATAAGGACATGATACTGGAAAGCCCATTTATGGACACCCTAAGAGGAATACAACAGTATAGCACAGGAAGGCCACCCTAGAAAAATAGTTCTAGCAGTAGTAAAACAAGCACAGCACTAGAAGCAGCAGGACAGGTGTCTGTTATACAAAATGAGTGTAGAACAGGAGGAAGCAGAGCAGGTTATCCTCTCAAACCAGATGCAGCACAGAAAGAAATCGTTAGTTCAAACATTACTTAAAAATGGGGGAGGTGTTCAGCAAACAGTTCTATTGTTGGGCCCTCATTTATGGGGATTTGGCATATGGCAGCGCAGCAAGTCTCCTTGCTGTGCTGCCATGTGCCAAAGTGAAAGGGGAGGAATGCACCGTATTTATCCAATACAGTGCTTTCCTGTCCTTTCCCCCTGCGATAGCGCCGTATCGGCAGCCTAGCACCAACACAGGCACCCTTGAATCGTGCAAGGGTGTCTGTGTTGTCAGTAGGATTGTTTTTGTGCAGGAAGGGGCACCTTCCTGAACAAAATCAATCCTGAGATGTGTTCGCCTCTTTCTTTGTGCGCTGCAGAATACAGCACACATAGAAAGAGGAAAAGAAGAGGCGAAATAGAGATATTTCTCCTCATTACGAGTCTCCTCATTACGAGTCACGCATTCCCAGGTTTAAAAGTCCTTGTAAATCTGCGAAGGCATAAAAAACCATGGGAGTTACACAAGAACACCCACCGCAGTGCCCATGGAATGCCTCCCTTGCGCCAAGTAATGCGACGCAGCGATTTGCACTGCCTTGCCTTACTCAAGATTCATGATGCCACTCAAAGCTACGCAAGGTGGCTTTGCGTGGCTTCATAAATCTGACTCAGAGTCTTGTGTCGCACATGTACCACTTTGCATGGTGCAAACGTGACGCAAGGCTCTCACAAATATGCCCCAAGGTTTATGTAGGTGCCAAGGGGTGCAATGTCAAGATCCCTTTACTTATCCAACCTCACTTCCATGCTATTTTTAAAAGCATTCTTAAAGTGGTAATACATAACTGAGTTACATCCCTTATATGACAAGGAGACACTAATAGGTTATATTTGTGCATGCAACAACTCTGAGAACTGTGCAAGACATTTATGTTTAAATGTGAAAACTAAACTGGAGCTCATTTTCTTCCAGCACTTTATCTAAGAGTGACTAAATGCAGGTGGGAAATCAGCTTTCAAATGTATGGTTTGAGCTCAAATATGGGAAAGGAGGGCAGCGAGAATGCACCATTCTGCAAGATCACTGTTATACTTTTGCTCAACTCTCTGTGCCTCGGTCTGAAACCCACAAGCCATGCATATACTGGAATCTTCTGTCAGCCCCTGAAATTGCCTACCATCATTCCAGTCCCTGGTGACAGACTTGCAATGGCCACTTGCTAATCTCAGTAGAGTCATAAAAACAAACTGTCCTGCTGACACACCCTCCAAAAGCACTAAAAGTGCAGGTGGGCTGTAAGGCCTTATCCCCGCCCACTGGAGCCCCAGCTTTCCTTCTTCTTTGGCTCACAGATTTTCATCTCAGAGGTCTTTTGTCAATCTTCAACGTGACTATAAACTTTTTTTTTGTGATGATAAATTTAAGCTCCAACGATGGAGAGCAAGAGGCTTCTTTGTTCAAGGCGCAATGTCAAGAAATGTGCTCCTACTCCTCTTAAAGAAAGAATCAAAACTTTCCACCTTTTAACTCCATCTAAAGACCCAGGGCCATATTAGCAAGAAGCTCGTTAAAATTATCTCTGTTTTAGCGGCAGGAAACTGCCAGCTAAAGTGGCGATAAGGGGCTTAATAATATGCGCTATAGAATTCCAATAGAAGCCCAGGTTAGATGTGCAGGACATCTAACCTGGGCTTCTATTGGAATTCTATAGCGCATATTATCAAGCCCATTATCGCCGCTTTAGCGGCAGTTTCTTGCCGCTAAAACAGAGATAATTTTAACGAGCTTCTTGCTAATATGCCCCCTATCTATTTAACAGATGAATTTCATCTACTCAGCAGGGCCACAATAGCGCCAGGAGATCTTCCCATGAGAGTGTGCGATTTGCTTTTAAATATCAGTTTATAGATAGAGATCTCTACTGTAAAGTACCTTTCTGCTGCGAAGTAACCCATTCTATAAAGAATCCTTATCCTGTAAAGCACCTCAATCAAGTAGAGTATTCCACTCATGTCAAGCAGATCTCTCCTATAGAGCACCTGTTCTTTAACGCAACCGACCCTCTCAAGTAATCTGTAATGCGCATCTTTTTTCAAATCGCCTCTACGGCAGGGCAGCCGTGTCCATCAATTCTTCACCAAACGCCCGAAAGCATTGAGGACGCACTCGACAGTAAACCACCATCCGGTTTATTCTTGCAACAACCCACTACAGCACTCCAGAAGTTACTTTCTTTTTTCGCCTGACGCATTTCAAGGCAAACGCCTCTTACTCATAGGCTGCTTCAGTCACAGATGAAACGCCTCGAAACGCGTCAGGTGAATAAAGAAAGTAACTTCTGGAGTGCTGTAGTGGGTTGTTGCAAGTATAAACTGGATGCTGGTTTACTGTCGAGTGCGTCCTCAATGCTTTCGGGCGTTTGGTGAAGAATATATATATATTATATAGAATTTTCTCCCAAAAACAGAATTGTTTTGATTGCAAAGTTTGCATCTGATGCTCCCCTCTGGCCAAATCTCATCCTAGAAACATGTTTTGTTTTGGTTAGAAATGGAAAAAAGTACATCACCAACCTAATGTTTTCACCACTAGTGTAGACTACAATGAGAATATATTTGTTATCGATCTACATATGATGCTGTGTTTTATCAACCCCATAGATTATTGTGAGAAATTGGATAAGTGGTGAGGGAGAACATAGCGGCCGGCTAACGGCTGGTGTTGGTTACACTTTTCGACTCCACTTTCTACACACATTCAGTTATTAGGAAGGATTCTCTTTAAAAATTCTTGAAAAACGTACCTGTGCTCCTGTGTGAAGCTGCATGTTGGGATACTGGGAGACTCAGCAGTCGTGGTGCAGGGCGAGCCACTGCAGCCCTGCGGGATCGTTGTGGGCCGAAGCAGCCCCGAGCGCGAAGCGGAGCCGGAAGGTTCGTGGTCAGGCTATCTTTACGGGGCACAGTAGGAGGTGTTGGAGTAGGCTTAGACTCCCTTTGGCAGCAGGAGAAAGGAGCTGTGGAGGCACAGACGAAGCAGAGGAGCATGGCGGAAGTGCGCATGACTCCGGTACGTGCTCAGGGAGGAGGTTGGAAGATAACACAAGCCCCTGGAGTCTCGAGCAAGGGAGGGGAGGGGGGTGACCATAAAAACTTGGTGAAAGGGAAGAAAACTGAGGCTTTGGAACCACAGCTGCAGGAAACCAATCTGAAGCACAGGATAAGCTACTGTTTGAGAAATCGAAATTTAGGCGTCCATATTACCCCAGTTTCTAACAACAATCCAGGGTGGTGCTCACGTCTCATAATCAGAAGGGGAAGCAAGTTAAGCATTCTGATCCACCACCAGTTTTGCCATCTAGAGGAAGAAATATAGGTACCAAATTAAAAATCACCCGCTCATTGCGATCTTTTTTTAAAGTCCAGGAAAAACAAACGCCAATGGACTTCGTTGGGAGTGAAGTGACCAAGCCCAAAGACACAACAGAAATGTTGATGGGGGGGGGGGCGAGCATAGTAGGGGAAGGGATCACAGTCAGTAATACATTTCAATTTCTAACAATAGAAGATCCTGAGGAACTACCATTAACCGGGCCACAGAGAGAGCAAAATTGTAGTCAAAGTCAATGTGACCTCTGTGCTGGAGCTCCGGAGGAGCTACAGAATTCCATGGGTGCAGCAACACACTCCGGGGTGGAAAATGTATTTGAATCTATGCGTTTGGAGATGAGAATGAACTTTGCAACCTCTGAGAAAAACCAGGGCAGGATTCAATGGACATTTGTAGCTCTTGAGGAGAAAACAAATACCTTGATGAGTCGTGTGGTGGTAGTGGAAGCTGCACTTGAGGAGTTAGGCAGAGAAGTAGATGTGAATCGTGTAGAAATACAGGCTATGAAGGCAAATGAGAAGGATCTTAGGGATAAAATCGAAACCCTAGAGAGCAATGCACGAAGAAACAACTTAAGAATGTTGAATATCCCAGAGGGAATGGAAAGGGAAAATGTCAAGAGCTTTGTGGTGGGACTACTAAACGAGTTTATCCCTGGGTTGGAGACAGCATTACTGGAAGAAGACATTCAGAGGGTTCACCGGGATCCATTCAAAAAAGCAGGGATAAGAAAGAACCCGCGAAGAATCCTAATCAACTTCAAGAGCTACTCTTTAAAAGAGAGAATTCTGGTACATATAATAAAGGGGATTGGTCAATCAAGATTCGCTCAGACATATCGAAAGTCACCCAAGTTCGGCAATAGGAATTAGGCCAACACATTCAAGAACTAAGACTAAGAATAAGATGGCTGCGGGGAAGGAGCCCTAAGATCGAGCTCCTGGGCACCGGGATCACATCCTCAGTGTAAATCCCTGCTGCCCCCCCCACACCGCCCACGAGAACCAGGACTCACCGGAACCTAACCCAAGGGGGGCGAGCCAGAATCGCATCGTGCCCTCTTCAGGAAGCGACGATCCGCGCCTCGATACCTCCAGGACTGCAACCGATGCCTCGGAGGTGATCGTCTCGGCGGACTCCACACCAAGCAATTCCAGGACAGCCCCGCATTGGACCCGCGAGAGTCCCAAAAAAACAGCTGACCATAGCCAGGCACGGCAACCACTGGACCGAGGAGAAGCAGGCACCGAGCCTACTCCGATCACCGTTTCACAAACGCTGCTGCCTGACCTTATGATGGCCGTCCATGGCCTGCACACGGAACTCTCCCAGAAGAATAGACTGCGCTGGTGAGTACCGAAGCAACCCAGGAGAAGTGGTCTTCTCGGTCTGGCCACCACAGCAATTCGCCCCTGGCCGCCGGTCACGGAAACGAAGTGACGCAGATCCTGAAGCAACGCTATTGCCATTAAGCTACTGCCTGACCTTATGATGGTCGTCCATGGCTGACACTCGGAATTCTCACGGACGAATAAGCTCCGCTGGTGAGTACTGGAACAACCCAAGAGAAGTGGCCTTCTCAATAGACCACTGCAACAATTCGCCCCGGACCCGCCGGTCATGGCAATGAAGAGACGCGGGCCCTTCATGATCGCCACGGCCACTAACGCTACTGCCTGACCGTACGATGGCCGTCCATGGCCGACACACGGAACTCTCCCGGATGATTAAACTACGCTGGTGAGCACCGGAAAGCCCAAGAGAAGTGGTCCTCCCAAGAGACCACCGCAGCAATTCGCCCACGACCCGCCGGTCACGGCAACGAGGAGAAGGGGGCCCTGCAGTTAAAACCCAGATGCCTGACCCTAAGATGGCGGCTCTGTGAACTCATCCACCTCCGCCACGCATCCACTATCTACAGCGCGAGGAGCGGTACTGTACCACGCTATGCTTTACCCTGAACATAACTGTAAACAACTGCCCAAGAATCGCCCGCAGCCTGAAATCACCGGGGTGCAGGGCTCCTAGATGGCTGCGCACCAGGACAGAAATGCCTGACTGCCTGACCCAAAGATGGTGACGCAACGAGGCTACATACCGCCGAGGCGCTCCGCATAACAACAGTTCACAGAACAATACCGTTAACACATAAACCCAGAGATATTACCCCGAGCAGAACTGATAACATCGGTCCCAGAAGCACCCGCAGCCTTGATATCACTGGGGTGCCTGGCACTTCAATGGCCGCCCATCAGGAAAGAATGGCCTGACCCAAAGATGGTGGCGCATCAAGTAGTCATACCGTCGAAGCGCCACCCATAACTACAGCGCGAGGAGCAACACCAGTAACATAGAAACCCAAACGAAGAACCAAAGGACAATCGGAGAGGAGCTCCTTGATGAGCTCCAAATAGCTGTTTGATAAGCTGCAAAGAGTCTCCTCCGCGTGGCAATAACGGCCCCCTCCCACTCCCATCGAGAACAGGAAGTCAGTCCCGGTGAATCCCAGAAAAAGAACTAAGTCAGGGGCTACTCACCGACACATTGGCACCTGAATTACTTTATACAAGAGGCACAGACCCATGATCTAGAGAAACAGGTCATGTGACCCCGCTGCCTGACCTCAAAATGGCAGACTCCAACCCACACTATCCACTCATTAAGCAGAGCATTGCCCTCTACCCCACTCATTACCACCACTGACCTCAGCGTCCCTCTGATCAGGTCAACAGCTAAGCACAGACGCACTGACCCCTAAAATCGGAAAAGTGAGCTACCCTCCTGTCCAACTAAGACAAAATGCCATCTGCCACACCAACCTCCTCCAGCCCCTCCACACCAAATTACCTAAAACCACACGGCCCGAACTCCTTCTTGATCAGTTTCCCCCCCAACCTCTCACCCAAAGCGAAAAGAAACTTCAAACACAGACTGATTAGACAGCACCCAGAAACACTATTCGCGGACATATATCACTGCTCGTCCAAAGGACAGATAAAAATGGATCTCATTTTCCACACAGAAAGACCCGAAAACTGGAACTCCATTCTCAGATCACAGCTACACATTTCCAAAACAACCAACACTCCTTACAGCTGCAAACTGACGATCTCAATCCCTAACCGCCAGATGCTAAGTGGTAACACCGCTGTGACCATCTACTCCAACGGCACAGTCCTGATCCAAGCTAACAATGACAACCTAGATGCATTTGACTCCCTCTTCCCCGCGCTACGAAACACCCCCTCTCACACACATCCCCCCCGCCCGACCCACTCCCTATCCCAGGACAACCTGACCCAACAGGAAAGCCCGCAAACCATTCCCGCGCCCTTTGCCAACACCACCAACCCTTCCCCGCGAGACACCATCTGCACCTCCGGCCTCACGAACAAGGCTCTCCAACCCCCCGCCGACCGTCACCCACACCCTCCCCCCGCATATCACCTCCTCCAACAAACAACGAACGACCCCAACCCACACTCAACGGCTCCCAACTACCTCTCTCTACACACATGCAAGAGGACGCTGAAATCACGACACGACCCACCACACCCCATGCCCACGGCCCCACACAGAATCAATATTGACAGCACAATCACCAAAAGGCAACATAGCAACGACAAGCTCTTCCAGGGACAACCTCGCCCAGTACACCCCCACCCCCGCCTCTGCAGAGATGGCGCATCGTCTCGCCCTGCTGGAAAGCCAGCTAGAAACTATAATCCTGGGCCTGAACGAAATCCTAATGAACCTCACCATGCTCCGGAAGCCCAGCCAACACCCCCACCTGACCCCCACTTTGTCCAGCTCCACACACCAAAGGCCCTCCAAGGCTCCTTGCCCCAGCTGGATCTCAACACCCCTCTCGAACCAAATACAGAGGCCCAAAAGAACAAGAGCTGCAATGTCCACGAGTGAAGCGGCAGATCTTGCCTCCTCGTATGACACTCCCTCCACTGTCACCCCAAAATCGAAGATCCAGGTGATCACTGGATTCAGAAGAGACTACTCCCCTCCGAGATCCCCAAGACCCGCCTAATGAAGAAACATAAAAAAGAGGAGACCTCCACCAACTGCATGCTCATAAATTGCAGATCAGCCACCAAACATGCAACAGAGCAGGCAGAATCCATCCTCACCCATGACATAGACATTGCGTTCATCACCAAGACATGGTTAAATGATTTCTCTTCCCCAATCATGGATATGCTTGTGCCCCCAGGCTTTGCAATCATCAACAAAGACAGAAAAGACCAAAGAGGAGGGCGTATAGCAATCATACACAAGAACAACATCTCCGTGACGGAAACTGACACCTCAACTACAACACCTTTGAATGTCTAACCGCCAACATTAAGACAATTGACAACAAAACACTACTCTGCCATCTCCTATACCACCCGCCAGGCAACACCACCGCATTCGGTGATCACTTGTCCGACTTGATTGCTCACTGCTCACTCCAACACTCAAACAACTTAATTCTTGGCGACCTCAACCTACACTGGAATGAAGAAAACAACTTGCTAATCCAAACCATGAATGATCTTCTACACAGCAACAACCTTACCCAACACTGCTCAGAGGAAACCCATAACAGAGGAGCAATCCTAGATGCCATTATTGCCCAACGCAACACAGTCACGATCGACCACATCCTCCCCGTTGACTGGTCCGACCACCACATCATCCTATTCCACATCAACCAAACGATCCTATACCAACCCCCCATGCAAGACCCCCCCCAAATGGACGAGAAATCTAACTCAAATTCCCCTGGCTGTCCTAGAAGAAAGGGTAAGCTCTCTCCTTCCCATCTCCACTGAGGATCTCGCCACAACAGAACTCACCTCTCACTACAACACTACCATGACGGCCATTCTGGACCAATTAGCCCCCTTGAAACTAAAAAGAGTCAGGAACATCCCATCCAGATCCTGGTTCAACACTGACATTAACTCCGAAAGAAGACAACTAAGAGCTACAGAAAGACTCTGGAGGAACAACCCCTCCACAATCCTCCACGAGCAACTCAAATCAGCTCGCAGGAAGTACAAAAAAAACCATCAAGAACGAAAAAACTACATTTTTCTGCAACGCTCAGGACAACGCAAAAAACAGGCCCAAAGAACTCTTTAACATCATTAGGCAATAAAACTTCCAAGCCCCCTGCATCCTCAGTTCGGGCCTCCAAAGACCTATGTGACAACTTCGCCAACTTCTTCAATGATAAAATCACCAAGATTGAGCTTTCACTGGATAACAACCACAGTCCCCCCTACAAGTGCCCATCACCAGGGACAGAAGACATCGCACCCAAGCACCCCACAAAAGCCTGGAAATCCTTCAACCCCATCCCGGAAGCTGAGATAGTCAAACTGATCTCCACCTCCAAACCTTCATCTCACGTCCTAGATCCTATATCTGCCCAATTGACCAAAAAAGCTGAAACTCTCCCTAGCCCCGCTCTGGTGCAAGATCATAAACAGCTCCCTGAGAACCGGAGTCATACCAGACTGCCTCAAAGTCGGCCAAGTCACGCCACTACTGAAAAAACCAGGCTTGGCCACCAATGATCTGAACAACTTCCGACCCGTCTCCAATCTCCCTCTCCTATCCAAAATCCTGGAAAGGTGCATTCTCCTACAACTGACTCAACACATGGACAGCATCAACCTTCTAGATCCCCACCAATTGGGCTTCAGAAAAGGCTGCAACACTGAGACCGCGATCCTGAACGTCATTGATGATATCCACAAATCACTCGTTTCGGACCAATGCTGCCTGCTCATTCTCCTAGACCTATCGGCAGCCTTCGACACGGTTGACCATAATCTACTCATTAAGGTTCTTCAAGAAAGAGTAGGTGTAGATGAGGTGGTCTTGCATTGGTTCTCCTCCTTCCTACACAACCGCACCCAAAGAATAAAAATCAAAAACTTCGCGTCAGACCTACACCTGTCAGCAGGGGGGGTCCCCCAAGGTTCAGTGCTCTCCCGCAACTTTTCAACATCTACATGGAACCCCTCACCACCATACTCAAAAAAGCCAACATCTCCTTCCACCTATATGCAGACTACACCCAGATCTATCTTGAAACCTCCTCCATTGATGACATTCAGAGACTCAACGACACTCTAAGAGAAGTCCAACACTGGCTATCAATAAACCACCTACAACTCAACCTAGACAAAACGGAAATCCTCCTCATTTCCAACAAAGAAGAGAACCCCCAAATCGTAGAATGGCTAAAAGCTATTTATGCTCTCAACGGAAATCTCACCCTGGCTGACTCTGTAAAATCGCTGAGAATCACCCTAGACCCAAAACTTGACATGGCCAAACACATTAAGAACTCCGCAAAGAGCGCCTTCCTCAACTTGAAGCTACTCAACAAAATAAAACCCTTCATCCCGCCCAAGGACCTCAAACAAGCCACTCAATCACTGGTGTTGTCTAGACTCGACTACGGGAATGCAGTCCTCACAGGTACAGCAAAATCCCACCTAGCTCCCCTCAAAACAACTCTCAACGCAGCAGCCAGAATGGTCACCGGACTTAAAAAAATATGAACACATCTCACCAGCACTCAGAGAACTAAAATGGCTCCCAGTGGAAATGCGTGCCAGCTTCAGAACTGCCTGCCTCACGCACAAAGCCCTGTATACAGGGAAACCCAAGTACCTGTCCTCCAAACTCAAGAAGGCCAGTCAGACAAGGAACCTCAGGAGCTCCAACACTCTACTACTCATCCCTCTGAAAACGCGCACAAAAAAAACCGCAGCCCGGTCTTTCGCTGGAAACGCGCCCAAAATCTGGAACTCCATCCCAGTCCATATCAGGAGTATCCCTCCTTTGTAAAATTCAAAAGACAGCTCAAAGACCTCTTCCTCAATAGTTCCCTCTCGAACCGATAGCCGCCACCGAAGCGCACAAGCCTGCACATTGCAGCACACTGATACTGTGACATTAAGACTTCCACCTCCTTCACCTCCCCGACCCCGACCTCGATCCCCCCTCCCTGAAAGAGGTTCAGCTCAAGACAACGTGCACACTGCTAGGTTATTTTACGACTTCCTTGCCTTAGTGTTGTACAGCACGCGGAGACTTCTGAACCAATATGTATATTTTTGCTTTATTGCCTGATTCTCCCATTTTGACTGTTGTAAAGCGCTCCGATACCTTCGGGTCTGGCCAGCGCTATATAAAACTCCTTAATAAATAAATAAATATAAACTAATATCACAGAGGGGCAACAGCAAAAATGCGCTTCCAAGCTTCTTTGTGGGTCAGGTGGAGAAACCAGATGCACAACATAAGAGAACCAAATGAAGTGGAGTCATTCATAAAGCAGATCAAATTGCAACAAAACAAGTAATATTGTAGGCTAGAGTGGGGTGATCTCGAAGGGCGAACATGTTTTACCCAGAGAAGGTAGGGAGGGTTCTCCAAGGTGGGTTGTAGGGTGGGGGTGCACAATTTCTTGAAACACAAGGGTTATGGGAGCATATAGGGAGAAAAAAAAAAGATTGTCTAAATTTCTGGAATAAAGTGAAGAACAAATGTGGGAAGGGTCAGGTGGTGACTACTTTCAACAAATACAAGCCGAATATCAGTTAATATCTTATTCTGGAGTGTGAATGGTCTACGGGTCAGGTGTAGGAGGCAGAATATATTGGAATATCTAAGAATGGTCGATAGTGAAATTATCATCCTTCAGGAGACACATCTATTAAAGACAGAATGTGGGGAGATAACAAAGAAGCAAAAGTGGATAGATGCTTATGTTTGTACAAATCAGACTTGCTGTGTTAAAGGGGTGGCCATCTTATTTAAGAAGTCGGCTAAAGCATCAATAGAAGAAGTGTATACAGACCCCCAAGGGGAGATGGATCATGGTGAAAGCAAAAGGTTTAGGGAAAATGTATCGCAGGCTATTACGGCCCTAACGTAGAAGATCCTGCCCCCTTGCAGTCTTTATATAGTCAGTTATTAGATTCTACAGCACATTTAATCTTGGCAAGTGATTTTAATTTATTATTAGACCCTAAGGAAGATAGGTGGCCGAAATGGAAAACCTCTATAGAGCCTAACCTCTAGCAGCTTAGTGGTGAAGAATTTTCTTCCTTCTTCACAGTTAAAGCCACTCTCTACAAAACAAGCTCAGGACGGCCGCAAACAACTCAGCTACCCTAAAGAACTCTCAAGCTGAAGCTCCAACCTGCTCTGCCAATGCCCAAAAATAATGCTCATTGGTCAACCTTCAAACTTTATGATCTCAGTGATATTACAAAACCTTAGCGACTATCAAACCTAATAACCACTTCAATGACCCTCTCCCTTCAAATTGCCTAGCTCCCATCTACCATATTATCTCCCCTCTCTGGACCAAAATCATCAGTGCATCGCTCTCACAAGGTTCCATCCCGGATTGCCTAAAAATTGGTCAAGTCACCCGCATCTTAAAAAAACCTACAGAAAATCCCTCGGACTCCAATAACTTCCAACCAATAACCAACATTCCCATGCTAGCCAAGGTTTTGGAAAAATGTGTTCAACAACAATTAAACCAACACATCACGGATTTCAAGCTTCTGGACGACTGCCAATTAGGATTCAGACCCGGGCATAGCACCGAAACAGCAATTCTTCATATAGTTGACGACGCCCTACTCGCTCTCGACCGTAATGAAACCAGTCTGCTAGTGCTGCTTGACCTCTCTTCTGCTTTCGACACTGTTAATCATGGCAAAATCCTGGAGAGGCTAGAAAACAGGATGGGACTATCAGGCACAGTCCTTCAATGGTTCAAATCCTTCCTAGAAAACAGAACGCAAAGGTTTATGGTGAATAAAAATCTTTCTCCTTCATCCCCTAATCTACTAGGAGTATCACAAGGCTCGACTTTATCCCCTGCGCTTTCAACCTCTATGTCGAACCCCTAACTGAACTATTACAGCAGGCGAATATCTCCTTCCACATGTACGCGGATGATGACACACAGTTGTATATCAAGATTACTTCCATTGAAGAGATCAAGATGATGACTCAAGCTCTAGAAAAGACCATCCACTGGCTAACGACCAACTACCTTAAGCTAAACTCGCAAAAAACTGAGTTCCTTCTAATTCCCCCTCCCAAAAACTCTTCGGTGATAAAGGAGTGGACCAAGATGATCATTGTTCTAAATTGTACGCCAATCCTTGTGGACTCCACCAAATCGCTTGGAATCAAGATGGATAAGAACCTCAATATGCAAACACACATCAACATGTTGGCTAAAAATGCCCGCTTTCACCTCAGCTAGCTCAGAAAAATGAAACCATTCATCGAGAATCCGGACCTCAAAACTGCAGTTCAGGCATTAGTCATCTCGAGGTTGGAATACGGATGTGCTACTCTATCGGGTCTTCCCAAAATCTCAACAGCCCCTTTAAAAGCGTGTCTCAACGCATCCGCAAGACTCTTAACCCCTTCGGTGCGCGGCCGATTTTCGCCCTGTGCGGGGCGTTTCATTGAGTGGGCGGGTTCATGACGAGCTCAGCTCGTCATGCGCACACGAGCACTGCGCAGCATGACGAGCTGAGCTCGTCATGAGCACCGAAGGGGTTAACAGGATCTAGAAAATGTCACCATATCTCGCCACACCTGAAGGCGTTCAACTGGCTACCCTATGAAGCAAGAATACACCTAAAGATGGCCTGCATCACACATAAGGCATTACACCACAAAACCCCCCAATATCTAGCCCAGAAACTTACTATATCTGGAGGAAACAGACACTCTAGGAGCTCCGACAATCTTCTCCTGAAACCTTGATGCTTCAGCAAGAAAAAAATATTTGATAGAACATTTTCCGGAGCTGCACCAAGAATCTGGAACTCACTCCCTCCGAGCAGCAGAAAAATCTCTTCATCGACATTATTTAAAAGGGAAGCTAAAACCTTCCCGATGAGCAAATTCCTCCCTTAACTCCTTAGTAATCTTCACTCACGTGGGCTCAATAAACTTCAACAGATACCTTTTCGACTTGCCCCTCTCTGGGAGTGACTCTCCCCACTTTGGCGTTCACAAGATCCGACTCCGAAGGAAGCTCTACTTTCGATATCACTCCTGCTTGCAATGAACCAATCTGCTACTCTAAACTCGTATCTATGATACCCGTGATTACAGTCGCTAATATGATTTGTTTGTACTTGAGCTTGTTCCTACTGCACCGAACTGAACAACCTATTTCTACTTATTATGTTCATTATCGATTTGTACTCTTCGAACTTCATATATGCCACATATCTATCTATAGGACCCTACTAAACTTTTCTTGAATTTGTTGCTCTGTACTGTGAAGCGCTCTGATACCCTATTCAGGGTCTTGTTCGCGGTATAGAAAACACTAAAAATAAAATAAATAAATAAAAATAAATACCCTACCTAGAATGACGGCAGGGCTGAAACGCTGCATGGAAGATTTCGGGTTGGTGGGTGTTTGTAGAGAAAAAGGGGCAAGGGAGCATATAAGTTTACATTCAGGAATAAGAAATATGGGCATACCTCCAGAATTGACTTCTTTTTGGTTGAGAGGGGAGAAAGTAAAAGGTTACAATAGTGATCTTTCAGCAGTTTGTTTGAAACTGATGATAAATGAGATAGGCACCCCTCCGAGGTGGACTCTGGATAGAACTTTACTCTTGGACCAACAGGTAGTGATAAATCTGAAAGAGATAACTAAGGAATATTTTTGGTTAAATGATACAGATACATTTATTCAAATGACATGGGATGCATATAAGGCAGTCATTAGGGGAGGCTGATTAGCATTGCAGCTTTCAAGAACAAAACTGCCAAGAGTAAAATAAAGTCTCTAGAAAACAGATTACAACAGTTGGATAGATTGGGAGATCAAAGACACGGGATACAGGATGCGGGCAAGATTGAGAATGAAATAAAAGAGAAAAAAGAAGAGTTGAGTGATATCCTGGGGGGATTAGTCAGAAAGAAATGGGAGGCGAGTAAATTCTCGCACTATGAATATGAGAGGGATGTGGTAAACTATTGGCTTGGAAATTAAAAACGGAACAAAGTCAGAATAAGATTCCAGTAATCCGGGTGGCGGGACATAGAACTCTCAGTTCAGACAATAGAGAGATTAAGAATGCTTTCGTGGATTTCTTCCAGGACCTGTACACAGAGGATATAGTTGCAACAAAAGAACAAATTGACTGGTATTTTGAGGGCATGGTAACTTCTACGCTGTCAAATGAACAAAAGGAAGCGTTAAATTCAGAAATAACAATTGTGGAGGTAATGGGAGTGATAGAGAAATTAAAAAGGTGGAAAGCAGTCAGCCCGGATGCTTTACCAAGTGAGATTTACATGTCCCTAAAAGAGCAGATTGCCCCGTTTTTGACAAAACCTTTTAACTCAACCTTTTGAAGCGGGTTAGATATACCGAAGTCATGGGAGGAGGCAACTATTTGCCTTTTGCAGAAAAAGAGGAATGATCCAAGGTGTTGCGAGTCTTACAGACCCATATTACTGCTAAATAGTGATTACAAGATTTTCACTCAGATCCTAGCTAAGAGATTGGAGAGGATGGTGTTTAAGATGGTACATCCAGATCAAAGAGGATTTATTAAAGGCAGACAGATCTATGAGCTAACACATGAACTGTTTGTGGCAATAGACATGGCAGCACAGGGAGGGTCCCCTTTGTCAATAATCACTTTTAATGCGGCAAAGGCCTTTGATGGGGTGAGTTGGCCTTTTCTGCAAAGAGTCGTGGTGCAGTATGACCTAGGGGAGGTGTTTAAGGGGGCTTCAAAATTGATATATAAAAACCCCTCTGCAAGGATATTGGTTAATGGTAACCTCACACGGAAAATAGTCAAGGGGTACACGGCAGGGCTGCCCACTCTCCCCCCTCCTTTTATATTTATATCTCGAACCATTAGCCAGTAAAATCAGGGCTAGTCAACAATTCCCCCTTTCGAGTTCCGGGGTTGGGAGAAGAAAGTTGCCTTTTATGCAGACGACTTGATGGTATTTACAAAGAACTTGCCACTCTCATTTCCAATAATATGGGACATCCTAGATAAATTCAGGGAAGTGTCAGGCTATCAAGTAAACTGGCAGAAAACAGAAATCATGGAACGGGATTCCCGAAGTAAAAACCTCCTAGTAAAAGAGAAGATAGGATATTTGGGCATCATGGTAACAAAGGATCTTGAAGATGTAGCACGTTTGAACTTTGAGAAAGCAGTAATGGTATCTAGGGAACTATTAAAAGCCTGGGCTGGGCTTCCATTATCATTTCTGGGATGAGCTAACATTTTAAAAATGACTATATTACCAAAATTTACTTTTTGTTTAATTCAATACCTCTAGAATTTAAACGAGTTTGGTTTAAAAAATTACAAGGTGATCTGAACAGTTTTATTTGGGCCTCCAAAGCAACAAGAATCGCCTGGAAAAAACTTCAAAGGAAGAAAGAGCAGGGAGGAATTGCGAGTCTGGATTCTTTCCAATATTGCAGGGCATTCCAATTTAAAAGTATGAGACCTCTGCTTCAAGAACACCAAGAATATGCTCCGTATCTTCAGGCTATAACACGGTTGGAGGTTGATTTTTTTCTTTACAAGTTTGGTCATCCAAAATTTTTCAAAAAGGTGAAACTGAAGATACTTTTATCGGCATGTAAACTTAGGTTTCAAATCAGGAAAGCCCTAAAAATCCCATATTATAGTGGCTATGCCCCGATATGAGCCTCCTCAGGAACCCCTGAGTGTCTGAAGGACAAACTTTCAAGCCTGTTAGTAGAAGGGGGAATAACGAGATGGGGCCAATTGCTTGAAGGAAAGAGCTTAGTAGATTAGGAACATATGTCACTAATAACGAATGGTAGTATCTCCAGATTTAAGTACTACCAATTGGCTATCTGGACGAAATCACTGGAGAAGGACGATGAAGGGAATGACGATCTTGAAGCAAAGTATTTAAATAGCTCAACACAGAAAAAGGAGATATGGCTGGTACCGGATGCTTATACTTGCTGGGGAAGAAGAGTTTACCCTACCTATAGAGATTTGGGGAAAAGACCTGCCGTCACTGGAAGTACAAAATCTCTGGCAGGTATCAATGTCTACCTTGTGGTATGTTATCAGTGCAGATCCACTAAGTAAAAATCATTTATTTACGATACACAGGTCGCACTGGACACGGAAAAACCGACAAAAATCAGCAAGCAAATGGTGAAGTGCTGTCCCAAATGTGGGGAGAAAGAAGCTGAAGACAAGCACATGTTCCGACAATTCCCTCAACTCCTGGTATTTTGGCAAGATGTAAGCAAGGTCCTTTTGACAGTGTTGGGTACCAATCTGGAGGTAAGGACAAGTCTAGTCTTGTTTGAGGTTGTGAATGAGGAGGGGTTAAGGGTTAAACTAAGAAATATGCAGAAAAATCTGCTATCTGTGTTAATTTTATTAGCTAGACAAGAAATGTGTATTAAGTGGGTATCTCAGAACCCTCCTATGAGAAGTAAGTGGTTGGCCTCGGTCCAAAGGATATGGAAATTGGACCGGAGGAGGAAGCAAAATAAGAAGTATGAATTTTGGGATATATGGGAACAGAATTGTAGTCTCGGTACACAGGGGATTGGGTAAAATTGGGTAAAATTGGGTAAAATTGTATGGAAGTCCAGTGATTAAGCAATACTGCAATACTCCCATGTATTAGGGATTAGGGCTGGAGATTCCAGAACTTCTCTCTTTTGGACCTTATGGGACAGGAAGATTGGGGACTTGCTCTATAACTCATCCACCTGGTACGGTGAGAAAGCGAGACCCCCTGTTTTCTTCCAAGACGTTTATTGCACGAATGAGGACATTTTTGTTTTTAAAGAGAGAAATTGGATAAGTGGTTGAAGGGGTGAGAACCCACTTCAAATAATAATCCTTGCCAGGGTGAACCACAAAAGTCCCTAAACTAACTTGTGCTCAATCCTCTGGTAG
Source organism: Calotriton arnoldi (assembly GCA_963921515.1). NCBI lineage: Eukaryota > Metazoa > Chordata > Amphibia > Caudata > Salamandridae > Calotriton > Calotriton arnoldi. The sequence continues at coordinate 366,013 of CAWUFW010013010.1, read as the reverse complement.
CATGGCTTAAAAGCAGTCAGGCTTAACTCAGAGGCATATTGTAAAGTATGTATGCTGTACTGAAACAGCAATAAAGTGACAACACTACATAATAAATAATAAATAAAATGACACTGAGAAAACAAAACTCCAATCTGTAAAACCAGAGTTATGAGTTTTTAAAACTTTAGGTAAAAATAGCGCCAAAAGACATGAAGCGCCAAATGTGGCTATCTAGTTGCACCGGACTTGGACAAACTCACAAATTCAGGCTGACCGTGATGGAGCTCAGGCAGGGCGGCATGGTGCTGTGATACAAGGTTCTGTGTCAGCTGTGTTGGACCTTGTGAAGCAACTAATCAGCAGCTGCCTTGGGTACTGCAATGTGAGGCTCTGCATCGCTCTGTGTCGGTTCCGGTGAAGATGACGATCAGGAGCAATGTGGTGCTGCGATGCAGAGCCCTTCATCCCTCTGCACTGCTCTGCGTCAGATCAAAAGAAACCTTCCGTTAAGCAGGGAGAACTACACTCTGACTCCAGCCATATGTCAAGGACATTGAGGACAGCACCTGGGGGTCAGGACTCACTCCCACAGAGGCTAGTAGAGGGGACCACATCGAGTCCAGTTGGGTCTGGTCAGATGGAAAGCTGGAAAGTCCTCCAGAAACTTGTTGTGTTCTTGTAGCTCTCACAGGAGGTCAGACAACTGACCCTTGGAGTCATTTCTGGGGTCATGGGTTCCTTCTTCAGACAGTAGTGCATTCTTTCTTCCGAATCTTTGCAGGTCCAGGAGTATTCTGATTTCAGCTTCTGGGGATGCCACTTTTATGCCCAGTGTCAGTCTGTGGATTTAGACACTGCTCTGCCTAACTCTAAAACTGATTCTGGTCAGTCACTCAGTTCATCTCCTTTCCTTGGGTTTAGGACCAGCTTATCTAGTGAAACAAAGAGCAGGCAGATCCAAGTGTGATCTGTATTTGCCAGTGACAAATTAGGATTCTGCTGAAGTCAGGAAGGGCTGGGTATAGCCCACAGGCTACCCTTTGCAGTGCAATCAAGGCAGGGGCACAGCTCCTCACCAGCCATCCTGTCAGGAAGACCCACTCCCCTCTACAATTAGGCCCATTTGTCCATTGTCTCTCCACAGTACATGTTTCTCAATGGGGAAGCCATCATCAGTTCCAGACCAAATTGCCATTCGCAATAAGGCCCTAGACACCTTAGGAGGGGAAATGCCAACTTTTAAAAAGTGGCATCTCCAAAATAATAATTCTGGGGCCGATTCACAGAACTAATCTGAGATAAAATCCTAAACTTACTACTTTTGGTATTCACAGAAGGCATTTAGTAGTAGTAAAGTTACGACTCCTAACTTTACTACTACTAAATGCCTTCTGTGAATACCAAAAGTAGTAAGTTTAGGATTTTATCTCAGATTCGTTCTGTGAATCGGCCCCTTAAAGTCCAACTTTACCTTTAAAACAGATTTTAAATTCTGATTAAAATGAATGGAAGAAGTATCTTTCTATTTGTCCCCAAACTGAATTTAGCACTTGTTAAATGTAATAAGGTAAACCAGTGGTAAACTATAGGAGACAAGCCTAGCCACAGAGAAAAATTACTTGTTTTTTTTACTGCGAGGACATGTAAAACATTAAATATACATCAGGGGCGGCTCCTCCATGTGGGCGGAGGAGCGTCGCCTCACTTCTTTCTCGCAGTGCGAGAAGCAGAAACATAAATTGTTATTATGAATACCATTTCATGTTTCTGCTTCTCGCACTGCGAGAAAGCAAAAGGGTTTGGTTGGGTAGGCGGTCCTGCTCCAGGCAGGGGAGGAGTGGCTTGCCCACTGTTGTGGACACTGACTGTTTGGTCGGCCCCAGGGCCGACCAAACCAGTCATGCACACTCTCCGTTTTCTCCATGTAGGCTGCATGCAGCCTGCATGGAGAAAACGGCCTCCCCGTAGACGCCTGTGCGGTCGGCGTCCCAGACAATCACAACACTGCCATTGCAGCGTTGTGATTGGCTTTGGGGAGGGGAGGGGTGGGAGGCTGCCTGCTTGGCTGCTTCCTGTGTGGAGAAAAGGACGCGGGACGACGCGGGACCAGACCTGAGCGGGCCGCAAAGATAAGTTAAAAAATGTTTACATTGTATTTAAAATTAACCCCCCCCCACGAGTCCCTTCACGTGCGACCCCCCACCCCCTCCACCCGGGAGTCATGCCGGCCGCAACTGATATACATGCCCTACTTTTTAGCACCATGCACCCTGCCCTGTGAGCCTTTAGGGCCTACGTTAAGGGTGACTTATAAGTATTAAAAGGGAAGATTGAGGCCTGGCAAAAAAGATTTATTTTGTCAGGTTGAAATTGCAATTTTAAAACTGCACCCACAGGCTGCAATGGCAGGCCTGAGACATCTTTTACAGTGTTACTTTAGTGGGTGGCACAATGAGTACTGCAGCCCACTAGTAGCATTTAATTTACAGGCCCTGGGTACCTGTAGTACCATAAACTAGGGACTTATAGGTAAATTAGATGTACCAGTCAGGTGTATTCCAGTCTTACCACGTTTGAGAGCGACAGCACAAGCACTTTACCATTGGTTAGCAGTCCTAAAGTCAATAAAAACAGGTTCAGCTACAGAAGGCAAGAATCTGGGAGCAAACCATGCAAAAAATTGTAATTTCTAACAATGATAATTTCAGACGTATATGTATACCGCCTTAATATATTATAAAGTAGTTATACACACCACATGGATCCACAAGTTAGATTCATAGTGCTCAGATTAAAGGTTTACTTATGATCTAGGTAAATGTTACTAAGTTTACGACCATACTAGATAACACACTCACACGCACACGCACACACACACGCACACGCACACACGCACACACACACACCCACCCTCCGAAGACAATTCACTGTTTTGTTTTATTTAAAATTGTCTAAATGTGTGCAGTTCTTGAGGGATAATATTAGACTCAATCCTTTTAACTTTTTATCCATTAGAATATTTCACTTAATGTTTTAGAGAACTTAGCATTGCCTCCTTTAGTTGAAGTAGAGGATATTTTATTTAGCTTTTCAGCTAGCTTCGAGTGTACCGCGCGATAAAGCTTTAAAATTATGCTGAAAGCACAAGAACAACTTTACACGTCTCCCTTTCTGCAGAAGGAAAAAGCTGTACCCAGAATACAGCAAATCTGCAAAAGATGAAATGTTTTATAGTTCGCTGATATTTTTATTATATATTTCATACACTCCTCTTTTTATGGTGATGCACAATAATATTTTTGCTGAATTTGCGCCTTTTCAGCTAAGCGAGGCTCTTTTAAGAGTTGTCTTTATTAGAGCAGGAGCACAGCTTTTATTAGTACTGAACTCTTCTGAGCATCTTTCAATGGCACTTAATCTAAACAAAGTCAAAATGCATCCTCGAATCAATGAGAGCGGGTTACTACGCTCTCTCTGACACTGAGTAGAAGCTCAGGGGTGTGGGAGGCAGGCAGTGGACCCTAATGATAGCAAATAAAATGTCGCCCCCACCCCCAGACCGTTTCAGGTCCTTGGGTCTCTGTGCCACCGCATCTGCTGCACTAATAGCAGTTACACAGCTGGAGGCTGGGTTAGAGTACCATAGGTGCAGGCTTTTGGTTGCTTCCCATTAGTGTTAAAGAAGTGGCGAGCACCAGGCACCATCTTGGCTTTCTCTGTAGGCAACTGCATCAAAGGAAGTCCCTCCCCCTCCTCTCTTAGTTATTTGCACCTGAAAACATCTACTGAAAGGGGACAAATTGGGAATGGGCATTTGCAAATGTGTTTTTATATGACGTATATTTCAGAGTTTGATGCAGACAAATTGTTGCTTATAAACAGGACATCAGGGATCACTGACATCACTTTAGTAGAAAGAGGAAGAGTATGGCTTAAAAGAAAAGTAACTTGGCTGGAGAGTTAGACACCTTGTATGAGGGAAGACAGGTTAGCCAGAAGAACACTTTAAAATTAAAAAAAAGCATCAGGTGAGGAAACAGTGGTCTTGAGGCAGAAAATTAGGTTGTTATGTCCCAAATAGCCACATGAGTTTGGTCTTTGTTAGACCTGGCACTGTTGGCGTGGGTCTCCCTTCCATTTTTTGCTGTTGCCGCATGTGTTTTTGCTGGTTATAGATGCTTTGGGCACTGTGCCACTGCTATTCAGTGCCACAGTGCAAGTGCTCCCTATGGTAAATTGGTATATGGATTAGTGATTCCATGATTGGTTGGTTTGGTTTACTTGTCAGACCCTAGTACAGTGCACTGAGTGTGCCCAGGGCTTGTAAACCAAATGCTGCTGGTGGGCTTGCAGCACTGGTTGTGCCACCCACAGAAGCAGCCTGTAAAAGTGTGTCTCAGGTCTGCCATTGCAGACCCTGTGTGCAGTCTGGTACTGCCCTGTTGACTGGGCAAGTACACACTTGCCAGTCCCTAAACCTTCCCTTTTCTGCATATTAGTCACCCCTATGGTAGGCCCAAGGGCAGGGTGCATTGTAAGTATAAGTTAGGACATGCCCTGATGTGTGTGGCATGTCCTAATAGTGAATTACAGCCATTTTCGTTTTTCACTATTGCAAGGCTACCTGCTCCCCATAGGCCAGAATGGGCAGTTTGATTATTACAGCATATAATCCTAACTGACCCAGGGAACATGGTAGAAAAACGAATTTAGTATGCCTGAACTCAGAATGATAAAATACATCTTTTAGTGAAGTTGGTTTTAACATTCTGTGTTTGGAAATACCACTTTTAGAAAGTAGGTTTTCTCTTGCCTAACTATCCAAGCCTGCCTCTGGTAGGTTGTGTATTCCTTGTCTGGGTTTGTGAGTGACAGGGGCTGGGGGATTCCAGGAGACAGGGTGAGTCAGCACAGGGCTGAATGAGAGATCTGCATAGAGATGGGTGGGAGGAGTTGCACCTGGGACCTTCCCTCCACAATGCTGGCTCCACCTCCTGTGGTGTGTCTGATGTCCCTGGCCTACACTGTGAAAGGAAAGAAGGAGTCTTGTCAACAAAGTGCTCCAGGACTGACCAGAACTGGTTTGGACTAGGCAAAGGCCTCTCTGCCTTCAGAGAACAAAGAGAATATGTGTATAAAAGAGGGGACCCAAACCCCAGAACTTTAGATAAGATCCATTTGGGAAACAAGAAGAAACCTTTGCTGAGGAGAGGAACCAAAGAAACTGAGGAGGAGACTATCCCTATGCTGAGTGCTGTTTGGGGGATTGGCCTGCAGTGGTTGCCTGACTGCCAAAGAAAGGAGAAAGGAACTTTGTGTGTACTTTCATCAACTTGTAAAAGATCTCCAAGGGCTTGAGAGAAGAGCTTACCTCCTGGTGAAGTCTCAGGGACAACAGACTTCACCAACCAGCTCCCCAAGTGTTTTTCTGGAAAGTGCCTGCTGCTGTGCTGGACTTTCTGAGGGACTGCGTGTCGCAAGGACCTGGAAGTGCGACTCACGAAGGAGAAGCGTCGCCGCCGAAGCGCCTCGCATCACCGAAGAAAAGGATCGACGTCGCATCAGATGCCGCCGCATCAACGGAGAAGAGTGCCGCCGCCGCTGCCGCATCGTTGCCGAAGCGCCTCGCATCGCTGGAGAAGAGGACCGCCGTCGCATCAGATGCCGCCGCATCACCGGGAAGCGTGTCGCAGGGCCTGTCGCGGCTCAGAAGAATCGTTGAGTCGCCGCACGGCCGTCGCATCGTTTCCGAAGCGCCTCGCATCGCCGGAGAAGAGGACCGACGTCGCATCAGACGCCGCTGCATCACCGGGAAGCGTGTCGCAGGGCCTGTCGCGGCTCAGAAGAATCGTTGAGTCGCCGCACGGCCGTCGGGCGTGCACGCATCGTGTCGCATCAAGAAGAAGACGTCATCTTTGTTTCTTTGCACCGGATCTTCATCGCATCACGGCGTTGCTGGTCGCATCGCCACGGAAGCGCAGTAAGAAACCGACGCATCACCTCCCCACGCCGAGAAGAACCGACGCATCCCCTACGCATCAGTAGGGACCCGACGCATCACCGTTCTTGCGTGTAAGGAACCAACGCATCACCTTCCCTGCAACACTTTCGTTGTATAGCGTTACGCATCCAAAGGTACATTGAACTCAAAGTGTCGCATTTACCATCTAAAGAGAACTGAGCTAATTCTACCATTTTTGAAGTACAGTATTGTGGATTTTTGTCATTTGTGGTCTTGTGTTAAATCTATATAAAAGATACTTATTTTTAATATACAACCTGTGTGGTGTCCATCTGTAGTGTTGTCACTTGATTACTGTATGTGGTCACAAATGCTTTACACACTGCCTCTGAGATAAGCCTGTCTGCTCGTGCCAAGCTACCAAGTGGGTGAGCAGGGGTTATTTTAGGAGTGTATGCCCCTTACCCTGACTAGACGCAAGGGTCCCTATTTGGACACAGGTACCTACCTCTGCCAACTAGAGACCCCCAAATCTAACATTGGTGGTCAGCGGTGAGGATTCTGGACTTGCATTTGTTACTCAGGTACAGTGATTGGTGAACACTACTAGTGAGTGCAGACCGAAACGCGACCACATACTTTTGGTAGATTTTTTTTATGGGATTTTCTATTTTTGCCAAGAACTGAAAAGTTTAACCACCATGGATACAGCAGCATCCATAGCATCTGTTGATTTTGTTTGGGAAGAGGAGAGACTAGAATGCTACAATGTGAAACAGCTAAAGCACTTCTGCAGGAAATTTAAAGTTGCTATGACCGGTCTCACCAAGAAGGATGAGTTACAAAAGGTACCGAGGGCCTGGGTTCAAGCAAGGAATACCCCTGAGAATGAGGAAGGGGCTGAGAATGCAGATGAGCAGCTGGAGGGGCCATTGGGTCCACAGGGGAGGACAGCAACTTCCCCAGTAGGTAGCAGTGTTTCTGCCAAAAGCCTGTCCCCAGAGGAGTTGGCGGACAGGAAGGAAAACAGGATGCACGAATTGGAGCTTGCCAAGCTCAAGTTGGGTGGGCAACTGGAGTTAGAAAATAGGAGATTGACCCTGGAAGAAAAGAGAATGCAGTTGGAGCATGAGAAAAGTTTGAGGGAGTTGGAGTTGAAAGCTAGAAGCTTAGAGATTACTCCCTCTGGTGGCAGCACACCGTCCATGCCTGTTGAAGCTAGGGTGTATATTCCTAAAGATGTGGTGAGGGAGTTTTATAAGAATGATGATAAAGGGCAGTGGTTCAAAGCCTATGAGGTAGCCATGTTTTCCCACCGGGTCCCTGAGAAGGATTGGGGAGCGGGGTTGTGGGGGCGGTTCCTTAGTGAGGGGCGGGACACACTGTTAGACTTGCCTTCTGAAGTCCATAATTCTTATAGCCACATGAAAGATGCATTGATGGCCAGGTATGGGTTGACTCCTGAATTGTATAGACAGAGATTTAGAAATTGCAAGAAGGTGGAGTCAGGTACCTGGGTAGAATATGTCACTTTCTTTTGCAGAGCATTGGATGGTTGGGTGAAGGGTAGCAAGGTGAATGATTTTGAGGGGCTCTTTGATTTAATTGCATGGGAGCACTTGTCAAGTAATTGTTTTCCAGAGCTACGCCAGCACCTGATTGATAGCAGGCTGACTAACCCTAGGAAGCTTGCTGAGGAGGCGGACCGCTGGGTGAGCACCCGGGTCCACAAGGGTCACGTGGGAGACTCCGCCAAGAGTGGGCAGGGTCCCCAGCAGAAGAGTGGGGGGGACAAGGGTAAACAGAGGGAGTTCCAGAAAGGGCCCCAAAGTAATCCCCAAGGAAACCAAGGGAAGGGTTCCCAGCCTCCCCCTGAGAAGAAGCATGGGGCCCGACAGGTAGGCCTGTTCCCAGGGGACCCCTGAGGTGCTACAAGTGTGGTGAAGTGGGTCATACGTCGGTTTATCCCCAATGCCCACAGTTTGGAAAGTCAGCACCCACTGGTGCTCCACCCCGGCAGATGGCGAGTGTAGCCCTGGGGGAGGAGAGGGGTGTCCAAGGTGGGTGGGGTCCCGCAGAGATGTCCCTTGTCTCTTTAGGAGACTGTGAGGTGGTCCCTAGGACCCAACTGCCTGATAACACTAAGAAGTACAGGCAGTGGGTGACCATCAATGGCCATAGAGTGGAGGATCTTCGAGACACAGGAGCCAGTGTGACAGCTGTCAAGTGTCACCTGGTGTCTGAAGAGCAGGTTGTCCCCAATGCATTTTGCCCAGTTGTTGCCGCTGACAACACAGAGAGCCACTGCAAGGTGGCTCAGGTTCCCTTTGAGTGGGGGGGTCTCTGGTACTCTTCAAGTAGCTGTGAGGCCAGCCATGCCTGTTGACTGTTTATTGGGGAACGATTTGGAGAGCTCACCTTGGGATAAGGTGGAGCGAAGTGCTCATTTGGAGATGTTGGGTCTGCCTGACTGGGCGTGTGTGACCACATGGTCCATGGCAGCCAGTAAGGGTGTTCAAGAGGACCTGGAGCCTGAGAGGGGGGCCCAGGTGCCTGCCTTAAAGAGAAGAGACAGGGGGCGCGGGAAACCGGCCCCCGAAGTAACCACGGTCCAGGAGGAGGTAGACCCTGAGGGGGATGCCCTGGAGCCTACAGGGGAACAGGTAACTGAACTGGGGGACCTGCCTGAGCTGACCCATTGGCAGCAGGAAGGAGGACCCACCAGGGAAGAGTTCTGCATGAAGCAGAAGAAGTGCCCTTCTCTTGTGAGTTTGCGGCAGCAGGCTGCAGACCAGGCAGCAGGTGATCTCCTGTATACTGAGCCTAAGGTTGCTGAGCCTGGGTCAGCCTGTGTGCTGGTGGTACCCCAGCGCTTCAGAGCCTTCCTACTGGGGCTGGCTCATGATGTGCCGTTAGCAGGACATTTGGGGCAGGACAAGACCTTTGAGAGGCTTGTCACCCACTTTTATTGGCCCCAAATGCGCAGGAGTTCAGACACTCACTGCAGGACATGTCAGACTTGCCAGGCAAGTGGAAAGAGTGGGAGGAAGCAAAAGGCTCCTCTCCAGCCATTCCCTGTGGTCAGCACCCCCTTTGAACGGGTGGGTATTGACATTGTGGGGCCACTGGACCCCAAGACGGCCATGGGCAACAGGTTCATCCTGGTCTTGGTGGATCATGCCACCCGGTACCCAGAAGCCATACCTCTGAGGACAGTGACGGCCCCCGTGGTGGGACGGGCACTGATGGGAATTTTCTCCCGAGTGGGATTCCCTAGAGAGGTAGTGTCTGAACGAGGTACAAACTTCATTTCCAAGTATATGAAGTCCCTGTGGCAGGAGTGTGGGGTAACTTACAAGTTCACCACTCCTTCCCACCCCCAAGGAAATGGGTTGGTTGAGAGATTCAACCGGACCCTCAAAGGCATAATTATGGGTCTTGAGGAACCTATGAGGCGTAAGTGGGACGTCCTCTTACCATGCCTTCTCTTTGCATACCGTGAGGTGCCACTGAAATCTCTAGGGTTCAGTCCCTTTGAGCTTCTCTATGGTCACCCAGTGAGAGGACCTCTGAGTCTGGTCAAGGAAGGCTGGGAGCAATCTCCCAGGAAACCTCCCCAGGATGTATATAGCTACATGCTGGCCTTCAGGAACCAGACTAGGCGTTTCAGGCAACTCGCTGAGGCGAATCTGGAAGCCAGCCAGGAGGAGATGAAGCGGTGGTACGACCAGAATGCCACTCTGGTAGAGCTTCAGCCTGGTCAGAAAGTGTGGGTCATGGCCCCAGTGGAGCCTTGTGCGCTCCAGGATAAGTGGACCGGACCATTTGAGGTGGTGGAGCGCCAGAGTCCTGTTACCTACTTGGTGGACTTGCGGTCTCCCAGGAACCCCTTGCGGGTCCTGCATGTCAACCGCCTGAAGCCCCACTTGGAGAGGTCCGAAGTGGGCATGCTCTTAGCGACAGATGCTGGAATGGAGGAGGAGACTGAGCCTCTTCCTGACCTCCTGTCGGCGACAGAGTGAGATGGGTCAGTGGATGGTGTGAACTTCTCTTCCACCCTGAGCAACAGAATAACTGTCACCAGTTGCTGGGGCAGTTTTCTGATTTGTTCTCCCTGATTCCCAGTGTCACTGATTGGTGCGTCCATGATGTGGACACTGGAGATAGTCCTCCTGTGAAGCACAAAACTTACAGGGTGACTGACAGGGTGAGAGCTTGCATCAAGGAGGAGGTCTCCAAGATGCTTGCGTTAGGGGTGATTGAGTCCTCTAACAGTCCTTGGGCCAGCCCAGTGGTCTTGGTCCCAAAGGCTGCCGCACCGGGTGCCACGCCAGAACTCCGGTTCTGTGTGGACTACCGAGGACTCAATTCAGTCACGAGGACTGACGCGCACCCCATCCCCAGAGCTGATGAGCTCATTGATCGGTTAGGGGCTGCCCGGTACCTCAGCACGTTTGATCTAATGTCTGGATACTGGCAGATCGCCTTGACTGATGGGGCAAGAGAGAGGTCAGCATTCTCCACACCAGATGGGCACTACCAGTTCCGGGTTATGCCCTTTGGGATGAAGAATGCCCCTGCCACCTTTCAGAGGTTGGTCAACCAGGTGTTGGCTGGACTGGAAGAGTTCAGTGCCGCCTACCTGGATGACATTGCAGTGTTCAGTGCCAGTTGGGAAGAACATCTGCGCCACCTCTGGGAAGTGTTGATGGCGCTGCGGAGGGCAGGCATCACGATCAAGGTGAGTAAGTGCCAGATCGGGCAGGGTTCCGTGGTGTACTTGGGACACCAGGTTGGGAGCGGCCAGGTGGCGCCCCTACAGCCCAAGATTGAGACCATCCTGGCTTGGGAGCCCCCAAGACCCAGACAGAGGTGAGAGCCTTTTAGGACTCACTGGGTATTACAGGAGGTTTGTCAAGGGGTATGGCAGCATCGTTGCACCCTTGACAGAGCTGACTTCCAGGAAGCAGCCCAAGAAAGTGATTTGGACTGACACCTGTCAGAAAGCTTTTGAGGCCCTGAAAACTGCCATGTGCACGGCGCCCGTGCTCCTGGCACCCAACTTCTCAAGAGAGTTTATCGTTCAAACAGACGCTTCAGAGCATGGTGTGGGGGCTGTTTTATCACAGATAAATGAGGAGGGCCTAGATCAACCCGTAGCCTTCATCACTAAGAGGTTACTTCCACGGGAACAGAGGTGGAGTGCGATTGAGCGTGAGGCATTTGCTGTGGTCTGGGCACTGAAGAAGCTGAGATCATACCTGTTTGGGACTCACTTCCGGGTTCAGACAGACCACAGGCCCCTCAGATGGTTGATGCAGATGAGGGGTGAGAATCCAAAGCTGTTGAGGTGGTCCATTTCCCTACAGGGGATGGACTTCACGGTGGAACACCTCCCTGGTACAGAACACGCCAATGCTGATGGTCTGTCGAGATTTTTCCGCCTTAGTGAAGAGAACTCCCAGGAGGTAGGGTAGTTCTCCCCACATTTCAGCTGGAGGGGACACGTGTTAGACCTGGCACTGTTGGCGTGGGTCTCCCTTCCATTTTTTGCTGTTGCCTCATGTGTTTTTGCTGGTTATAGATGCTTTGGACACTGTGCCACTGCTATTCAGTGCCACAGTGCAAGTGCTCCCTATGGTAAATTGGTATATGGATTAGTGATTCCATGATTGGTTGGTTTGGTTTACTTGTCAGACCCTAGTACAGTGCACTGAGTGTGCCCAGGGCTTGTAAACCAAATGCTGCTGGTGGGCTTGCAGCACTGGTTGTGCCACCCACAGAAGCAGCCTGTAAAAGTGTGTCTCAGATCTGCCATTGCAGAGCCTGTGTGCAGTCTGGTACTGCCCTGTTGACTGGGCAAGTACACCCACTTACCAGTCCCTAAACCTTCCCTTTTCTGCATATTAGTCACCCCTATGGTAGGCCCAAGGGCAGGGTGCATTGTAAGTATAAGGTAGGACATGCCCTGATGTGTGTGGCATGTCCTAATAGTGAATTACAGCCATTTTCGTTTTTCACTATTGCAAGGCTACCTGCTCCCCATAGGCCAGAATGGGCAGTTTGATTATTACAGCTTATAATCCTAACTGACCCAGGGAACATGGTAGAAAAACGAATTTAGTATGCCTGAACTCAGAATGATAAAATACATATTTTAGTTAAGTTGGTTTTAACATTCTGTGTTTGGAAATACCACTTTTAGAAAGTAGGTATTTTCTTGCCTAACTATCCAAGCCTGCCTCTGCTAGGTTGTGTATTCCTTGTCTGGGTTTGTGAGTGACAGGGGCTGGGGGATTCCAGGAGACAGGGTGAGTCATCACAGGGCTGAATAAAGAGATCTGCATAGAGATGGGTGGGAGGAGTTACACCTGGGACCTGAATAGGGCTGTGCCTTCCCTCCACAATGCTGGCTCCACCTCCTGTGGTGTGTCTGATGTCCCTGGCCTACACTGTGAAAGGAAAGAAGGAGTCTTGTCAACAAAGTGCTCCAGGACTGACCAGAACTGGTTTGGACTAGGCAAAGGCCTCTCTGCCTTCAGAGAACAAAGAGAATATGTGTATAAAAAAGGGGACCCAAACCCCAGAACTTTAGATCAGATCCATTTGGCAAACAAGAAGAAACCTTTGCTGAGGAGAGGAACCAAAGAAACCTTTGCTGAGGAGAGGAACAAAAGAAACTGAGGAGGAGACTATCCCTATGCTGAGTGCTGTTTGGGGGATTGGCCTGCAGTGGTTGCCTGACTGCCAAAGAAAGGAGAAAGGAACTTTGTGTGTACTTTCATCAACTTGTAAAAGATCTCCAAGGGCTTGAGAGAAGAGCTTGCCTCCTGCTGAAGTCTCAGGGACAACAGACTTCACCAACCTGCTCCCCAAGAGTCTTTCTGGAAAGTGCCTGCTGCTGTGCTGGACTTTCTGAGGGACTGCGTGTCGCAAGGACCTGGAAGCGCGACTCACGAAGGAGAAGCGTCGCCGCCGAAGCGCCTCGCATTGCCGAAGAAAAGGATCGACGTCGCATCAGACGCCGCCGCATCAACGGAGAAGAGTGCCGCCGCCGCTGCCGCTGTCGCATCGTTGCCGAAGCGCCTCGCATCGCCGGAGAAGAGGACCGACGTCGCATCAGACGCCGCTGCATCACCGGGAAGCATGTTGCAGGGCCTGTCACGGCTCAGAAGAATCGTTGAGTCGCCGCACGGCCGTCGCATCATTGCCGAAGCGCCTCGCATCGCCAGAGAAGAGGACCGACGTCGCATCAGACGCCGCCGCATCACCGGGAAGCGTGTCGCAGGGCCTGTCGCGGCTCAGAAGAATCGTTGAGTCACCGCACGGCTGTCGGGCGTGCACACATCGTGTCGCATCAAGAAGAAGACGCCAACTTTGTTTCTTTGCACCGGATCTTCATCGCATCACGGCGTTGCTGGTCGCATCGCCACGGAAGCGCAGTAAGAAACCGACGCATCACCTCCCCACGCCGAGAAGAACCGACGCATCCCCTACGCATCAGTAGGGACCCGACGCATCACCGTTCTTGCGTGTAAGGAACCGACGCATCACCTTCCCTGCAACACTTTCGTTGTATAGCGTTATGCATCCAAAGGTACATTGAACTCAAAGTGTCGCATTTACCATCTAAAGAGAACTGAGCTAATTCTACCATTTTTGAAGTACAGTATTGTGGATTTTTGTCGTTTGTGGTCTTGTGTTAAATCTATATAAAAGATACTTATTTTTAATATACAACCTGTGTGGTGTCCATCTGTAGTGTTGTCACTTGATTACTGTATGTGGTCACAAATGCTTTACACACTGCCTCTGAGATAAGCCTGTCTGCTCGTGCCAAGCTACCAAGTGGGTGAGCAGGGGTTATTTTAGGAGTGTATCCCCCTTACCCCGACTAGACGCAAGGGTCCCTATTTGGACAAAGGTACCTACCTCTGCCAACTAGAGACCCCTAAATCTAACAGTCTTGATGTAAATCCAACGAGGCCAGACTCCATTTTAAGCAGGATGAGACTCTATTTTCTGCCTGCTCATCAGCACGCCTACCTTTACTGAAGTTGCCATCTGTCTTTATCTTTCTAACAACCTGCGAAGGTGTCAAGCCATCCAGACAATGACATTGATAAGAACGCTTAATAGACATCAATCTGGCCAACGGTCTTGTTATCTATATTTTAAGATCAGCTAACACAAATAACATAAACAAAGTAGTCTGAATTGACGTATGTTTACCATATTTATGTCTAAGACTAGCATATTGATGCGCACAGGTCATGTCAGAAATTCCTCAAAAAAATCATATTTTACATTAGGTGGGTGATCAACAGTATAAAAGGCCCATCAGGTGGCCATGGGATTAGAGAGGTCCTTCGTCCCAGATGATCGCACAAAATACTGCCAGAAGATCTTGATAGGGATTGCCAGATTGATGCACTGCTGCAGCATGGAGAGCTGATACCAACCCAATTCTGAGAGGAGAGGATCTGAGCCCAGGTGATGTTTGTTTTCCCTTTGAGGGAACACTGTCTCCAGGCTACTGATAACTACAGCTTCTTGCTGTATGCAGGTATGCAGCATGCTGAATCCTCCTAAGAAACTCTAGATGAAATTAGGCTACTCCATGCTCTTATAGTATGGCACACAGAAGTAGGTTTTAGGGTGTTAGATTTCCAGATGATATTTCCACTATGGTAGGACTGTTCATATTATTTCATTGTTAGCAACATGTGTTAGCAGTATTTTAAAAACATTCGGGGGCATATGTATGAGAAAATGTCGGAGCGCGGCGCTGCGCCAAATTTGGCAGCGCAGCACACCTACATTTTTAAAACACAGGGATGCGCTGTATTCCCAACAATTTGCCACACCCCTGTGTGTTCCCTAGAGCTGGTGCTAAATTTAGCTGCCTAGCTCCAATGCAGGCACCCTTGCACCATATTGCAAGGGTGCCTGCGTTGCAGGGAATGATTGTTTGTGTGCAGGAAGGTGTCCCTTCCTACACATAAACAATCACTAATGGCAATTTGTTTCTTCTATGTGTACTTCAGAATACAGCACACACAGAAGTAGGATATCGTCATTATTTAATGATTGTTTATGTGCAGGAAGGGACACCTTCCTGCACATAAATAATACAATCGTTAATGGCATTTTGCTCTTTCTTTGTGTGTTGCAGAATGCGGCATACATAGAAAAAGCAAAAACAAGGAGAAATAAAAGTATTTCTCCTCGTATTGCCATTCTAATGTCTTCCCTTTCATGGCGTTAGTTTTTGGCGCTGCCTCAGATTTACACCTTCTTATAAATCTGGGGCAGCGTCAAAAGCAATAGGTGTTGCGGTGGAACTCCCACAGCAACATCCATTGCATGACCCTTTCACACTATGGGGTATATTCACAAGAACGTGCGCTAAACATCTCCAAAAAATTTTAACGCAACTTTACACGTCACAGTCCATCGCGGGAAAATAACCCTGTGTTAACGTGGAATTCACAACATGGCGGTACCATGCGATAGTTTCCCGAAAACGCGCCCGATGTCCGTGATACAACCACCGCGACGGAGATAAAAACACAAACCCCAACGCAAAAAAACGTGCGATGAGCCCATTCGCGATGAGGAAAGCAGCGATAAGCAGCGCCAGGCCCGCGATACACACACGGCAGGTGGGAATAAGCACAACAAAAGCAGGAAAAAGAAAGACAAACCAAACAGAAAACAACAGCGAAGCACAATGGAGGCAGTCGGAGCTAGTACACAACCCCACAAGCACCATTGGCAACAAAACATTGTACATGGCAGTCCATCGTGGACAAGGTGAATGCAGCCGGAGTGCAGAGGAGGACAAAGGAAGACAACCAGAACAGCTGGAATGATGCGAAACGCAAAAACAAGCAGAAACACGCCAACAACCAGAAGGCAGCAATGCACACCGGAGGTGGGAGTCCAGTGCCACACCAGGAGCTGGATGACATGGAGGAAATGGTGTCCACCACATCAGTCTGGAGATGGTGGCAGGAGTCGGGGACTGGAAACTGCTCAAAATCAACAGACACAACAGCAACAGGGAGAGGAACGACCAGGGACTGGGGAGACGGGGGGAGATGGGCACAATGGCACACATGCACAATTAAGCACAGCACAACTGCAGACAAACCATGCCCAAGAGTAACAACACCAACCAAGAGCACAAGTCACACAAGTTGGCAATATCACACCACTGAACAAGCACAGAAGTGAAAACCACACTGCCTGCAAGGGAGAAGGGTGAGCCAAATCAGAGCTGAAGGGCCAAATCACACACAATGCAGCACACACACATAGGAAGCAGAGCACCCCAACATCGAACACAATGTGGTACAAACAGCAACATTTGCACAACCGAACACAGGACACAAGTGCACCCGCTTGTGGCCGGTAAATGGCCATACGCATCTGGCAAAGCACGAAACAGGGACAAGATAATGCACAAGTACAAACCCACAGCCCTGATGGGGTAGCAATGCATGTATGGCAGGGACCCAGATAGGCCGTGACACACACATTGGCATACAAATCAACACTCATCACAGTTGGAGACAAGTGAAGGTGCGGAAACTTCATCAACAATTGCGTGTCAGTACGGCCAAGAGAAGTGCCACAACATGCAGACCAATGCAGCAGCATGTCTGAATGAGGAACATTGGAAAGCGCCCATGTCCACCCCGGGGGAGTCCATCACCCACACAAGTGAGTGCCAACCCGCGTTAGTTGTCCGCGCATGTATCCGGAGTCCAGGCCAATGCAGCCATGTCCACTGTCGTCTTGGGACATGTGACCAGATCCCCAACATTCAACCAGGCGTCGGGACACGTGCAATGGGTCACATTCAGTTGTGGCTGCAGGTACGTTGTCACTCGTCCATGAACGCGAGTGCAGCAGCGTAGGCCAACATTTCCAATATGAGCTCGTTGTCGACTACATCTAACATGTCGGCGACGTAACCCATCAGCTGTCCCGGACAGATGTGCTGACTCCAACCCCTGGCCCCAATTGGCACTAAAGCCCAATAGGGGAGCGGCTCAATGTGGTCACCGTACACGACGAGTCGTGCAATCTCCCAGGTCCAGTTGCCAGCATGCATGCCAATCATCCAGGCATGCCATAAACGGGAATCACGGTGACACTCCTGGTCGTGGGCCAACAGGGGGCACACACACACGTCGAAATCCAGTTCAGCTACCGTTACGTTGGAGAGGCCGACATCCATGGTCCACTCGAATATGCACGAGCGACAATGCAACACAGGCTGAACGCAGGTGACGTTGGCAAGGCGGAAGCTTAGCCGGTAACTGATCCGCAGCACTGCTAATGGCAGTGCCCCCAGTACATGCAGCAGACGTGCACAGTACCGGTCCACGTGACAGGGGTTGTGCATGTGTCCGGGATGGTCTGCCATTGCGTCAGTGGCTCTGCTTGAAGCGGCACTGTGCTGACCTGCGCCAGTCCTGTGGATGAAATGCCACAGCTCGGATCAATGAGCAGTGTCTGTGTGCAACGGGTGCAGGCCTGGGATGGGGTGGGAGTACGTGTGAAGGCCATTTCACGCATGATAACTACGACCAAGGACTTCTGTGTGTGGGATGTGTACACGTTGGTCTCACGTCGGGCAGTGCGTAGTGTGGGAGTCGTCAGCAAAGGCTATCGTATCTGTCAGGGGGTGCGGGGCACATGCAAGTCCCAGCTTGGAGCTGCAGATGTGCTTCCGCTTGATAGTACAGACAAAGGACCTTCCGTCCCTACAGTCAGTTTACCATCTGCTTGCATACAGGAGATGTGCAGAGGCCTGTCGTGGGTGGGGTGGGATGTCTGCGACCCAGGGAATCATGGATGATATGCTGGGCACGTGGCACATGAGCGGCCTCACTGTGTGTTACGTTGCCTCACAGCTGCTCCTCCCTCCCCCGAGCCTTTACACTTGTGTGCGATGTGCGGTTGCATCACGTGCACTCCTACGGCACACCATTGTCATGCCTGTCTGCGCATGTCCAGCAGCATGCCAACAACACCGTGATGCTGGCCGTTGAGGGTGTGCGGCCACGTGAGTGTAGGCCAATGGTCTGGACAGGGCGGACACAGGTGTACAGTCCATGGCTGGCTGTCATCACGCTGCAATTGAGGCTAGGCATCTGACTCATGCAGCCGCAGGACTGATACACACAACACTTGGCATGTATGAGCCAAGACCCTGAGTGGTATTGCGCTCCTACATTTCCCCGTACGTGCGGGGCCGCCCTCCGGGTGCATGCTACATTGCAACATCGACGACTGTGGCACTGGTGGCGACAACACTCCAACACAGAGACACGCTTATCGCACTTCCTGCTCAAGGCCAGACCAGAGCCACGCCCTGAGCCCCCTGCCAAATCAGCACACCCCGGCGCTGACCTGACGTACGCCGGCCCAGCACACGCCGCTTGTGCATGCAGGGGGAGGCGGACGAAGCTACATGTCCAAGGTCTTAGCCGTTGCTGAGGTGACATGGTATCGTCCGCTGAACACAGCACACTGTGATGTTGCAGGGCTCGGGCCCATCATGCTGACATAATGACCACACGGACACACTTGCTTAGATGGTGTTAATGGCTATGGGCACGTGCGCCCGGCCACTTTTATTAGCAGGCTCACATGTCGAGTGACACCTGTGTTGGATGTGTGTGGGGTGTGTGTACACCAGCCGTCATGGAGTGCTTGGTGCAGTAAAAAAACTACAACAGTGTACCATCGTAAAAGACACAACCATTCAACCATAAAGGCTCCATGACTTGAGCTGCACAGAGTTAGTGGCCCCGGATGCACAGCGTCCAGCACGGGCCTACCGCCACGGCACGCTGACTTGCGGTGCACTGGGGCAAGGTCACGAGAGCAGAGCAGGTTCTCGTAGATGTCAAAGGGGGTTGTCGCGGAGTGTCTCGGTGGACAGTGGAAGGTGTACCCCCAGGGCATGATGCAGAGGGCAGAACCACGCTGAAACAGTCACTATGGTGGAGATGAATGGAACAGACACATGTCGAACACCAAGTCCGTCCCAGCCAGATGATGATGCAGACAACCCCCAGGCCAAGGACTCAGACGCCACCAAAGTTCACCCAGACAGTGCCCATGACTCATTGCGCACAGAGTTAGTGGCACCAGTGCTGATAGGGGATGCCGCCTGCGATGAGGCGTGTCCAATGGTGTGAACTCCTCCATAAATTACTCAAGACACAGTTCCACATGTGGGACCTACTGGAACACAGTGTAGGCCTGAGCCAGCGGTCAGCAGGGGCCCTCATCCAAGTGTCGACAGCTTACGTTGGATGGTCCCACCGACCTGCGTAGTTCAGGTTCAGTGGCCCATGTGTCGCCGGCTTGCGTTGAACAGGGTTACTGGCACCACGTGTCGCCGGCTTGCATTGAACAGGGTTAGTGGCACCACGTGTTGCCGGCTTGCGATGAACAGGGTTAGTGGCACCACGTGTCGTGTGCTTGCGAATCAGACTTTGGCTTCACTGATCGGAGGGAGTATAGTGATGTGGACGCTGCCAGACTTTTGGTCACTGCCATTCAAAACTCACGACTCAGTACAACATGTGCCAACAACTGGGCCGAAGAGTACGCCGGTGGGGTATGTCAACGAAAAAGGAGTACTGTGGGCCAGCGTCGTGGAGGCCAGCAATGGTCTGCGGAGGCTGCAAAGGTCGCGGGACTGGGGCTTGGAGCTTGCACCGGCATGTGGACACGCCAGTGTCGGCAGGTGAGTGGAGCCTCCTTGGCGCTGGGGCAGGCAAGACGGGTCTGGGGACCAGCGGCCTGGGGTGCAGCAGGCGCACAGGGTCGCAGGCCCCGCCGCTCACGGCGTCGGCCTCGTGGCGGGCTGAGAGACGCCGCCCTGGCAGACACGTTGGCCATTCCGAAAGAGAACCACGCCCAGTGCGACAGGGTTTTTATTCACAACCCTACGCAGGCCTGGCGTACGCAGGGCCAACCCACTCCGCTCGCGCCTACGGGGGGGACGTAACGAGCGACATTTCCGCGTTCTGCCCCACAGCCTGTGGTGACATGGTACAGCGTCCACTGGCCACTACACTCCATGCACCAGCAGTTAATGTCCACATGGCCATGTCTGTGGTTTGCACACTGAAGTCTGTCTGGCACATCCACGCCACACTTGGCATTGGGTAGGTTCTCATTCATTAGTCACTTGCCTCTCTCGCACATGCCTGCTCCAAGCCTCTCCTCACATTCTGCTATTGTGTGGCTGTGGTGCCATGCCGTGCCTGGGTTGTGTGCATGGCAAGCCCAGGTTCCCAATGGAGTCGTATTGTCATGTCTGGTCGGTTGGCATGTTGTGTGGCATGTTGCATGTAGTTTTGCGGCGTGCCCATTGCCAGTGTCGTGAGTTGCATGACTGTGGAGTGGAGGTGTGTGGTGTGTTCATTTGGTACTTACCAACGAGCAATGCATTTCCATAGGTGCCATCCTGGAAGCGCTGGTTGATGATGGACTGTTGGAAGATGTATGAATCATGAACACTGCCTGGGTAGTTGGCCACAACATTGTTGAGGAGTCCCCGGTGGTCCACTATTGCCTGCACATTGATGGAATGCATGTGCTTTCTGTTGCGGTAGTTGTGTGCAGTGTCGGCAGGGGGCACGAGGAGTACATGTGTGCAGTCGATTGCCCCCAGCACGTGAGGGAATCCAGCTATTGTGTAGAAGCCTTGCTTGGTCTCCAGCTGCTCCTGCGCAGTGTGGGTGAAGTGTAGGTGCTGGGGTACCAGGCTGATGATGGCATCCAGGACAGGTGTGAGACTCCTCTGACTCTGGCAGTTGTGGGTTGGAAGGTACCAGAGGCCAACATGTGCAGCACAGCCAGCAGCTTTGTCTGCGGAGGGATGTTGGTTGTCCGCTGTGTTGGTACCGTCAGCCTGTGGGCGATGTGGGTCAGGATGCGGAGGATGGTTGTCCTTTTGAGCCTGTAGTGGGCAATGACCTCCTCTGACGTTAGGTCTGTGCGGCTGGTGCGTTTACGGTGGGTCTGCTGTCTTTGTCTACGCTGCCTCTGTGGTGGTCCGGGGGGGGCGGGGCGGGTCCTGGGGGTGGTGGCGGGCCTGGGGGTGGTGGCGGTGGGTGTTGTGGCCCTCATGGGTCTCCGAGCTGCATGATCATTGGCTCCATGGCATCTGTGGGTCTTCAGATGTGGCTCTGGGCTGGGCTCCCTTTCATACTGCAGGTAGTCGTCCTGCTTAACACCAGCAAAAGGCAGGTGTTAAATCCCTGCTGCTACCGCGGCTAATCGCCTGTTTTTGGTTCGCATCGCAGATCTGGCAGTTCGTTGTGAAAGTGGTGTAGTGGTGTTTTCATGTGTTTTTGCACAGGAACGCCTACTCTGCATCTCATTAGGGTTAGTTGGTGGTGTCACCCGTGGAGATAAATGTTGCGGCAGTTTTTGCGGGAATACTGGCGATGTCTGCAGTTTGCACCCGCTTGTGAATGGGGCGATAAATCTATCTCCACTTTTGATGCGCTAAAGTGCCGATAACTCGGCGATAAGTCCTTGTGAATATGCCCCTCAGTGATGCAAATAAAGGGGTCTTATGTACAAGGTGGTGTTAAGCCACAAACAGTGGCTTAACGCCGCTTTGTAAACATGGAGAAGGGCATATCACGCTAGAACTTTGCTAAAAGTGACGTTCTGGTGGCGATATCCCATTGTAAATATGCCCACAGGTGTGGTTAAATTACATGTGCTAAGCAACAGGATGAGATTCTTGAAATAAAACACTTTTAAGCATAAAGTGTATTTCTCTTAATGCAGTGCATGTGCGTGATATTATAAAAAATGAAATTGGGCTTGAACTACCACTGCATCCCTGACTCCTTTCTTAGGGACTTTTAGTAACCCAGAAAGCTCGGACACCACATCAACTATAAACTGAGTGGGATTGTGTGGGGACAACCTGTACTTTCACTTTTAAACATTGGTGCACTGAACTAAGTTCAGGCATCCGAGGCTGTGAAAGCAAACTTTGTAGAACTAAGCCAGAGACTTAGTTATGCAACAGTCTTGTGGGAGGTGAGATGAAAAATTGTTAGGCCATGTTAGGCCATGCGGTCTGGTCATTAGTAACCCTGGGCGAAGTACTACGCTACGCTCGCGTAGTTTGCGAAGTTTGCGCTACTTCGCGAATTGCACGTAGCACAGTGCAAACACGCGTAGCATAGCGTAGCAGTCATTTTTTGCTTGCTCGCGGTCCTCAACGTCAAGTTGGCGACCGCGAGCAAGCAAAATGACATCCCGGTGAGACTTTTTCCTCGTTCGCGATCAGCAACATCAAGTTGCCGATCGCGAGCGTGGAAAATAAACCTCCCGGCGAGATTCTCAACGCGGGGAGGTCAGGTTTCTCATTGCGAGTGGTCGCGTATGCTCGCGACCGCTCGCGATGAGAAACTACCAGTCCGCGTTGAGAAAGCTGCCGCTCGAGTAGAAATCTACTCGAGCGGCAGAAAACGACCACTTGCACTGTGCAAGATGCGGTTTGCACTGATTGCACAGTGGGGACAAGCATCCGGCACTGTGCAATCAGTGCGAACAGCATTTTGCACAGTGCACTACGCAGTTCGCGTAGCTCGCGTAGTGCGAAGTGCACTTCGCGTAGCTACGCGTAGCGCTACTACGCGAACTACGCCCAGGGTTAGTCATTAGAGCATAGGGTAAGGTCCTGCAGCTCAATAAATGTGAATTGTGAATGTTAAAAGATTGGACATACTAGTTGAGTTACTTTTCTATACACGATAAGCTTAGGCAACAGTGCCATTGTGTCATCCAAGTTCTGCTCTTACAGAGACACTGAAAATACACCCACATTCTGAGTGATGATGGCTTCTGCCTCTTCATCCCAGACTATGTGATGACTGGTGTATGTAGCGAATGGTAATCAGATATGCGACTGTTCTAACTCCTTTTTTTTATTTTTTTATTTATTAGTGTATGATTACAATGTTATAAATGACATTATAATTTTCAGTTTCGAACAAAGTCAAATTGTAAAGAAAAAAAAAAACCTATTATAGTTACAGATTCATCATTCATGACATTACGTGCCTTTAGAGCCAATTTCCTTGTAGCAAAAAGAAAAACGAAGGAAAACGGTTAAGTTATATCTGTAACATTTCTGTAGTATTACCTCATGCACATTTTTATAGCATTTTTAACCCCCTCCCCGGGGTTGACCATCTGTCTAAATGTAATTTTGTATTGGGTAAACAAAAATATACTATACTATGCCTGAATTGTCATACTCCCCTGCTTTTATCTCTCGAGCCATCTAGTCAATGGTTCCCAAATTTTTAAACCTTTCGAGCGGGATCAGATCCCTCTTTTTCCGTATATTGCTTTTTCGAAGTTGTAGTTCGCAATTAATCGTGTTAACCAATGACAATAACCGGGGGGAGATGGATCTAACCAGGCTGATGTTAGGGAGAGGCGATATATTGCCATACCTATGAAGATCAACTGCTCTCCAGGCTTCCCTTGAATCTCCTGGTCCACCCCTAGACAGATCAAGCCTGATGAAAGGTTTATATCCCTGCCTAGGACCTCTTTAAAAAAAATTCTTATGTCTAATTTTAAAGTGTTTAGCATAACGCAAGAAGCCAGCATGTGATCTAGATCCGCCTGAAATAGCGAGCATCGGGGGCATAAGGTCCCCTTCCCTGTTCCCCATTTAGCAATCCTTTTCGGCGTATAATAGAGCGAGAAGCAAGTTTTATAGTACTGCGCCTGAAGCCGTGCTGGTATTAAAAGCTTTTGTGCTAATTAAGTGGAATAATGAAATAAACCCTCTGAAATATTGATTTCCGCTTTCCATTTACTGGCCCGCAGTCATCAAAGAATTAAGAGAATTATACACCATTCCTATAGATTGATGTTTCTGCCTCAGTTTATCTATAATAGAATTATTTATAAATCCTATTGGACCACCGCATTTCTTGCTTAAAAAGTCGCGTATTTGTAAATACTTTAAAAAATCCCTCCAATCTAATTCATATTGTGTCTTAAGGTTTTCGAAGGAAATTATATCTGAGAGAGAGTAGAAATCTCCGAGTTTAGATAGGCCTTTATCTAGCCATCTCTTGATTATTGAATCTCTAAAAATTTCAGGCAAATTAAAGTTGTTATTGATCGGGGTGTAATGGTTCAGGCGGCCCAATCCTAGCATTTTCCGGACTGCTTTCATGGTTTTATATCCCGCGGCCAGCGTCTTATAGTGTACCTTTTTGTAATGGGAATCATTCAGAAACCTCCAGGCCCATCCCCAGGCATCATTGCCCATTATAAGTTCTATAGGTGTGGGAATGTTTCCTGGAAGGTTGTCTAGTGGCTTGTCGGAAAAAAGAGTGTTATTGTGCAGAAGAGTAGTTGCCCAATAGTAAAGTCTAATATTTGGGAGAGCCAATCCACCCCTATCCTTTGGTAAAGAAAGAAACTTGGATGCTCTTCTGGGTTTTCCATAGGACCAAATGAACCGTGAAAACATGTCTTCGATCTTTTTTAAACATTTGGTATTAAATTCTAATGGAATGGCCCTTATAAGGTAGAGGATCTTAGGAAAGAAGAGCATTTTAATTATATTACATCTCCCAATTATTGAAAGATGCAAATTATGCAATCGCCTCAGTTCTGGTTTAATTTTATCGATCATGGGGTTGATATTAGAATCCACTAGTTTTTCAACACTGGCTAATGTCTACACCCAAATATGTGGCGCTTTCTACCTGCCTAATGTCGTCGCCCATGCTGACATTTTTGCAAATAATCTGGGTTTTACTTCGATTAAGGGAATACCCTGACAAGAGTCCGAATCTCTTCGCCTCTCGTTCAACCTCCACCATAGACGCTTCCGGATTAGATGTTACAAGCGCAATATCAGCGGCATATGCCAATACTTTCATTTCCCAGCCTTGAGTAATAATCGGGCTAATCCTTTGATTGCCTTCCAGAACACGTAAGAAAGGGTCGATATATATGGCGAATAGCAGAGGTGAGCTAGGACATCCCTGGCGTGTGCCTCGAGTTATTTTGAAAGTGTCGGTGAGTGCACCATTTATAGATAATTTTGCAGTGGGTTGAAAATATAGCATCTTAAATGCCTGTATAAATTAAGGGCCTATCCCGACCCTCGACAGAGACTCCCAAAGAAACGGCCAGGAGACTCTGTCGAAGGCTTTCTCGGCGTCAAGTAAAATGAGTGCCATGGGGTCTCCGGAGATATGTGCAGCATCAAAAAGTGAGATGGTTCTCCTTATATGATCTATAGTACCGCGTCCAGGGATGAACCTATGCTGCTTTGGTGATATAATTTTATGGATTACCCCTGCTAATCGAGCCGCTAATATTTTAGAGTAGATTTTACTATCCGCGTTTATTAATGTAATGGGGCGATAAGAAGCGGGATCTAGTGCTGATTTGTGTTTTTTCAAAAACACAATTATTTTTGCTTGCGACCATGATTCTGGTGGTCTCCCCCCCTTAAAAACATGTACAATCAAGGGAAAGATGGCTTCTCTTATTTCTGTAGAATTGTTTTATAGTATTCAGCTGGGATACTATCTAAACCAGTTGCTTTGCCATTAGGGAGACTATTAATACACAGCAGAGCATCAACCCATTGGGGAGGCTCTTCAAGTTGGGCCTGGTCGTCGAAGGATAGTTGTTCTACTGGAATTTGATTGAAGTAAGCCATAATATCATTTGCATGAGTTTTAGTGGTTTCATGATATAGATCTTGATAATAGATTAGAAACTCTTTGCGAATGCCTTCTGGATCTGTAACTATGGCCTGAGTGGCATCTTTCACTGCGGTGATAATATTCCTTGTGGCTTTTTGTCTGGCCCTGATCGCAAGATGATGTCCAACTTGTTCACTACACTCATACGCTTCCTTTCTCCAGGTCTCCAATCTGTCTGCTGCCCTTTTAGCTATTACTTCCATAACCGCTGATTTAGCTGACATTATTTTAGCCAGTGCTTCTGTCGGGTCATCGCCATCCCTGTGTACAGAGATTAAGTTTTCTTCTGCAGCTGCCAGTTGCGTTTGCAAAGTGTCCAATAGTTGACGTTTTTTCCTATTAAAAGCTATCGAAAAACTCATTGTCTCTCCCCTTATTGCTGCTTTAAATGTGTCCCAGACCACTTCAATACCGGTACTGCCAAGATTTTCCTTAATAAATTGGGGGATCCAGTGCCTCATGTGCTTACAGTACTCATCGTTTGAAAGTAAAGAGCGGTCAAAAGTCCAACTGATCATTTCTCGGTTAATCATTATTTCCCCTCTAATTTCCAGAACTAAGGGATTGTGATCTGACACAATGCTTGGAGTCTTTTCTATTGTGCACTTATGAAAAATAGAGTGAGATATAAAGATATAATCTAATCTCACCGGTTTATTGTGCGGAAAAGAATAGAAAGTGTGACCGGGATCTGTAGGATGGTATGATTGCCAAATATCCATTAGTGCCTGTTCCTGACTTAAAGTCCTCAAGGCCTTAAAGACCTTGGGTTTCCTACCGCTGTAATTCCAGTTTGTATCTGAAGATATACTTTGATTGGCCGGCAAATTTATATTAAAATCACCGCAGATGATAATGGGTAGGGGCCACTCAGCCAATTCATTATTTAAATAATCAAAAATTGCGGGGTCGTCAGGTATACTGCCATAAACCGTACATATCGTGATTATATCACCGTTCTCCCTACGGCATTCGGTGATAACCCACCTCCCGTTCTGATCAACAGATGTACGTGAGAATTGAAGTGAACCTTTGGCAGATAATATTGCGACCCCCCGTGTCCTGGCACTCTGTGTAGTAGCCCCTATTACTGTAAATCCAAGTGTGCCTAAAAGATAAATCTGTGTCCTGTCAATATGTGTTTCCTGTAGGGATAGGATATCAGCTCTAAGTAATCTAAGCGCTACACGGTATTTTGGCGTTTCTTTGGGTCGTTTTGGCCACATACATTAATTGTTACTATGCGTAACTTGCTCATTTCATTACATAGTGTTTTACCCGTTCACCAATACCGGGACAGGGTATGAGAAACGATATCAAACCAAAGCTCTTGATGTCAACCCCTTCCCCCACCCTCTCCCCCACCCTTCCCACCCCCCAAGCCCCCCACCCACCACCAACCATTAAGGCAACCTGGTTCCAACCGAACAAGGGTGAGGTCATCTGAGCAGTCAGAATCCTGTGTCTCCCCCCCGGTCTTGCCCCTCCCCTAACCAACCCTAACCGCTCTTTATCAATTCACTTTGTTAGGTCCCTACATCGCAACTTTACATCATCATTATCTAGCCATTGTCTTGAGCCCATAGTTATTAGTCCTTGATTCTATCTCTTCTTGTCTCTGTAATCTCTTGCAAATAGGCTTGAGCCTGAATTTCGGAAGTAAAGCTACGGGTGACCCCATTAAGAACAATTTTTAGACATGCTGGGTTCTGTAAATATACTGTAGCGCCAATTTGTTGAAAGGGTGCGAATAATTGCTTCAGCCTCCATCTACGCTCAACTGTGGCGTGTGCAAAATCAGGCCTGGTAAAAAAAGTTACGTCATTGAATTGTTTCTTGCTTGTGGGTCTTGCTAGATCAAAAAGGGCCTGGCGTAAGAGAAAGTTGCCAAAGTAAACTAGTATTGCACGGGGGTATTGATTTTGAGTTGAGGGACGTTTTGAGAGTGTTAGAGGAAATCGATGTGCGCGCTGTATCTCCTTATCCCAGTCCCACGATTGCAATTCAGGAAATGCACCTTTGAAGAGCGAAATTATATAGGTTCTGGGGTCACTTCCTTCCAAGCCTTCTGGGACCCCAAGAATGCGAAGATTGTTGCGACGCAATCTGTTTTCCTGCTCCTCAATCTTCATCATTAGGTCTTTAACTATGCCCTCATGGGCATCTCCCTGTGTTCTTAGTGAAGAGACATCTTTCTCTAAGTTCTCGGTGCGCACTTCAACCGACGACATTCTATCTGCGATATCGGTGCACGTGCGGCCCACTTTCCTTATCGCGCCTTGCAGTTTCTGTGTGGCTTGTCGATTTTTTCGATTATCAATCTTCACCTCTTCATGGAACCCCTTGATTGAATGTAATACTTCTGCAAGGGTAGGTTCTTCTTTGTTTTTTGAATTCCCACTCCCCAGATTGGCCATTGCTGAGATGTTGCCACCTGAACGAACAGTGCAGTCTGATGGAGTCGCAAACTGAGAGGATGAGTAATCCCATCTGAGCTCAACATTGCTCCCTTGGTCTGTAGTCTCCCCATTTGTATGTCCACTTAGTCTTTTTTTCTTTTTCTTTTCCAGCTTCTTTCTTTGTGCTGCAGTTTGAAATGAGGTCTCAGAGTCAGTACTGCTTCCCCAATCGTGCTTTCTTCCATTATCGTCCCCTTCACTGGACGTAGATATGCCTGTCTCATAGAGTTCTGACTCATCTGTGACTGGATAAGGTTTGTCATGATCCTCTCGAGTTTCCAGGGTTTCAAAGCTTCCAAAGTTTTCTGGCTGATTATTCGTTGTGCCGGATACCGCCTTTGAAGTTCTCAGGTCCGGGTCTGAGAGAGCGGCTAAGACTGTATTCTTCGCATGCATGATCCCAGTATTCGCTCCTGGCCCAGCGGCTGCACTTGCATTTCCGTGGAGAATGGGAAAGTCTGATGCCGTTATTGCTGTTACCAGTAATGGAGAAGCAGGCGAGTCTTGAGGGGTGCCCCCGACTGCAAGGGGTAGCTCTGGAGTGGTTGATACATGTTGAGCATCCGGCATATCCCCATCTGCAGATTCGTTCTGAGATCTTCCCGGTTCTAATGGGCTGAACATATTAGAAATTAAGGATTGATGATTATGCGATTGAGCAGTGTTCAAAGATTTAACGTTTTTTGCCTGTAGCTTTTTACTCTGTTTAGCTACACGATCTCCCTTATCTCCTGGGATCCCTTCTGGGATCGCTTGCTCGATTTGCTCCTTATTTTTCTGTCCCCGTGTTTCAGGGCGTCTCTGTGAACTCTCTGGTCGATTCGCCAGCATTGTTTTACTAATTGGGGGGGCTATTGAATGATGGTTTTTAGCTTTGATGCTCCCCCCCCCTCGCGCCGACATCCTTACTTGTTTTCTCTTTGTTACATAGAAGTTCTGGTAACAAAGTATCCTCCACTGAAACCGGAGACCGTATCTCCCTGCTTTCCCAAAGTTCTGCAAAGCCGTCAGGCACTCGAAGAAAGCCGATAGCTTCTCGATTAGGTGACACGTCACTGTGAGCAGCCGCAGGGCAGTGTGGTGCGAGGATGCTGGAGCCGGAGCTGGAGCGGCAAGGCTCCCTGTTCGCAATGCAGTCAGACGCTCTGCTCCTCAGCGCCCATTCCGATCCCAGCGCGGCGAGGTCAACGATATGAAAGTAGCAGTCATGCAGATCTTCCAAGCCACACGATAAGCTGCGTGGCATACAGGTAGATTTTGGCTATTTTCCCCGCAGTACTTCAGGTACGGGAGCCGCGGTTAGGTGGGATTTTCTAGCGCTTTTCTGGGGCCAGACCGGTGGAGCTTGCCGGGTCACTGTTACTCAGGCGCCATCTTGCCTTCTCCTCTCCAGTTGCGACTGTTCTAACTCCTACTGTCTCCTTGCATAATCCTGTACAGCTCGCTCTATCTATGAGTCAGGTGGATATAGGAGTAACTATGACAACCAATCGGAGCGTGGCCCTGGCACACAAGTGGTAAAGGACAGTACCCACAAAAGATATTGCTCAAATACCACCACTACGTGATCCCAAGAAAAAGCCTCACACTGTGTTTCTTCAAAATAGGACTTGAATAGACAGACCAAGAGATTATGAAACTAGGATCAATCAGACAAAAAAAGAAGAGGGATGAATGAATAAATCACTTCTGAGATTCAGTTGCTGTAGGACTCAGTATCCAAGCTACAATTAGATTATTCAGAACAGGTGCCCATTGTTTAGCCATTTGATCTATGTTCTCCCTTTTTATTACATCTGGCATTAGCCAAGACCTTTTCATTCTATCAAAATATATGTATAAAATACTTAGTTATAGGGGCTTTTCATCCATTGGTCTGTTAGTGTGTCATTCACATTTGTCTTCCTCCCTCTACAGCACACAGCATGGAACAGTCGGTCAGCCCACTTCAGTCATTGGCTAGATTCACTGTGAGTGAAGGCAGTCTGCCCTTTCACGCAGAAGACATCAACAAAGTGGTTTACTTCAGTGGTAGGGAATATTATTGCAATGTTTACTTTTGAGACCAAAAGTTATTTTTGCGTTTAAACAATGTATTTTTAAACTGACGAAGGGCCCAGTAGCTTTCCCAACAATAATGTTTTACAAAAACCATGACAAAACAAAAAAAGAATTCACAAAGCCAAAACATTGGCAGCCAATGCCAGACCTACTGGCTTTGCCAAACGTATTTGTAATGAAATCTAATTTCTGGTCAATTCAGGCTTATCAGGAGTACTAAGTTATAAGAAGTTTCTCGCTCACCATTTGGCCATGCTAAATTTTTGGATCAAGTTTTCACCTCCATTTCTCCACTGATGTTCAGTTTCTTGCTTGTTAACATGTTTGCGGTCCCACAAGGCGTAAAAAACGAATTTCTACCAGCAGGCTTCTTTATGAGTTATTACCTCTCACTGTAGATGAATTGATATTCTAAACCTCTTGTTATGCTACATTTTTTTCCGTTATTTTGGTTCTTTGTCATTCTGATTTATTAATTTCAGTTTTGCCTTTCACTTTTACATTTTCATGTACTGCCCTTGTTTAAGCTTTTAGTTTATTGTATTGTTTTTGCATTCATGTAGTGACAAGAAAACACTTAGGGCCAGATTTATCAATATTTCATGCAACACAATGCAGGAAGACAACTTACTGTGCTTCACTTTGTAAAAGGGAGAGGGCAGGAATGTGCCATGTTTATCAATAAATGGTGCATTCAGCTCTCTGGCGCACAATCTGCTGCATAGCGCCAATGCAGGCACCCTTGCACCATGGTGCTAGGGTGCCTGCGTTGCAGGGAGGATTGTTTTCATGCAGGAAGGGACACCTTTCTGCACAAAAACAATCCTTGTAGGCTTTTTCCTCTTTCTAAATGTGCTGCAGAATGGAACACACTTAGACAGAGGAAACAACAAGGAGAAATAAAGATTTTTTTTCCTCACTGTGCCACCCTGGGAAGTCTTGGTAAATCTGGGAATGCACCAAAATCCTTGGGTGGATACATGGGAACACCCACACTCCAAGGGCAGAGTAACACAAGGCAGCTACTTGTGCTGCCTTGCATTACTCAATAGTTACCAAGCAAGGCAGGGCCACACAAGGTGGCCTTGCATTGCTTGGTATTGTGTTGCCCTTGCATCACCATGTGTGACGCTGGGGCAATACAACACAATGAAACATCTGGCCTTTATATCATATGGTGCACACAGTGCTGGGTGGTGAGTGATCAGTGGCACTGCAGCACTTTCCAAAAACCTTCAAATAAGTAAACAAATAAGGTACAATTGGTGTCTAATTTAATGTTAAACTGGTTTGGAGTGTTTACTGAAAGACATTAAACAAAGACTCAAAATGAACCACGCTACTTTGGCCAATTACTATTTCAATTGACACCTCTTGAACGACATCCAAGCTCTAAAATTTGTGGTTAATTGACAGTGGTGGCTGGCACGAATCGGGGGTGGCGGGGAGGGGGGTGGAAGGTGGTGGTGGGGGGCAGTGTGTAAAGAAAAAAAATTACCTCCTCGCCCGGTCTTGTCTCTCCTCCGTCGTCTCTCCGCTGGGCCAGAACAAGAAGCACCCAGGCTCCCCTGACCAATCACAATGCTGCAATGTAGCTTTGTGATTGGTCTGAGCGCCGTGGTTTGGTGCTCAGCCAGGGAATGGGAGCCTGGGCATGTTCTCCTTCACCCAGGCTGTAGTACAGCCTGGGTGGAGAACATGCAAAGTGCCCATGACTGTTTGGCAGGCCCAAGAGTGCTGGCCAAACAGTCATTGCGCACTTACAGAGTGCCCACCACTCCTCCCCCCTGCTCTGAGAGCAGAGCAGCCCTGCCCCGCAAAGACACCGCAGCAGGAACAAATAAAATGATAATAACAACGAGTTATTATCTTGTTATTTTTCTTTTACTTATACTGCTGAAAGCAGTGGGGAGACGCTACTCTGCCTTAGTGGAGGAGCCGCCACTACTAATTGAGCAGTGTAAATCATCTGTTTATGAATGAGTGAATCAATCAATTAATCAATCAATACATGCAATATCAGGATTGGTGCCAAACCACAGTGGGCCGGGGATGGAAGCAGAAAATAAAGCCATGCTAAAGAGGTCATATCTCTGTTTCCTCTTTTTATCAGTAAAGATTTCCAGTTAGTTATTCAATTACACGTTATCCCCATGCTTTACCTAGCCTCTCTCCAATCTGCTTTGTGTGTTGCAGCCAGACTGGCAGCTAGTGGGAGAAAGTACTCCCACCTCACATCAATTTTGTTGACTCTAAATGGCTCCCCATCAAGACAAAAAGTTCTTTTAAAAAAAACTAGCCTGCTTACCTACGGAATGCTCCACTCTCGACGACCAAACTATCTTGCCCATTAACTGTCATCTTGGACATTATGGACTACATGGGAAGGAAGCTTACATACCATTCTTCTTGAAAATCCAGCCTTAAAAAAGAAACACATCTCTATAGTATGATTTTGCAGGAAGTGCACCCAAGTTCTGGAACTACATTCCTCCAGCCATCCCAACATTCCCATTGTGCAGAAACTTTCAAATAAGAATTAAAAGGTTTGTTGTTACAACGTCCCTTCCTCCCCTAAATCTTACTCAGTTGTTTCAGATGAACTCATATTCTGTATGAAACTTGGCCTGATGTAAATCTCTGACCACAGTTTGTAAAATGGCCTTTTCCAAATTTCAGACCGAAAAATTACCACAAGGATTCAGGAAGATATTTACTAATTTTTCACGCAACGCAGGGCAGCAAGCAAAATTGCTGTGCTGCAGTGCGTGAAAGGGAGACAGTAGAAATATGCCATATCTACTAAGTCACAAGCATGATTGTTTTTGTGCATGAAGGTATCCCTTGATGCACAAAAACAATCATAAAGGCATTTTCCTCTTGCTAATTGTGCTGCAGAATGCAGCGCATAGAAAGAGGAGGTAACAAGGAGAAATAAAGATATTTCTACTCGATACACCCGGTTCAGGGAGGAGTGACATTTTGGCGCAATCCCAACTTTACTCACCTTAGTAAATGTGGGATTGTGTCAAAATCCATGGGTGGATTCTTTGAACACCCATGCGCCACCCATTAAATGGCTCCCTGATGCAAAGTAATGCAAGACAGCGCTATATGCAGCATTGTGTTACTTTTTAGGAAAAATGCCACTCAAAGCCACACAAATCTAATTTGCCTGGCTTTGTAAATCACAACTAACATTTTGCGCTTGACTACGCCAAAAAAGTGGCTCAACCACAACGCAAAATTTTAGTAAATCTGGGCCTCAATCTTTTGTAGTTTGCCTTCTGAGTGCAGTGGCTGTGAAACCACTCTATTTTATGACAACATCCTATGTTCACACCAGGAGCCTGAAATATCATGACTACAGCGAAAGGTAGAAGCTATTAGGAAAGCAAAACCGCGCATCATTGAGTGCTTGCTCGGCTGTTTTGCACAATTGGCTTTTCCCTGTCCATTTGCACAATTGGCTTCTCGCTGCACAAATGAAGTGGAAAAAAAGCATAGATTCTATTTAATGCTACTTTCCCGCCAAAGCCTCTGCTGAACTTCACAGTGCTTTACTCCAACTTTGCAATAATGACAACGCTCCTTTCTCGTTCTGTTCAGCTTTGCTCAGCTACATAATTTGCCTAATGATCCTTTTTCAATCAATCAATCAATCAATCACAGAATTTGTAGAGCGCACTACTTACCCGCGAGGGTCTCAAGGCGCTGGGGAGAGGGATGGGGGGGGGGGGGATGCTGCTACTGGATTCCAGCCGCGAGCACTTCTGGATGGTGTGGCATGTTCTACACGGTGAGTCAACATGAATTTCATGCTTTCTTCTAATTAAAAGAAGAAGTCTCGAATATAAACCTTTAATTCTACACAGACACAATCTAAATGAAGGTTTTGGATTCAGCTTGTGTTGACTGTCTTCCTTCTCACGCCTGTAGCCCCACACAGATATTAGTGGACAGTAGTGAAGGACACAGAAGCATCTGCTCAAGCAGCCTTAATTCTAAGATCAGACCACTGGATAATGCATGCACTGTATGGTGATGTCCTCAATGACAAGAATCAACCAATCGAGAGTTAGAGATGATCAACCTAATGCTCTTTCTTGGAGAAGGGAAAATAAGAAACACACTATTCATTGAGAAGGTCAAACTGGGAAGGAGAAATGAAGATCCAGATTATATGTCCTGTTTGCGTGCGAGAGATGAGTGAGATAGGTAATATTCTCTTAGATTTCAGAATTAAGAATGGATAGTAAGATTGTCTTTTAACTTCCTTGGCCAGTTACTTTGCTTCTGTTGCCTTCACTCTCACTCCTGCTTGTGTGGCCTGAGTAGTCTACATTACTTTTCATCACTATGTCATTCTAGCCTAATAGTGGGAAGATGGATGCCTACAGCTGGTCAGTGTCTATCTCCATTGCCCTTGCAGTAAAAACGATTCATTCTACTTGATTGTACTTTAAGCAAAGATTCAAGGTGTGGGGGGTTATAGTTACTTCAGTTATAGTTATAGTTATTTCAGTTAACCATAACTGGTGAATTTCAGTGTTCACTGATACATTAACTGACACACACACACACACACACTTGTACACAATCAGAGACACCCTAGAACTCATTTATACATACCCTAACACACTCATGGACACACTTATGCATTCACTGTCACAATCACCCACTCATTCATACACACACAGAGACACCCTGGGACTCATTTATACATACCCTTACACACCCATCCACTCACTAACACATTCACACAGTTACAGATACACCCCCCAGACACGCTAGGACTAACTGATGCATACACTGATACACACACATGGAAACAGCAATTAATTCACTAACACACACACCCTTACTCATACACAACCTGGGACATCCTAGAACTCCCTAATATATACACTGACACACTCATGGACACATTCATGAATTAACTGACATACTCACTCATTCACTCATTCAAACTCAGAGGCACCCTCAGATTCACTGTTACATACACTGACACACTCATGGACACACTGATGCATTCTCTGGCAAATTCACCCTCACACTCATACACACACTGAGACATTCTGGGACTCACTCATTCATACACTGACACACCCATAGACACACTAATCCATTTACTAACACATTCACACAGTTACTGATACACACCCCCAGACACCCTAGGACTCCCTAATACCTACACTGACACACTCATGGACACATTCATGCATTAACTGACATACTCACTCATTCACTCATGCACACTCAGAGACACCCTTGGATTCACTCTTACATACACTGACACACTCATGTACACACTGATGCAGTCTCTGACAAAATCACCCTCTCGCATATACACACCCTGAGACACTCTGGGACTCACTCATTCATACACTGACACACCCATGGACACACTAATCCATTTACTAACACATTCACACAGTTACCCATACACACCCCTAGACACCCTAGGACTCACTGAATCATACACTGATACACCCATAGATACACTAATGAATTCACTAACAGACCCACACGCTTACTCATATACACCATGAGACACCCTAGGACTCACTAATACATACACAGACACACTCATGGACACATTCATGCATTAACTGACATACTCACACATTCACTTATACACTTTGAGAGATGCCCTTGGATTGACTGTTACATATACTGATACACTGATGCATTCTCTGACAAAGTCACCATCTCATGCATACACACACTGAAACACTCTGGAACACAGTCATACATACATTTATAACCCCCCATTGGCACACTAATCCATTTACTAACACATTCACACAGTTACTCATACACATCCCCAGAAACGCTAGGACTGATATATACACTGATACAGCCATAGATACACTAATGGATTCACTAATAAACTCACACACTTACTCATACACACCACGAAACACCCTAGGACTCACTGATACATACACTGACACACTCATGGACGCATTCATGCATTCACTAAGATACTCACACACTCACTCATACACACACTGAGACACTGTAGGACTCACTTATACATACACTGACACACCCATAAACACACTAATCCATTTACTAACACATTCACACAGGAATCATACACACCCCCATACACCCTAGGACTGACAGATACATTTATTTATTTAAAAAGTTTTGTATAGCGCGAACAAGACCCCGAAGGGTATCAGAGCGCTTCACAGTAATGGAGGGAGGAACAAAGTAAGGGGACATTGAAGAGAGGGTAACATAATGAGCTACTAAGATTGTACAAGGATGCGAGCAAACATTACATTAATAAGGTAAGGCAGGGAATCATAGGCATTACAATTGTTAGGCAAAACAACAACAGCAAAAAAGGACATTTCACAAACAGACGGGCCATGACCAATTAAGGCAGGAACTTGTTCATTAGGATTGTTTTTACTTCATGTTTGAAAGCAGCCGTGTAGGGGAATCTGCGAATTTCCGGTGGGAGAGAGTTCCAGATCTTAGGTGCTGTGCCAGAGAAGGCTCTGAGCCTCGTTTTCTTTTTGCAAAAGGTCTGAGGTTTCAGTAGTAGAGAATTTGCACTTCTTGAGGGTCTGCCACCTCCTGATAATTCCAGATTTTGAGCCAGGTAGCCAGGGGTTTTGAAGTGGAGGGCTTTGTGCGTCAGACAAGCAATCTTTAGTTGTATTCCTGCTTCGTAGGGTAACCACTTTAGAGATCTTAAGGCTGGGGATATGTGCTCATTTCTTTTTGTATCGGTGACCAGTCTGGCAGCGGCATTCAATGAGACCCTGAGCGGGGCCAAGGTATATTTGGGGAGGTCACAGAGGGTCGCGCTCCCATAGTCTAGCCTCGGTAGGACAAGTGCTTGTACCACCTGCTTGAAGTCCTCTTGAGGGAGGAATGATTTTAGGTTTCTAAGAATCCTCATTTGGTGGTTCACACCCTTGCAAGTCTTACTAATATTTTTCTTCATGTTCAAGTGTGAGTCTAGGGTGATTCCAAGAGATTTAGCTGAGTCAATGATAACCGGGGAGCAATCGAAGGTCGAGCGGTGTTTCATCATGAGGTCAATCTTGGGGGTGTGCTTAGGAGGGGAAATGAGAAGGAATTCTGTTTTGGAGGTGCTCAGCGGGAGGTGGTTTTCAGTTAACCAGTTTTGGGTAAACGACAAGGAGGAGTTGAGTGAGATGAAGTCTTCAGAGGAATTGATTTTAAGATAAAGTTGTGTGTCATCCGCATACATATGGAAAAGAATGTTCATGGATGATAGAGCGTTCGTTAGTGGTTCAAGGAAAATATTAAAAAGTATAGGAGAAAGGACAGATCCTTGCGGGACCCCCATGGAGACTGCAGCCGGATGGGATAGGGTATGATTCACCTTAACTCTTTGGGATCTATTGTGCAGGAAGGAAGAGAACCATTGCAGTACCAAGCCGGAAAGGCCCATCCTGTGTTCCAGAATAGCTAAGAGGTTATCTTGGTTAACTGTGTCGAATGCAGAGGAAATATCGAGGATTAGGAGGCAGGATTCATTATGGTCTAACATGTTTAGGATGTCATCAATGATGTGAATGAGCACCGATTCAGTACTGTGACCACTCCTAAAGCCAGATTGGTGTTGATCCAGGAGATTGAAAGTCTCGATGTGCGAGCAGAGTTGCGATTGGACGCATTTTTCTAGGAGCTTAGCCAGAGTAGGGATGTTGGAGATGGGACGGAAGTTGCTGAGATCAGATCTGTCCGCATCAGGTTTTTTTAGAATGGGTGAAACCTGAGCTGCTTTTAGACGTTCGGGGTTATTGCCTTGAGATAAAGAGGCATTGACAATTTTAGTCCAGAGGGGGATGAGGGCCTCCTTGATATCTTTGAAGACCGACGGTGGCAGTGGGTCGCTGAAGTGATTAGATGGGTTAATGCTAAGAAGGGTTTTGTAGATGTTGTTTTCACTGAGGGGCGAGAAGGAG
Organism: Calotriton arnoldi; assembly: GCA_963921515.1. NCBI lineage: Eukaryota > Metazoa > Chordata > Amphibia > Caudata > Salamandridae > Calotriton > Calotriton arnoldi. The sequence goes on along the minus strand of CAWUFW010013010.1, from coordinate 327,780 downwards.
CCCCAAGTGGCCATGTTCTTAGTGCTAATACTGAGAGGCTTTAGACTCGCAGAGAGGACAGGATGAGCCGTACTCTCAAGTGATGTAAGAAGGGACCTCTTGGCTTCAAGGTCGAGACTGATTGATTTAGTTTTCTCCATAAAGAAGATAGCCAGATCAGTGCAGGAAGGTGAATCGACTGCTGAGTCGATGTGATTGGAAGCTATCACTGATTGCTGTTTGACAATTTCAAAAAGTTTTTTAGGGCGATTTGAGGCTTGTCTAAGTTGGGCTCTGAAATAATCGGCCTTAGTCGTCTTGATTTTTTTATTGTAGGAGCTCCTAGCCGATCTAAGGACTTTTAGATGATACACGGAAGGTTTTGATCACCATAGGCGTTCGGCTGCCCTTAAGTTGCGGCGATCAGAGTTTAGGTTATCATTGAACCATGGTTTGGAGAATTTGGAGGCGGCATTTTTTTGTTGTAGAGGTGCTATTGAATCCATGATACCAGAGATAGTAGAGTTATAGAAGTCCGTGAGATCGTGAACATCAGACAAGTCGTCTTGGGTAGACAACGCATTTTTACATTCGGCAGCTAGGCAGTCCATGTTAATATTCCTGAGGTCCCTTTTCCACTGTTTAGTTTTTTTGGGTTGGATCCTTTTCCGTATCACCTCCCTATTGATAGATAAGAAGATGCTGTAGTGGTCGGACCAATCACACGGAATAATGTCCTCCAATGTGATGGTATTACCTTTTGAAATAATGAGGTCCAGAATTTCACCTTTGTTGTGAGTTGGCTGGTCACAGAATTGGGTAAGGACCATATCCGATAGGAAAGCGTTAAGACAGATCACCGCTTGGTCATTAGGTTTAGACCAATGAAGGTTGAAGTCACCAAGGTAGATTTGGGATATTGAGTGGTCGTCATTGGAGGAGATAATTTTCATTAGTTGTTCGATAAAGAGGAATTTATCGCCAGGAGGGTGGTAAAAGGTAGGAAGTTTGCATACAGGGAGGTGGTTACTAGAGATGTTGAGGCAGAGGTATTCAACTACGGATGAGGTGGAAGTCTCCATGTGGGAGACCGATAGTGTGTTCCGGTGTATACAAGCTAGTCCACCGCCCTGTTTCGTGGTTCTGTCTAGACGGATGAATTTAGCCAGATTTCCATGAGGATTATGATATCTAGCTCATTGTTTTGGATGAGGTCGAATATATCTGAGGCATTTTTTTTGCTGATCTACAATTGAGAAGTGCGCATTTCAACCGAATAGGCGAGTGTAATGGAGGGGTCTGGGTGATGTTCACTTGCTTGAGGTTGTCGCTATTTATGACTCTGTGGTTGTTAGAGGGTTCCCTATTTGGGTTGGCTAGAATGGATGGAATTTGGGCCATTGGGACTTTGTCAATTTCTAGAGTGATCGAGTAAGAGAGGAGTAGATCCTCAATATCACTGGCCGCAAATTCGACCATCATTCTTCTGGGGCGAGAGGGGGCGTTGGGAAGGGGTAGTGTCTTAGAGATAGGCAGCGAGGAATGCTGGTCAAGGCCATTGGGTGCAGAGGCGGGGACTGTGTGCAGCTTTCCTAGGGAACTAAGAGAACTAAGCAAGGGCTGATGGTTAGGTGAGAGAGCTATCAGTTCATGGAATTCATGAATGAGTAGATTAACTTATACACTGATATACCCATAGATACACTAATGGATTCACTAACAGACTCACACACTTATTCATACACACCTTGAGATACCTTAGGACTCACTAATACATACACTGACACACTCATGGACACATTCATGCATTAACTTACATACTCACACATTCACCCATTCATACTCGGAGACACCCTTGGATTCACTGTTACATACACTGATACACTCATGGACACACTGATGCATTCTCTGACAAATTCACCCACTCAGTCATACGCACACTGCGACACTCTGGGACCTCACTCATATATACACTGACACCCCCCCTGGACACACTAATCCATTTACTAACACATTCACACAGTTACTCATACACACTCCCAGACATGCTAGGACTAACTGATACATGCACTGACACACCCATAGATACATTATTGGATTCACTAACACACTCACACACTTACTCCTACACACCCTGAAGCACCCTAGGACTCACTAATACATACACTGACACACTCATGGATGCATTTATGCATTCACTGAGATACTCCCACACTTACTCATACACACTCTGAGACACTCTAGGAATCACTTATACATACACTGACCCACTCATAGACACACTCATGCATTCACTGAGATAGTCACCTTATCACTCGTACACACACTTAGACACAGTGGGACTCACTCATACATATACTGAGACACCCATGAACACACTGGTACATTCACTGAGATACTCACAGACTCACCTTCTCACACACTGAGACACTGACACTCTCTCATACATACACTAACACACCCTGGTACAAACTGATACATACAGTAACACACTTGTACACACACATATACACTATATTTACGAGAACTGAATAAAAGCAGAAACACAGCTCTTTTTGGATGTTGTACGGTTCTAAATAGAACATTTTTGTAATACTGATCTTGATATTTTTTCAACCTATAAATCTAAAGTACCAATAAGAACATGGTACAAAACTATAGTAAAAGAACTAGAACGAAAACAAACCTGTTTTCTATCTTAAAAATCGCACCTAAAAATTCTAGATGATGTAACCCCCCCCCAAAAAATTTTTTTTTAACAGGGATGAGTGTCACTGCCTGCAAATATTCAGCAACGAACATTGTGTTCAAACCCACTGGCATGTGGCAGCGTAAACAGTGGTTGGTCATGTGACCCAATTTAGGACAGTTAGCTGCCACTGTGAATGTAGCTGAAGTTGAAGCTCCATGTGCAGTTGATGTAGATGTGGAACCACGAGCAGTAGCTTCCTTTTCAGGCATCATTCGGTGGTATGCCTTCTCGTGAATTGTCTTCAAATGCTTCCACATGGAAGATGTGCTGTGACTGTATTTCTGTGATGTTCCACGGGACAGCTCCTTTCCGCAGATAGTACACTTTACTATCTTCGCGCACACTTTCTTTTCAGCTGAAGGGATCGTAAAAAATCCCCAAACATCACTCTGCTTTTTAGCTACTGGTGCTTCAACCTCTTCATCCTCCTGCAGAACAACTGGATCGTCTCCCTCTGCAGATTGTGTTACTGCAGCCATTGGAACAGATTTCCAAATAATACAATGAAACAAGTCCAAGAGCAGTAGTTAGCAATCTGTATGTCCTTCTCCTGTACTCTTCTAATACAAATTAAATCTGCTGGGTGGAGTTTCACTCACAATAAGGTGTGATCCCTAATTGACCAATGAAATGAACACGTTTCGCTGCGTATACGTGTGGCACGTCGGTGCCGATCGGCAGATTCGCGGTGCCATAAAACTGCAATTTGAGTGAGTTATCCTTAAAAATAAATATGTTATCATACATTGTAGACATCTAATATGTCTACCCATATTGACTAAATTTGAAATAGTGTTGCGTAAAGGAAGGATTTAATTTTGTACATTTTTGCCAAATCCGCGGTTGCAACACTTCGGTTTTGTTGTGATTGGAGTAGAAAACCATAGAGTTGTGGCTGACTAGCGTGTCTTGCGGGAACTGCGTAAGTACTGCAGAACTAAAAACATTTTCTTAAAAAGAGACCAACCTATTTTCAATAACAAAAGAAAATTACCAATTCTTTTTATTTGAAAAAACAGTTTAGAAATGTATTAAAAATATTTGAGAAAATCAATTACTAAAAAATATATATATATACAAAAAAAATAGTTTACATTTATTAAAAAAATCTGAAATGATATCATTATATATTTTTGCAAATAAGCCATAAACAAGACAACTATTCAAAAAAAAGACAGTTGTAAAAAAAAACCTTTCGAAACATTGAATTATTCTTGAATAAACTGCTACTGAAATAGTACATAAAAATTAAAAATTCTGAACAAATTTGAAGCAATTTGTTAACATTATAGTGAGAAAAATAAACATGAAAAAAACATAGAAATTCACAAAAAAACAAAGGTTACAGGGACATTATTGTTAGGAAATAGAATTTTAAAAACATTAGAAATTCACTGAAAAAACAAAGGTTGGAGAGACATTATAGTTAGGAAATAGAATTAAAAACCTTAGATATTCACTGAAATGGCCAAAGTTACAGGGACGATATAGTTAGACTCCCATTTCACTCGTACAAAGCCAGAGAAATTCAGCAGTGCTAGTTACCTCAGATAACAATAACTTTCACCCCCACAATGCACTGCTTATGACCTCACATATTACATCACTCATGACATGTTCAGTGATATCACTGATGACATCATTGATGACACCTCAAATGACATCACTGATCTTCACGAAACTTTACCAAACAAAAAGTTTGTCCACCTCAGCTCCTTCCTGGAAAGTTTTGGGGTGATCCGTCAAGTGGGGACTGAGACAAAAGCAGGGTCACAAGATATAAAATCTCCATGGATTTTCATTGAATTCTTTAAGACAGATTATAGCAAAAACTGCTGACCAGAATTTGTCAGAAAAGCCTTTTGGGCCGCTTGCATGGGAGTAGAGTGACGTCAGGTCCCAATGCCTCTCCAAGACTTTCCAGCCGCCAAGAATTATACTTGCACGACAAGAAACCCTCAGGGGGGAAAGGGGTTTGGGACAGAGAAGAGACTGCCAAGTCTTCACCAGGTTTTCTCCTTCTTCGGACTCTCGTTCTGCTCTCTTAGTCTTCTTTTGACTCACTTGGTGGAACTGTAATACACGTGTTAGATATATATTACTCCTACTATTTCTGTTCTATTATCTCTTCCTTCTCTATATATATTTACTACCTACCTACAAGCTTTCACTTGGCCTCAGCTTCTCTTCTTATGGAGTTTGCAATTTTCAACTAAACTTCTATGTGTTTATTTCTCTCTGCAATTAAAAAATCAGTAATTAAATCTCTGTTGTTCTAGTTGTGTTTTGATTCTATTTTACTTTCAAGCTCCTATTCTTACCTCTTGTTACACCTTTTAGTCACCTTCGTAATACATGTGTAAGTAACCTTTTATTGTATGAACTCTTCACTTCTAAAGTTGGTATGTTTTTTCTTTCAGGACTAATGAATTTCGTGCTGCTTATTTACTTCAGGAAACAGCTACGCTACTGGTAAGTATACTGGAATAACTATAACCTTTTAATTCTCTCAGTAAACTTTTAACCTCTTTGACTGTTAAACTCACTAATAACTGCAATGTGTATCGATTCTCTTTTACAACATGCTCTGTCAAGAAAATCCAAATTATAGCCTCTGGGGCTTCGATACTTTTTATTAGTGAATTCACTGTTGCGTCACAATGTATCACTATATATGTATCCTTGTTCAAATTAAATTCTCACACAAGCGCGGAAATAATCAAGCGCATTCAAAACTAACGTGTTAAATCTCCCGCACTTGTGATACAATGTAACTGCACAATATTTCCTTATGCGTAATCTTTTTCTCCCTCATGCGCCCTCTCAAGACTCGCCAAGCGCGACTCAAATAACAAAAAGGAATAGTCTTACGTTATTCTGTAGACCTCTCAAGAATTCGTAATACTGGAATTTCACTCGACGAAGCAATACAGAAAATGACGATGCTGCGACGCCACTACCATAGCTGACTTTCGCGCCGCTTCAAGATTTGCTGCCTAATCCTCTGGAATCTCAGGTGAAGTGCGAGATTCCAGAGGCAACGTTCTGGGACATTCCGATGGGTGCACCTGGGGACAGGGAGATACACTAGACCGCTGACCTTTCTTGAATGCAGCCATCTTGGAATCTCTCTTTGCACTACCTAATCTACCTTGCCCCATTCTTCTTACATTGTGAGGGTTTTTTTGAATAAACACATTCATTGGCTTCTTGCTCAAACCTGAATTATGGCGGGTTCTGACAGTACCCCCTCGCAAAGCAGATTCTTCGAGCCGGGGTTTGCAAGGATACTTTTTGTGAAATGCTCTGACCAACCGGGGAGCATGCACTTCAGAAAACAATTCCCACGACCTTTCTTCAGGACCAAAACCCAACCAATCTATTAAGTAGTAGACCTGACCTTTCTTTTCTTTTGAGTCTAAAATCTGTTTTACTTCAAACTCTGCTCCTTGTTCAGTTAGTACCGGGGAGGGAGGTGCATGCTTCCTGAGACCTTTGACTGTCTTTTTTAGCAAGGAGACATGGAAAACTGGATGTATCTGCAGACTATCTGGTAGTTTCAATTTATAAGATACTGCGTTTATCTTTTTCTCTATTTCATATGGGCCTACAAATCTTGGTTGAAACTTACTGTTTCCCTTTAGTTTCAGGTTTTTGGTACTTAGCCAAACTTTGTCTCCACTACTAAATTCTAATCCCTGCTTCCTCTTTTTATCTGCATAGTACTTATAACTTTCTTTTGCCTTAGTTAAGTTAGTCATTGCAGAATTATGAATTTGAGTCATGTGCTGTACTAAGTCTTTAACAGCAGGGACATCTGCTTCATGAAAACTCAATGATAAATTGGGATGTCTGCCAGTGTTCAAGAAGAAAGGAGAAAGGAGAAAAACCTGTGGAAGTGTTCTCGGCATCATTAAATGCGAATTCTGCAGTCCATAAATGCTCTGGCCAATCTCCCTCCTGATCTAGCAAATACAATCTAAGATACTGTTCTAACTCTTGATTGACCCTCTCTGTTTGCCCGTCTGTCACTGGGTGAAAACTGGTGGAGTATCTAGTTTCAATTCCCAACTTCTTGGCAAAGGCCCTCCAGAAATGAGAAAGAAATTGCGAACCACGATTATAAATCAGTACTTTGGGAATGCCGTGTGCCCTCACTATGTGTTGGCTAAAAACCTGTGCTAGCCTTTTTGCGGTTGGAACCCTTTTTAGCAGAATGAATCTTGCCATCTTACTATAAGCATCCACACAAACTAGAATGGTATCAAAACCCTGACTGGATGGTAAATCTACAATCAAATCTAGTGTCACTGTGTGCCAAGGGTGTGGGGGATTGGGTAAGGGCTGTAAGAGACCTTCCGGTGAATGCCTTTTTGGTTTTCCTCTAACACACAGCTCACAAGTAGACACATACTGTTGAATATCTTTGTTAATTTTAGGCCACCAAAAACGTCGTTTAATTAGTTCTACAGTTTTTTGTATGCCTGTATGTCCTGATAGCTGATGATCATGACACTCCTTCAAAGCCTTGACCTGTAATTCTTGAGTGGGTAAATACAAGGCCCCATCATGGTAGGGCAAGTGATCTCTAATTTCTCTTTGATGATCTTGTGCCACCCACTCTTCCATGTCGCTTGGAGTGATTTTCTGCTGAATTGGATTCTCTTCAGACTCTCGCAGGATTGCACTAATGATCCGTTCAGCAGGGATTATATTCTGTTCTTCAATCTTTTCAGTTACTTCTTCAGTGTCTAACCTTGATAGAACATCTGCCTTACCGTTCTGTGAGCCAGGACGATAAGTTATGACGAAGTCATATTCTGAAAAGTAGAGTGACCAACGAAGCTGCCGTGGAGTTAGTGTCTTGGCTGATTTTAAAAACTTTAAATTTCGATGGTCTGTAAAAACTGTAACAGTGTGCCTAGCTCCCATTAGATAATGCCTCTAATCTTTAAAGGCGTCCTTGATTGCCAGCAATTCTTTTTCTGTGACGGTATAATTTATTTCTGCCGAAGATAGTTTTCTGGAACGAAAAGCCACTGGATGCAGCTGCCCTGTTTTCTTATGTCTCTGCGATAACACTCCTCCAAGTGCCAAATTGGAAGCGTCAGTCTCTACATAAAATGGCTCCATAGGGTCTGTATGAAGCAACACTGGTGCAGTTGTGAAATCTTGCTTTAAGGCTTTAAAGGCCTCCTCAGCGTTCTCCGACCACTCGAACGGAGTACCCTTCCTGAGGAGACGCGAAGTGGAATCAATTTCTGTGAAAAGTTCTGAATGAATCGACGATAGAAATTGGCGAACCCAATGAAACTTTGAACTTCTTTTACAGATTTAGGGGATTTCCACTCAGACACAGCTTTCACTTTCTGTTGATCCATAGTTATGCCTGTGGGTGACAACACAAAACCCAAAAATTCCACTGATGAAACACTGAATGCACACTTCTCCAGCTTTACAAATAAGCTGTTCTCCCTTAATTTTTGTAATACTCCTTTCACTTGTTGTTCATGTTGTTCTTCGAATTTTGAGTAAATCAAAATGTCTTCTATATAAACGATGGCACATTGGTCAATAAAGTCTTTTAGTACATTTTTTATAAAATACTGAAAGGCCGCTGGTGCATTACACAATCCGTAGGGCATGACCTGATATTCAAAAAGCCCATACTTGGTCCTGAAGGCTGTCTTCCATTCATCACCCTCACGGATTCGTACTAGGTGGTAGGCTCCTCTCAAGTCCAGCTTGGTGTAAACCTTCGCTTCCTTAACCTGATCTAGAAGCACAGAAATCAATGGCAGCGGGTACCTGTTCTTGACTGTAATCCTGTTGATCGCTCTGTAGTCGATGCAAGTTCTTAACTCGCCTTCCTTCTTTGGTATAAAGAAAAGCGGAGAGGAAACGGGAGACTGGGAGGGGCGAATGAACCCATTGTCGAGGTACTTTTGTATGTACTCCTTCAAGTGCAAGTTCTCCTGTTCAGTTAACGCGTAAATCCTACTACAAGGCAAATTTGCACCAGGCTCCAATTCGATCTTACAATCAAAGGGTCTGTGAGGAGGTAATTTTTCCGCCTCCACTTCATTGAAGACATCCTCATATTCTGCATATTGGCAAGGGATTTCAGTGGTGTGAATCACACAAATGGTCGAACCTCCTTCACACAAATGCAAGGATGGTGAATCAGCTGTTCGAGATTTTTCTTGTTGGTAACAGTTTTCTCTACAACATTTAGAGTCCAAAACGATGGTGCGAGCACTCCAGTCAATCGCAGGATTATGCTCTGTGAGCCAGGGTAATCCCAGAATTAACGGGAACTGAGGAGCATCAATCAAGTTAAACTGCAAATCTTCAACATGCCCTTCTGTAGTTGTCATTTCCACAGATTCAGTGTGACAGGTTATAGGTTCTGATGATAAATTGGCGCCATCTACTGCTCGGACTGCTTCACTCCTTTCTTTCTTGAAGGATAGTAAACCAACCTTACTAGCAAACTTCAAATCGCAGAAATTCCCCGTTGCTCCCGAGTCCACCATTACTGTAATGTTCCTTAAATGTTGGTTTCGAAACTTGAGAGTCACGGAGATTATCAGATGAGGAGATGACACTTGCAAGGTGTTAGCCAAGAGGTGATTTTGTGGAGTCGGATTAATACTTGCACTCACCAGTTCAACTCCGCTCACTGGCGGTGCTGAGAGTTTTCCTTCACCGGCTGTTTTGGTTTTCGCGGGCAATTCCTCACAAAATGCCCACTATTTCCACAATATAAACACAATTTATTCTGTCTTCTTTTTTCCTTCTCTTCCTTGGATAACAGCCCACGAATAGTCCCGATTTGCATCGGCTCTGTACCTTGCTGAGCTTCACTTGTTCTCGACCCCTCTGTTTTAATGCGATCAAAACGAGGAATAGTTGAACGGTAATCCCGTCTTCTTTCTCCCTTCTGCTCATTTTGACGAAAGTCGATTTCTAATACCAGGTCAATTAAAGCAGATACTTCTGTAGGCCTATTGGGCACCTGACCAAGGGCATCCTTCAATTCATCCTTTAATCCCCTATAGAACACTGCAGCTCTCTTGCATTCCGGCTAGTCTGTCTTGACAATCAATTTATTGAACTGGGCTAAATAAGCGATTAATTCACGATTCCCCTGTCGTAATTCTAAGAGTCCATTGTCTGTTGCTTGGGACCCTCGTCTGCGATCAAAAATTCGGAGGAATTCCTTCTTGAACTCTTCTAAGTCGTATAGGATGGGGTCATTCCTAGACACTAACGGCATCGACCAAGAAGCTACATCTCCACTAAGCTAAGACAGGACAAAGGCTACTCTTGACTGGGCATCTGGGAAAACTGCTGGCCTACACATAAAATGTAGTGTGCACTGTGTCAAAAATATTTGGGCCTTCTGTGGATCACCTGCAAAACGTTCGGGGGGGCTAAGGGAATCACTGGTGATAATGAATGTATGACCTGAGTGGCTAACTTAGGTTGTGAACTGGAACCAGAAACATCACTAAAAACTCCTTCCTGAGCAGTAGGGAATTTATAACTTGGACCTGGTACTGCCTCTTTTAATTTCACAGCTAAATCTGCAGTTTCTCTTCTAGCCATTGAAAGGTCCTGTCTTAAATCTCTATTCTCTTCCCTTACTGCAACCACCTCCTTCTGAATTCCTTCTAAAATTGTACCCAATCTCTTTAGGTCAAGACCTTCAGCCATTCTACCCAGATGCAAGTTAAACTTGGGCACTTCACTCTGTCAGAAAAGCCTTTTGGCCCGCTTGCATGGGAGTAGAGTGACGTCAGGTCCCAATGACTCTCCAAGACTTTCCCGCCACCAAGAATGATACTTGCACGACAACAAACCCACAGGGGGGAAAGGGGTTTGGGACAGAGAAGAGACTGCCAAGTCTTCACCAGGTTTTCTCCTTCTTCGGACTCTCGTTCTGCTCTCTTAGTCTTCTTTTGACTCACTTGGTGGAACTGTAATACACGTGTTAGATATACATTACTCCTACTATTTCTGTTCTATTATCTCTTCCTTCTCTATATATATTTACTACCCACTTAGCTTTCACTTGGCCTCAGCTTCTCTTCTTATGGAGTTTGCAATTTTCAACTAAACTTCTATGTGTTTATTTCTCTCTGCAATTAAAAAATCAGTAATTAAATCTCTGTTGTTCTAGTTGTGTTTTGATTCTATTTTACTTTCAAGCTCCTATTCTTACCTCTTGTTACACCTTTTAGTCACCTTCGTAATACATGTGTAAGTAACCTTTTATTGTATGAACTCTTCACTTCTAAAGTTGGTATGTTTTTTCTTTCAGGACTACTGAATTTCGTGCTGCTTATTTACTTCAGGAAACAGCTACGCTACTGGTAAGTATACTGGAATAACTATAACCTTTTAATTCTGTCAGTAAACTTTTAACCTCTTTGACTGTTAAACTCACTAATAACTGCAATGTGTATCGACTCTCTTTCACAACATGCTCTGTCAAGAAAATCCAAATTATAGCCTCTGGGGCTCCGATACTTTTTATTAGTGAATTCACTGTTGCGTCACAATGTATCACTATATATGTATCCTTGTTCAAATTAAATTCTCACACAAGCGCGGAAATAATCAAGCGCATTCAAAACTAACGTGTTAAATCTCCCGCACTTGTGATACAATGTAACCGCATAAGATTTCTTTATGCGTAATCTTTTTCTCCCTCATGCGCCCTCTCAAGACTAGCCAAGCGCGACTCAAATAACAAAAAGGAACAGTCTTACGTTATTCTGTAGACCTCTCAAGAACTCGTAATACTGAAATTTCACTCGACGAAGCAGTACAGAAAATGACGATGCTGCGACGCCACTACCCTAGCTGACTTTCGCGCCACTTCAAGATTTGCTGCCTAATCCTCTGGAATCTCAGGTGAAGTGCGAGATTCCAGAGGCAATGTTCTGGGACATTCCGATGGGTGCACCTGGGGACAGGGAGATACACTAGACCGCTGACCTTTCTTGAATGCAGCCATCTTGGAACCTCTCTTTGCACTACCTAATCTACCTTGCCCCATTCTTCTTACATTGTGAGGGTTTTTTTGAATAAGCACATTCATTGGCTTCTTGCTCAAAACTGAATTACGGCGGGTTCTGACAGAATTATATCAAATTTGTCAGGAATCTAGATCTTGGTCCCCAGATTGTGCTTTTTGTGATTTGGTGTAAATCTGTTCTGTAGTTTTTGAGATATTAAGCGTAAAAAATAATGGTATATTTTGGCATTTGGGCTCGCGAGAGTCCCGCGAACGTGAAATCAAAAATGGAGCCCTGTGATTAGTCAAGAGGCCTGTTTTTCCCGTGAGCCTTCACGTTCTCACAAGCGCTCTGATTGGCTAGCTGTTGGAATGTAAGAAATGAAATGGCCGCCATTACTGTTTACTGTGAAGAAATGGAGGTGTTGTGGAAATGAAGTAAAAAAACTATAACAAGGGGTAGCAGAAAGGCATGCTGCCCCCCCTAGATTTAGAGAGGAGGTGTCTAAGGGATAACTACTTTGAAGATAATAAATGTATATGTATATTATTTTAACTAATTTTTAAGATCTCATGAGACTCTCGTGGGATCATGACTAGTAAAAAGTAGTAGATGAGTTCTCAATACACTCCACTAGAGGGAATGGATATTGTGAACCTTGTTTTTGAGAGGAAGTGTGTAATAGATAAGTATTATGATAGTTAAAAGGTTAATTCTTTTTAAAAATGCTATGATCTTGTGAGACTCTCATGGTAGATAGTGTTTATCATGGTATACTATTTATGCCCAACGGCTTGGTAAGAGTGGGTGAGTAGAGTACAGTCTCTTCCCACACCCTACTGTGCACACCAATTATCATAGAGAGGGGTGTTAGCAGGGAGGACAGTCCCTCTCCACTCACTACTATGCACACCCGTCATCTGAGAGAGAGTTGTCAGTGGAGAGGCCAGTCTCTCTCAACACACCCTACCATGCACACCTGTCGTCTGACAGGAGAGGCAAGTCCTTCCCCACAAAACTACTATGCACACCCGTCATCTGAGACAGAGGTCTAAAAGGAAAGGCCAGTCCATCCACACTCCCTACTACGCACACCCATCATTCAAGAGAGGGATCTTAGTGGAAAGGCCATTCTCTCTCCACACACTCTACTATGCACACTTGTCATCTGAGAGAGAGGTCTGAAAGGAGAGGCCAGTTCCTCCCCACACCCTACTATGCACATCCATCATCTGAGAGAGAGGTCTGACAAGAGAGGCCAGTCCCCCCCTCGCACTATTATGCACACCTGTCATCTGAAAGATAGGTGTGAAAGGACAGGCCTGTTACTCCACACACAACTACGCACACTCGTCAACTGAGACAGAGCTCAGTCCATCCACACATCCTACTATGCACACCCGTCATCTCTGAGAGAGGTCTCAGTGGAGAGGCCAGTCTCTCTCCACACACGCTATGATGTACTACCATCATCTGAGAGAGAGGTCTGTAAGGAGATGGCTGCCCCTCTCCACTAACTACTATGCATACCTGTCATCTCAGAGAGGTCTGAGAGGAAAGGGCAGTCCCTCTCCACTCACTACTACGCACACCTGTCATGTCAGAAAGAGGTCTGAGTGGAAAGGACAGTCACTCTTCATTCACTACTATGCACACCCGTCATCTGAGAGAAATGTCTCAGTAGAGAGGCCAGTCTCTCTTCCCAAACCCTACTACGCACGCCCGTCATCTGAGACAGAGATCTCAGTGGAGAGGCCAGTCTATACACACATCCTACTACACGCATCCATCATCTGAGAGAGAGGTCTCAAAGGAGAGGCAAGTCCATTAACTCAGAATGCTTGAGGAATTAACTTCAATACATAGCACCAGTGGAGTAGCCAGTTTGGCATGGGCAGTAGTGCAAGGAAGAAATATGGGCCCCCTGACTTCTGTTTGAACTGTGAAATACAGAAATTAATCACGTTCAGTGAGCCTCTCTGGGCCTCGGTGTTGTTGTACCTGCTATACCTGCTGCATCAGTACAGCACTAATTGTAGCATTTTTTTAGAGGCACCAGCTGCTATCTTCTTGTACTGTGCATGAGCTGATGATATTGTAGAAACAGAGGGGGGTGAATATTCGCTAGGTTCTCTCAAGGTGCTCAAATATTCCACGTGCGAGTGCAATCACAACAATACAAGCGGTGCTCAAGGTAGGGGAAGCCACCCAAAACCCTCCCAAAATCAGACCCTGGGTTCTTCCAAAGATTAACACTAGTCCTAAGCACACGCAATCATACATCATCTGTTTTATAAATAATTATAACCACAACAAAACAACAGTTTCTTGGTCTTTGTCTTTTATTTCCAAAGCTTCGAATGCCCAGCCATCTCCTTATTTTCCCCGAATGTTTGGACCTTCTGAATTATCGTCCCAAACGAGATCTAAAATTCAGAAACACCAATCAATTCACTTGCTCAACAACCAGCGTTTACAGCCTGAACCAAAGGGCCCCCTCGTGAGTTCCAAATTGTACCTGTCAGCGAGTACACTGTTTCTCCCGGCACTCCCCAGATGTGCTCCCGTGCGATTTCACCCGGAAGAGCTTATTGCGGCATGCCCCTGTGTTAACAGGTGTCGTCGCTCCTTCACAACTAGACTGCCGCTTGCCTCTCCCAGGCTCCCGGAAGTAACTTGCCTCTGCTACTCTCGAAACTCAAGAAAGGAGGGACAAAATGGAACCATCCATCATTGAGACTCAGTTTGCCAATTTCTTCGCGACTATTGTAAAGCCATGTCACTTAATGTTACCAAAGTAATTCCTCCTTTGGAAATGTTACCCAAGTAATTCCTCAGAGATACTGGCAATTGACTCAACACTATTGTAACTGCTCTGCCACAGTGTTCACCCTGTATTGGCCTGACCAGTGCACCACACTTCCAGAGCACTACTACCCTCTATTTAGAGTGACACATGAATTATTGGTCACAGAAAGTACAATCCTTTAAGATTTAGGTAATACATCATGTTCTTAATCAAATCATCATTAATGTAACAACCAGGTGCATCACAACATTATAGGCACGATCTATCATATTCATCACAGTTAAATACCATCAATTACATAATCCATTCTTGCATCAAGTGATATTATGATACTATTTGCATCCACCATTGGAATTGAGGCAATCCTAGAGTAGCTCATATCACCACTGCTATGATTAAAACCCCTTTCGAAAGAGCCATCTGTCTCTATAATCTCATTGGGGACTCCAGAATGATCATGAAGAGATATACCATTCAGACCATTATATCTCCTCCAATCAAATGAATTCAAGCACAACTTAATTACTTCACTCCTAGTCCCCCAAGAAATACTGCAGTTCCTTGTCCGTGTTTAGACCTAGTTCCAACTATAATTTCCCAGTAACCTTTGTTTTTTTCAGTGAATTTCTAAGGTTTTTTTAACTCTATTTCCTAACTATAACGTCCCTGTAACCTTTGGTTTTTCAGTGAATTTCTACGGTTTTATTAATGTAATTTCTAACTATAATGTCCCTGTAATCCTAGTTTTTATATATATATAATTAAACGTTTTCGCAGTCAGCATTTGAGCCGTGGATCTGTGTTTTTCCTGAGAGCACGCATATTGGTTTTGGTAAAGGAATATATATATATATATATATATATATATATATATATATATATATATATATATATATTCCACCCAATGCTGACCTAAAAGAAAAGGTCAGCGGGACACATGCTCCGGGTACAAAACAAAGGATTTATTTGGCACAAATAGAGCGCTTCCCTGCAGTCCGTGAAACGCTAAGGCAGACGCATTTCTGGCCGGAATGGCCATCATCAGTGCCAGTCCCACAGGCTGTTAGATTCTCGTGGGCTTCAGAGACCACTCTTTTTTAAGTAGTCTCTTGACTCCTCCTCCCACTGGCAGGTGTGTGGATTGCGCTGAAGACACCAAGCCCACTGCATGATGGTAATTGCAGTCCTTGCGTGGGTCCTCATACAGTGATGGGGAACTCCGAGCAACAATAATGCCCCCAAATTCTTGGCGCTGAACTGCACTCCACCGCAAGAGACCTGGAGATGATGGTCCCGCCAATACCTTGTTTGTACCCTTATCAGGCAGCACAATGCCGCCTCCTCTCTCCCCTCGCACAGATAATTCCAAATGGAAATAACTCAGCTTGGGGGGGCACCGCGATGTACTCCTCGTACTGCACCAAAACTTGCTGATTTCGCGGTGCACAAGACCGAGAGGGCGTGTCCCAAGCCGGTATCAGCGGAAACCGGTTACATATAATCCACCCAATGCTGACCTAAAAGAAAAGGTCAGCGGGACACATGCTCCGGGTACAAAACAAAGGATTTATTTGGCACGGTCGCCAGTAGATAGTTATAGTTAGGACCTAGTTTCCATAGGAAAAGCGTTTTTCTTTTCCCAATAACTTTGGCGCCGGATGACGAATCTTCGCAAAATTTTCAAAACTAGTGGGGCGCTCCGGTCAGCTCCTATCCTGAAAGTTTCGGGGTGATTCGTCAAGCGGGGGCCGAGAAAAAAGGGGGGTCCCAAAACGCGTTTTCCCCATGTTATTTCCCATAGGAAACTTTAGACACGGCTACAGCCCGAACTGCTGAACGAAATTACACCAAATGTGGCAAAAAGGTAGCCCTTGGTTCAGAAAGCGCCCTTTTTTTAAAATGGTGTAAATCGGTTCAGTAGTTCCTGAGAAACCAAAAAATAGAGGTCAAAAAATCAATTTCCCATAGGAAACTTTAGACACGGTTACAGCCAAAACTGCTGAACGGAATTACACCTAATTTGGCAAAAAGGTAGTGCTTGGTTCAGAAAGCGCCCTTTTTTTTAAATGGTGTAAATCCATTCAGTAGTTTTCGAGATATTAAAGGAAAAAAATCTTGATATATCTGGGAGGGACCTAACTACACAAGCACAAGCTTGGCTCTAATTGGCTGCCAACACTTCAATCCAGGAAGTGTTGGCAGCCATCTTGGTGCAATGCTTTTTAGGTCTCGCCTAGCGACGCAGCGCATGCGCTGCTCACTACACAAACACCACTGCACTGCCCTAAACCCTAAAACACTACCCAAGCACGACCCCCTACACTGCATGAACACCACTGCACTGCCCTAAACCCTAAAACACTACCCCAGCACGACCCCCTACACTGCCCGAACACCACTGCACTGCCCTAAACCCTAAAACACTACCCCAGCACGACCCCCTACACTGCCCGAACACCACTGCACTGCCCTGAACCCTGAAACACCACCCCCAGCATGACCCCCTACACTGCCCGAACTCCACTGCACTGCCCTAAACCCTGAAACACAACCCCCAGCACGACCCCCTACAATGCCCGAACACCACTGCACTGCCCTAAACCCTGAAACACCACCCCTAGCACGACCCCATACACTGCCCGAACACCACTGCACTACCCTAAACCCTGAAACACCAGCCCCAGCATGACCCCCTACACTGCCTGACCACCACTGCCCTAAACCCTGAAACACCACCCCCAGCAAGACCCCCTACACTGCCCGAACACCACTGCACTGCCCTAAACCCTGAAACACCACCCCCAGCACGACCCCCTACACTGCCCGAACACCACTGCTCTGCCCAAAACCCTAAAACACTAGCCCCAGCACGACCCCCTACACTGCCCGAACACCACTGCACTGCCCTAAACCCTAAAACACCAGCCCCAGCACGACCCCCTACACTGCCCGAACACCACTGCACTGCCCTAAACCCTGAAACACCAGCCCCAGCACTACCCCCTACACTGCCCGAACAACACTGCACTGCCCTAAACCCTGAAACACCACCCCCAGCACGACCCCCTACTCTGTCCGAACACCACTGCACTGCCCTAAACCCTGAAACACCAGCCCCAGCACGACCCCCTACACTGCCCGAACACCACTGCACTGCCCTAAACCCTGAAACACCAGCCCCAGCATGACCCCCTATACTGCCCGAACACCACTGCACTGCCCTAAACCCTGAAACACCACCCCCTGCACGACCCCCTACACTGCCCGAACACCACTGCACTGCCCTAAACCCTGAAACACCACCCCCAGCACGACCCCCTTTACTGCCCGAACACCACTGCACTGCCCTAAACCCTGAAATACCACCCCCTGCATGACCCCCTACACTGCCCGAACACCACTGCACTGCCCTAAACCCTGAAACACCACCCCCAGCACGACCCCCTACACTGCCCGAACACCACTGCACTGCCCTAAACCCTGAAACACCACCCCCAGCAAGACCCCCTACACTGCCCGAACACCACTGCCCTAAACCCTGAAACACCACCCCCAGCAAGACCCCCTACACTGCCCGAACACCACTGCACTGCCCTAAACCCTGAAACACCACCCCCAGCACGACCCCCTACACTGCCCGAACACCACTGCTCTGCCCAAAACCCTGAAACACCAGCCCCAGCACGACCCCTACACTGCCCGAACACCACTGCACTGCCCTAAACCCTGAAACACCACCCCCAGCACGACCCCCTACACTGCCCGAACATCACTGCACTGCCCTAAACCCTGAAACACCAGCCCCAGCATGACCCCTACACTGCTCAAACACCACTGCACTGCCTTAAACCCTGAAACACCAGCCCCAGCACGACCGCCTAAACTGCCCGAACACCACTGCACTGCCCTAAACCCTGAAACACCAGCCCCAGCACGACCCCCTACACTGCCTGAACACCACTGCACTGCCCTAAACCCTGAAACACCAGCACCAGCAAGACCCCCTACACTGCCCGTACACCACAGCACTGCCCTAAACCCTGAAACACCAGCCCCAGCAAGACCCCCTACACTGCCCGAACACCACTGCACTGCCCTAAACCCTGAAACACCACCCCCAGCAAGACCCGCTACACTGCCCGAGCACCACTGCACTAAACCCTGAAACACCACCCCCAGCAAGACCCCCTACACTGGCCGAACACCACTGCACTTCCCTAAACTCTGAAACACCACCCCCTGCAAGACCCCCTACATTTCCCGAACACCACTGCACTGCCCTAAACCCTGAAACACCACCCCCAGCACGACCCCCTACACTGCCCGAACACCACTGCTCTGCCCTAAACCATAAAACACTACCCCCAGCACGACCCCCTACACTGCCCGAACACCACTGCTCTGCCCTAAACCCTGAAACACCACCCCCAGCATGACCCCCTACACTGCCCGAACACCACTGCACTGCCCTAAACCCTGAAACCCCACCCCCAGGACGACCCCCTACACTGCCCGAACACCACTGCACTGCCATAAACCCTGAAACACCACCCCCGGCACGACCCCCTACACTGCCCGAACACCACTGCACTGCCCTAAACCCTGAAACACCACCCCCAGGACGACCCCCTACACTGCCCGAACACCACTGCACTGCCCTAAACCCTGAAACACCACCCCCGGCACGACCCCCTACACTGCCCAAACACCACTGCACTGCCCTAAACCCTGAAACACCACCCCCAGCACGACCACCTACACTGCCCGAACAACACTGCACTGCACTAAACCCTGAAACACCACCCCAGCACGACCCCCTACACTGCCCGAACACCACTGCACTGCCCTAAACCCTGAAACACCACCCCCAGCACAACCCCCTACACTGCCCGAACACTACTGCACTGCCCTAAACCCTGAAACACCAGCCCCAGCAAGACCCCCTACACTGCCCGAACACCACTGCACTGCCCTAAACCCTGAAACACCAGCCCCAGCAAGACCCCCTACACTGCCCGAACACCACTGCACTGCCCTAAACCCTGAAACACCAGCCCCAGCACGACCCCCTACACTGCCCGAACACCACTGCACTGCCCTAAACCCTGAAACACCAGCCCCAGCAAGACCCCCTACACTGCCCGAACACCACTGCACTGCCCTAAACCCTGAAACACCAGCCCCAGCAAGACCCACTACACTGCCCGAACACCACTGCACTGCCCTAAAGCCTGAAACACCACCTCCAGCAAGACCCCCTACACTGCCCGAACACGACTGCCCTAAACCCTGAAACACCACCCCCAGCAAGATCCCCTACACTGCCGAACACCACTGCACTGCCCTAAACCCTGAAACACCACCCCCTGCACGACCCACTACACTGCCCGAACACCACTGCACTGCCCTAAATCCTGAAACACCACCCGCTGCACGACCCCCTACACTGCCCGAACACCACTGCACTGCCCTAAACCCTGAAACACCACCCCCAGCACGACCCCCTACACTGCCTGAACACCACTACACTGCCCTAAACCCTAAACACCACCCCCAGCACGTCCCCCTACACTGCCCGAACACCACTGCACTGCCCAAAACCCTGAAACACTACCCCCAGCACAACGCCCTACACTGCCCGAACACCACTACACCGCCCAAAACCCTGAAACACCAGCCCCAGCACGACCCCCTACACTGCTCGAACACCACTGCACTGCCCTAAACCCTGAAACACCAGCCCCAGCACGACCCCCTACACTGCCCGAACACCACTGCACTGCCCTAAACCCTGAAACACCAGCCCCAGCACGACCCCCTACACTGCCCGAACACCACTGCACTGCCCTAAACCCTGAAACACCACCCCCTGCACGATCCCCTACACTGCCCGAACACCACTGCACTGCCCTAAACCCTGAAACACCACCCCCTGCACGACCCCCTACACTGCCCGAACACCACTGCACTGCCCTAAACCCTGAAACACCACCCCCTTCACCACCCCTACACTGCCCGAACACCACTGCACTGCCCTAAACCCTGAAACACCATTCCCAGCACGACCCCCTACACTGCCCGAACACCAATGCACTGCCCTAAACCCTGAAACACCACCCCCTACACTGCCCGAACACCACTGCACTGCCCTAAACCCTGAAACACCACCACCTGCACGACCCCCTAAACTGCCCGAACACCACTGCACTGCCCTAAACCCTGAAACACCACCCCCTACACCACCCCTACACTGCCCGAACACCACTGCACTGCCCTAAACCCTGAAACACCATCCCCAGCACGACCCCGTACACTGCCCGAACACCACTGCTCTGCCCTAAACCCTAAAACACTACCCCCAGCACGTCCCCCTACACTGCCCGAACACCACTGCACTGCCCAAAACCCTGAAACACTATCCCCAGCACGACGCCCTACACTGCCCGAACACCACTGCACCGCCCAAAACCCTGAAACACTAGCCCCAGCACGACCCCCTACACTGCCCGAACACCACTGCACTGCCCTAAACCCTGAAACACCAGCCCCAGCACGACCCCCTACACTGCCCGAACACCACTGCACTGCCCTAAACCCTGAAACACCAGCCCCAGCACGACCCCCTACACTGCCCGAACACCACTGCACTGCCCTAACACCCTGAAACACCAGCCCCAGCACGACCCCCTACACTGCCCGAACACCACTGCACTGAACCCTGAAACACCACCCCCTGCACGACCCCCTACACTGCCCGAACACCACTGCACTGCCCTAAACCCTGAAACACCACCCCTGCACGACCCCCTACACTGCCCGAACACCACTGCACTGCCCTAAACCCTGAAACACCACCCCTGCACGCCCCCTACACTGCCCGAACACCACTGCACTGCCCTAAACCCTGAAACACCACCCCTGCACCACCCCCTACACTGCCCGAACACCACTGCACTGCCCTAAACCCTGAAACACCATTCCCAGCACGACCCCCTACACTGCCCGAACACCAATGCACTGCCCTAAACCCTGAAACACCACCCCCTGCACGACCCCCTACACTGCCCGAACACCACTGCACTGCCCTAAACCCTGAAACACCACCCCCTGCACGACTCCCTACACTGCCCGAACACCACTGCACTGCCCTAAACCCTGAAACACCACCCCCTGCACCACCCCTACACTGCCCGAACACCACTGCACTGCCCTAAACCCTGAAACACCATCCCCAGCACGACCCCCTACACTGCCCGGACACCACTGCACTGCCCTAAACCCTGAAACACCACCCCCAGCACGACCCCCTACACTGCCCGAACACCACTGCCCTAAACCCTGAAACACCACCCCCTGCACGACCCCCTACACTGCCCGAACACCACTGCACTGCCCTAAACCCTGAAACACCACCCCCTGCACGACCCCCTACACTGCCCAAACACCACTTCACTGCCCTAAACCCTGAAACACCACCCCCTGCTCGACCCCCTTCACTGCCCGAACACCAATGCACTACCCTAAACCCTAAAACACTACCCCCGCACGACCCCCTACACTACCCAAAGACCACTGCACTACCCGAAACCCTAAAACACTACCCCCCGCATGACCCCCTACACTATCCAAAGACCACTGCACTACCCTAAACCCTAAAACACGACCCCCTACACTACACAAACACCGCTGCAATACCCTAAACCCTAAAACACTACCCCCAGCAGTACCCCCTACACTACCCAAACACCACTGCACTACCCTTAACCCTAAAACACTAACCCCAGCAGTACCCCCTACACTACCCAAACACCACTGCACTACCCTAAACCCTAAAACACTACCCCCAGCAGTACCCCCTACACTACCCAAACACCACTGCACTACCCTAAACCCTACACCACTACCCCCAGCATGACCCCCTACACTACCCAAACACCACTGCACTACCCTAAACCCTAAAACACTACCCCCAGCACGACCCCCTACACTACCCAAACACCACTGCACTACCCTAAACCCTAAAACACTCTCCCCAGCACGACTCCCTATACTACCCAAACACCACTGCACTACCCTAAACCCTAAATCTACCCCCAGCACGACCCCCTACACTACCCAAACACCACTGCACTACCCTAAACCCTAAATCTACCCCCAGCATGACCCCCTACACTACCCAAACACCACTGCACTACCCTAAACCCTAAAGCTACCCTCAGCACGACCCCCTACACTACCCAAACACCACTGCACTACCCTAAACCCTAAAACACTACCCCCAGCACGACCCCCTACACTACACCAACACCACTGCACTACCCTAAACCCTAAAACACTACACCAGCACGACCCCTACACTACCCAAACACCACTGCACTACCCTAAACCCTAAAACACTACCCCCAGCACGACCCCCTACACTACACAAACACCACTGCACTGCCCTAAACCCTAAAACACTACCCCCAGCACGACCCCCTACACTACACAAACACCACTGCACTATCCTAAACCCTAAATCTACCCCGAGCATGACCCCCTACACTACACAAACATCACTGCACTACCCTAAACCCTAAAACACTACCACCAGCACGACCCCTACACTACACAAACACCACTGCACTACCCTAAACCCTAAAACACTACCCTCAGCACGACCCCCTACACTACCCAAACACCACTGCACTACCCTAAACCCTAGAAAAGTAACCACCACCCCATGCCCAATCCCCTTACCTCTCACTCCTCGTGGTTCCTCTCTCCTCGTGGTTCCTGCTTCATGTCGTCTCTGAGGGGCGGTGCACGTCATTGTGAGGAAACGGAACATCCTCTGTTTCCTTACAACGACGTGGATCGTCTACATTTTTTAGAACTCATGATCATTTACCATACATACCTTTACAACAAAATTTGTTGTAAAAGCATGCGTGGTAAATGACCATGCGTTCTAAAAAATGCGTAGTAATGACTTTGCGATGTACAACGCATGCGTGGTAATGCATGCGTTGTAATGGTATCGCGAAGTAAAAAGTCGTTGTAACGGCTGTTTACCGATCGAAGCTGGCCCCTGTTCTTCAGTGAGTCGTTTATTTGATAAATTAGGAGGAAGGAATGTGTTTTTTTTACCGAAAAGTGCATTCCCAGCTGTTGTATTGTGAAAGCGTCCGCGTGGACTGGTTTCACTTCCGGTGAGAGAGTGGAAGAGTCTGTTTGGATCTAAAGGGGTTCTGCTGTTGGACGGGGCCGGTGCGACACGTCATCAGAAAACACAGCTAATGGAAAGCGTTGTCCCCGAAGTGTGGAGCAGTGCCATGAGAGGCCAACGAGTGTGCGTCCCACCGGAGTATGACCGTACCGCGTGACCCATGTGCCGCCTCCAGTGTACAGAAGGCAGAAGCGGCATCCATCGCAGGTCCTCTTGAAGACCGTTGTAGCACTAATTCTACATTTTGGAACTAGGGCATTTTAACCTTGTTGTTCCTGCCAGATACAAAGAGAAGATCCTGTGTTATTCAGTGCCCTCGTTACCTTTTCTGTGGGTAGTGGTGCTTGTCACTTTGCTGCCCCACCGGTGCACTCGACTGGGCTCCCCACCTCGTGTGCCATCTGCAGGGCCTCTGCCCTCGGATCACTGGTTTCGGTTTCTGGAGTGGCAACATAAACAGTTGCTCCCAAAGGACTAGCCTGAACACTTAGGTGAATATCCCCTGCGCCAGCATTCCACGGAAATTCTTTCCTAGCTCTCCCACGTCGACGGCGATGTCATAATAGCACGGCTCCGCTCGCGACACCGTATGACGTCATAGGAGCCATAAGAGGACCTCGTCGGCGTGCTGACGTCAGTTCCACCCATTTTTTCCATGCCACCGAGGTAAACAGGTGGACCGACACATTTTCACATGTATACATAGTATACTAAATATATATATATATATATATATATACAAATGCATAACCAATAAAGGCATAAAGAAATAGCAACAGATCAAGCATTTCTCACTATTAAAACATAAGCATGATTAAGACATATTAAAAACATTCATGCCAAACAGTAAAAGCATCTTTTGGTAGAAACAGGTGGACAACGGGGAGGCGGTGGGACAGTGAGGAATCCACAGGCAGATACTGTATCCACCAGAAAAGCGTTACCGAAGGTAAGTAACTTGCTCTTCTGATGGATACTTCTGCCTGTTTGTTCCTCACCTTTTGAATAGAATCCCCAAGCCGTACCTCACCCGGAGGAGGGTGTCCACCTGACTAGACCAAAAAATCTTGCAAAACAGATCGAGCAAAATGGCCATCCCTCCTAACCTCCGAATCCAATAATAATCGAATAATTTTTAGTCGAAATTATATTGAAAATAATACTTTAAAAATACTTTTATTAATAAATGTAGACAAACACAAAGGAAAACTTTTATTTATAATTAATTTAAAGATATTTCAATCTTTACAAATTATGCCGAAGTCGCGACCCCAGCGCGACTTTTCAAAATGGCTACCGGAATGCGCACAGCCATCGTGTAGGGTGCGCGAAGGGTGCGCGACTTCTGTATAATATTTAAAAACAAAAAAAGAATTAATATAGTTTTCCTAACTAAAAATTATTCACAATTTTTTAAAATATATATATATGTATATATATATATATATATATATATATATATATATATATATATATATATATATATATATATATATATATATATATATATAAAATAAAAACATAGGATTGAGGTACATTAGACTTACAAATTTTCATTTAAAAAACCTTTGAAATTCACTGGAAAAACCATAGGTGTCAGGCACGTTATAGTTAGAAATTAGCATTTAAAAAACCATAGAAATTAACTGAAAAAACCATAGGTTTCAGGAACGTTATAGTTAGTTGGACATTTCACTTGTACAAAGCCATAGAAATTCCGGTGTTATAGTTAGTTCAGCTAACTATAACTCGCGCCCCCGCAATGCACTGCTGATGACGTCACATATTACATCATTCATGACATGGTCAGTGACTTCACTGATGACACCACTGATGACATCTCAAATGACATCACTGATGACATCACTGATGACATCATCCACGTGAAAATCTGATGCACCTCCTCACACCTGAATATAACCTTTGATACACCCACTCTAAAATACAGACTACCATTTTCGAAAAAATAGACACATCAATACCAGTTACTAAATACGCACTGACTGATTACTAGGTCTACACACACATCCACTCATTCACCCATACAGTCACTCATACATGCAGTCACTCATCAATACAACACTATCATATGCACTCATACACCTATACAGACACTCACACACTGCCACATATCCAGAGTTACTCACGCACTTAGTCAGTCATGCAAAGAATCAATCATACTTCCATTTACTCACCTATACAGTTATACAGACACAACCTCACTTATTCATACAGATACTAACACATAATTACTCTCTTATAGAATCACTGATACAAATACACACTCATCCATGCAGCCACTCTCACAATTACTGACTCTCACATATAGTTATTTATATACACCATCACTCACATATACTGCCTTTTACATATGTAGTTACTTGCACATGTACCACTGAGACATCCATTCACTCACCAACACACCCATACACACACTCACCCACCCATACAGCTGTTTCCACATGCACTCTTGAACCCATACACCCAGTGAATCAACCACTCACACATCTATGCACAGAGTCACACACCTCCCACCCACCCACACACACACTCAGGCAGCCATACAAATACTCAGGCAAGCAATCAATAACCCATATAGACACTCATGCAGCTACTCACCAACCCATGCAGCAGCTTACACAACAACAGACAGACTAATACAGACTTTCACACAGTTTAGTCACTAACCCATGCATTCAGTAAGACACATTTAATCACTCACTTATACAGTCAGTCACGTACCTACTAAATCCTCCATAAAGACACTTATACACCCACTCATTCCTCAATACAGCTTGGCATATATATAAAACAAAATTAAACTTTACAGAAACACACAGTCACTGGATGATGTCATCAGTGATGTAATCAGTGATGTCATTTGAGATGTCATCAGTGATGTCATCAGTGATGTCACTGACCATGTCATGAATGATGTAATATGTGATGTCATCAGCAGTGCATTATGGGCGTGAGTTATAGTTAGCTGAACTAACTATAACGCCGGAATTTCTATGGTTTTGTACAAGTGAAATGTCCAACTAACTATAAAGTTCCTGAAACCTATGGTTTTTTCAGTTAATTTCTATGGTTTTTTAAATGCTAATTTCTAACTATGACGTGCCTGAAACCTATGGTTTTTTCAGTGAATATATATATATATATATATATATATATATATATATATATTCACTGAAAAAACCATAGGTTTCAGGAACTTTATAGTTAGTTGGACATTTCACTTGTACAAAACCATAGAAATTCCGGCGTTATAGTTAGTTCAGCTAACTATAACTCGCGCCCCCGCAATGCACTGCTCATGACGTCACATATTACATCATTCATGGCATGGTCAGTGACATCACTGATGACATCTCAAATGCCATCTTTGGATGGCCTTCCATGTACCCCCCTGGGCAACAGGTTTACTTCCAACCCAACCAGAGGCCGCCTTTTTTAGGAAGAGGCCGCCCTTCACGAGGCAGGAGACGGAACAATCAACAGGTACACTGGTCGGACAACGAGGGACCAGTAGGCGCCTACACGAGGAGCAAGACCAAGGAACCACTACCAGGACACAGCGGAATGAGGTAACTAGGAATAACCAAGAAGCGCAGTCACTGGTTTTCAACCTGTCTAACACCACCCTTTCATCTACAGAGGAGGATGTCCTCAACAAAGTTCTTTCCTTTGTACCAACCACACGACTGGACAAATTCCAGCTCCATGTGGAACTGCCTGAATTTTTCCGCAAGCTGAAGTTAAAGGCGTTTTTTGAGAAACAACCACTAACAGAATCCAACCCACTAACCAATGAAACAGGACTGAGGTTGAAGTCTTCATTCTGTCCACCACCTTCCTGCATCCCTGTGGAAATCATCACCTTCGAGCAGGCGGTCTTTAACCAAGTTGAGGACCTTCATTCACCCAAGCCCTTCAACAATCTGACTACCAAAGAAAGAGAGGCAATACGCAACCTCCAGGATAACCCCCTCATTGTTATAAAACCAGCAGACAAGGGGGGAGGAATAGTCATCCAGAATAGGACAGACTACACCACAGAATGCAGAAGGCTGTTGAACGACACTCGGAATTACAAACGTCTAAAAGAAGACTCCACCACCAGCCTCCGTGACACCATAATCTCTCTGGTAGAAACTGCGGAAACCAACAACCAGATTTCTAAACAAGAGGCAGATTACCTCTGTACTAAGAAGGCAAAGATACCGTACTTTTATATGGTCCCTAAAATTCATAAAGAGACAAGACCTCCACCGGGACGCCCCATTGTATCAGGGATCAATTCCCTTCTTGAACCTTTATCACACTTTTGTGATTTTTTCCTAAACCCTATGGTCCAAGCGTCTTCTACCTATATAAAGGACACCAAACATCTCCTGAACCTCATTAAGGATGTCGAATTTGACCCCACTTCTCAACTCCTAGTAGGATTGGACATCGAGAGCTTATACACAAGCCTCCCACAGGATGACACCTTACGGGTCCTCAGGAATATGCTCTTTGAAACCACCTGGGAACATACAACACAGAGGGAATTTATTTTACAGTGCGCCACCCTAGCACTAAAACAAAATTATTTTGAATTCGAAGGAGAGTTCTATTTTCAGACAAACGGGACGTCTATGGGCAGCGTTTTCGCCCTCCAGCGTAGCTGGCCCCTACGTTTACCATTTTGAGAAAGAACATATCCTGCCAGTCACCAACCCATACAGTACCAACATTCAATTTTGGCGTCGCTATATCGATGATATTCTTATGATATGGACAGGGCCAAGCGACACCCTCGACACTTTCCTGACGTGGCTGAATCAGCGGGATCCCTTCCTACGCTTTACCAGCAGTACAAGCAACTCCAAGATAGCCTTCCTGGACTTTAACATTGAGGCTATTGAAGGCAAACTACAGACCACCACATATCACAAGCCTACATCTCGGAACTCCTTACTACAGTTTGGCAGCTTCCACCCAAGGCTTCTCAGAGAGAACCTACCGTACGGCCAATTTCTACGCATACGCTGTAACTGCAGCCTTACCAAAGACTACAAACAACAGTCCTCTGAACTAGCAATCAAACTAAGAGACCGCGGGTCCCCAGAGAGGATAATTAGCACTACCAAGAAGCGGGCACGCAACCAACAAAGGGAAGCCCTCCTTGAGGATACCACACGGGACAGCGCGATGACAGCTCTGACCTGTGTCACCACCTACAATGTGGCCTCTAATCAAGTGGCCAAGATACTCAACAAGAACTGGCATATACTCAACAGTGGCACTATGAAATGGGAGCGACCACTTTTTGCATACAAAAAAGAGGGCAGCCTACGAGACCGTTTGGTCTCCACTAGGCCACCCAAACCTAGAACTCCAGCACCCAACACGGTACTCAATGCGTGGGGTCTTCCAGGCATTAAGGGCCACTACCCCAGCGGTGACTGTAGTGTTTGTCAACTCACTAAAGCAACCAAGATCTTAAATCTGGAGACAGGCAAAACATGGCAACAGCTCAACCACACTAACTGCAACTCAATTAATGTCATCTATTTGATTGTCTGCACGTGCGGCCTACGATATGTAGGAATGACCAGCCGCAAAGTCAGAACCCGCATCGTGGAACACCGCAGCACCATACGGTGCAAAAAGAATGTGAGCAAATTGACTGACCACTTCATCCAAGCAGGTCACACTCCCAACGACCTAAACTGGACTGTAATAGAACAAATCGACAGCCAGAACATCGCAAACTACAGGATCCTATTACAGAAGGAACAACGTTGGATATACCGTCTTTCCACCAACGTGACAGGGTTGAACGATAACATACCCTGGAACAGCCTGAACCGAGCCTGAATAACACCACGATGTCCAGCTATTTTTGCATTCACATAGACCACCAATACCCCTGGTGCCACAGAGACGTGCTATACCGGCAAGTTGACAGATCAGTGTTGACCATATGTCAAAACATCCTGACGAAGTACTATGTGTATATATGCACATAACCTATCCCCATCGGTCTACACCACTCACGTGACTGCTATACCCACATTCAGATGCCTAGCAAGGGTACCAAAAAAACCCCCACACCAGGGTAGCTGGGCCCCCCTTCCCTTTGGTGTCAATACCACATTGATAAATCCTTGTCAAAAACATGGATTTTTAAATATTTCCATCTGACTCTAGATCGGGTTTCTGTGTGGACCTATATTCCATACACACTAAACTGAGTCTTTCTTCCTTTTGCGATATGTTTACAAATTACTTATGTAAATAAATCCAGACTTTTTTCAGCCATTAAACACAGATATAGATTTTTTATCTTTTTTTAAAAAAAACCTCAACAAGACACAAGCCGTGCCCTAGGTGTTTTCTAAATGTAACTTTATTTAGACACACGAGCACCCGACACACGAG
The DNA here is from genome assembly GCA_963921515.1 of Calotriton arnoldi. Taxonomy (NCBI): domain Eukaryota; kingdom Metazoa; phylum Chordata; class Amphibia; order Caudata; family Salamandridae; genus Calotriton; species Calotriton arnoldi. The sequence continues at coordinate 297,574 of CAWUFW010013010.1, read as the reverse complement.
CTGGGGCGCGCCTTTCTTCTTTGTTTACTCTTCCCATAGATGCAACCGGCGGCAGAGCAGCAGCCTGCACCTGGAACCAATTTAGCAGCTCCCAGGGGTTCCCAATTATCAGACTCGCTTGCACCTGAATCATCAGCAAGGTATTTAAGCACCCGCTCGGCTCCACACACACAACCACGGAGCTCCATGGCGGCCGTAACAGGTACCGAGCAGGGTCCTAGACCTTGATGAAGTAAGTGGGAATTCCTCGGGGGGTACACTGTAACACTCCCCTTTTCACTCGCTGCTGGCAGACTTGCATTGCCAAGCAGGCGGTTGAACTTTTAAATGCTTTTGTCTTCTTTCTTTTGTCACATAGAGTGTGACTACAGGTCGGGCCCGATCATGGAACTCATGGGGCATTTTTCAGAAACTTTCTGAGTAAGAAATCATGAATTCATGTTCATGTGTATTACTTCTATGCACCTCGTAATACGCACATGATAACGCATAACATTCAGACGTTTATTTTAACTTGTCACTGAACGCCACGTTCCGTCCACACTTTGCCATTTCCCACATATGAGCACGGACACACCGCTCCTGAAACACCAACCAGTATGTACTATACTAGTATTTTAAATGTTTTTCTGTTTGTATGTTTGTCTGTTACTTTTTCCTACAGGAATGCGCCGTTAGAGGAAATAATCCTCTACCACATACCACACCTTAGCGCCTGTGTCACATAATTGGTCTTTTAAAAACACTTTTTTAGACCACTTATCTTGCACTACACATAGGTCCTGAAGAAAGCCATACCATTAAAGAGAGCATGGCTGAAACATGTTGACCAACTAGGATATTGGAGTTACCTTAGACCTCCCATAATATCCGTCTCTCGTTTTTACTTACTGCCAAGGGCCCATACATTAAAATAGTCATTTTTGCTCTGTGGGACCCTTAGGACAGTCTTTTTAATATTTACTCACCCACTTTCACTGCACTCTCACAGTACAATACCTGCTCCGCTGTATTCAGGTGTTGTAGCACAGCCAAGGTGCACTCAGTGCCTTGGGTGGGGCCCAATGATGAAGCATGTCACCAACTAGGTTGGTGAGTGAGGGCCTTCCTAAAAACATAATGTGTTTTTTCTCCAATACAAACATACGCTAGGAGCACCCACTCCAGAGCTAGTTCTCTTTGATTCATACATACATACCAGGGGAAGTGAACTGGCTCTAGTACTTTTCCTCCCTCTCCCTTTGATACTTATCATCAGGCACCAGGGGTGCCTGCCACAGGGTGCAGGGTTTTACACACACACCCATTTCTCTATGGGAACCTGTATTATGGCCGGTTTACAGCCGTAGCACAAGCTCCCTTTGAGAAATGGGAGTATGCGACCGAACAGTGTTCGGTCACATCATAATCAGGTGGTCGGAACCGCCGACCGGAGGTCGGTCGGTCCCGATTCTGCAACAGTGTTGGTCGGAGTCAACTCCGACTGACATCTTATTGATGACCTAAGTGTTAAAAACAAAATAATAATAATTTAGCATTTCTCTTTTCTGGGATTTACGTTTGATACTGCTAGTACATGGTCTCCTCGTTGTAACCTCAGATACCTGCCATTAGCCCAAACTGTATGCTCTGTTCTGAATTTTGCCTCTAAACTGTGATGGAAACTTCTTAATCAGATGTTAGTGATTTACAAAATGAAGTGTGTTCCCATTTTATGCTATGGCGCTAGTATTTGGGCGTACCTTTGTAGGAAATTGAGGATCTATTTGAGTGGGTTGCTGGCCCACCTAAAGTAATAAGCACAGTACTTGTCAGGGTAAACCCTTAAAATCACTAAATTAACCTGAGCTCAACTCCCTGGCAGCTATGCCACAGAGAAGGCATTATTAACCTTGAGGCATGGTGTGAAATACTTATGCAGTACTCAAGTAGTAATTAAGTTAAAATACAATACAAGAAAAATCCGAAAACCAATTTAGAAAGAATAGAGTACATTTCAATAACTAAAATGACACCAAAATGACAAAACTCCAATAAGGGGAATCAAAGTTATGGATTGTTAAAGTTTAAGGTTCAAAATGGCAGCAAAAAGTTTTAAACGCCAACCATGGTCATCTGGTTGCACTTGACAAATACCTAGGAACAAATTAGGTGGATCATGATGGATCACAGATCAGATACAGAAACCAGGTTTGACCCAGCTGGAAGTTTTACCTTCAGACTTAGGTCCTAATTAGGAACCTGGTGGTCGGACCGCGAGGCCGTAGTGTCAAACCTGTGACATCCCAACTGCGGAATTTTGGCAGGACCGCCAGAAACATCAATGTTCTCTTTTGGTAGGTCTTAACTTACGGTTATGATATTCTTTTGGCTGAAAAGGATAGGCCACCTGATTTCATAATGGAGTACCCAAAGTTCCTGCTTTCTCCAACCTCGTTCCAGAATCAGTAAAACATTCATACACTAAGGAGTGGGCGTTAGCACTAGCTCCTGCGTTATACCGCAACCATGTGGGGTGGGATGATGCTTCCCCTTATAATGAGATCCCCTTGAGGATGACCCCACAATCTCAACGACAATACCCAATTAAACATGAAGCTAAAATATAAGTTAGGGAAATCCTAGACCAACTTGAATACCAAGGTGTAAGAGAAAGTTGCACCTCATCTATGAATAATCCTTTGTTTCCAGTAATGAAACCAGATCATTTATATCATCTAGTATTAGACTACAAACACTTAAACACAGCTACTCGCAGGGGGCGCTAGTGTGCCCGAAGCAAGATGGCCGCACGTTAGTGCAGCTCTGCTGGTTGGGGCAATAATCTGTTCAAAATCCTGCATTTCTCCTAAACATACACGAAAGAGAGACAGCGCATCGGAGAGAGCTTTTTATGCTGTGTCTGTCGCAGCGTTTTCTGACACGTATGTGGCAATACACCTGCTAAAACTCGACGTTTGCAGCCCGGAAGATAAAATGGCGGCCATCGCGGAATACGACCGGTAGCGAGAGTAAGTCGCTACACTGGTACAGTGCTTACCTGCAGGCTGAGGCGACGTTACAGCAGACAGAGGCGGCTACCACTCAGGACGAGCGCAGGAATGACAGGGCGATGCTCCGGCTTGATTTGGAAGCGGGCCGGGTGTGCTAGCTGGTGACGCGGAGCTGCCACTGAAGGCCAGCGGTGTGCGGGACGGCGGCCGCTGCGACTCTGGACAGGAATCGCCCGAGCGGACCATTGAGTGAAGGTACAGCTAATCTGGGAAGGCTGCGAAATCGCACCGGCGCTGGCAATAGCGCCCGGCGGGAGTAGTGAAGTGCCGGAACTGCCGGAGGCAATCTGTGCCCTGCCACACTGAACGCTGACAGAGTCGCGCGGGCCGCCCTAGAAGCAATAGCGCTCGGCGGGAGCTGCGGCAACTCGGAACTGCTGGAGGTGAACTGCACCCGCCATATTGAAGGTAGACAGACACGCGCAGACTGTCCTAGTGTGGCCCAGTGGGGTTGCATCCAGGCATAGTGGGGCAGAAACCAGACGACCTATATATGGCCAGTACAGTGTGATGCAGTACTCAGGCATGATACAGAAAACGTATGGACTGCACTGTAGCGGCTGCTGATCGAGCCTGCCCGCCATTACGAGGAAGAGGTGCTGAGAGGGAGCACCGGCTGAATTGCCAGGCTGCGGAGGGGGCTACCAGCTTGTTGTCTTGCTTGCTGCGAATGTTGACGCCCCAGAGAGATAGGACTGCAGAGGCCCATGGATTGGAGGTAGGAGCGCACAGCTGAGTGAATACGACGATTACGTGGTGCTTACTACATGCTCTGCCTGCGGGGGACGTGAGCACTACGTGGCAAAACAGTAGGCCTGATGTTGAGAGTGGGACTCTGGGCAGAAGTTGCTGTGTGCGAGGTGTCAGATCAAGATACTAGCATTATAGAGCCTGCACAGCGCGAACGCAACGAAGTGGTGGCATAGTGCATAGCTTCCTGAAAAAGCACTACGGCGGTCGGCTCCTTGACTGTGTAGCTCTGGGACAGGATTGTAGACCCTTGCAGCGGTGAGAGGGTGTTGGAGTCTCCTGGTGTGTGTTGACGGACTGCGAGCGGCTGTGGACAGGGAATTGAAGTGGAATTAAAAGAGATTAAGGCCGGTAACGGCGCGATGGGGAAGACTGACAAACATCTACAGCCTAAGCTCTCATTTGAGTCCAAGCGCCTAAAGAAAACACAGATGCAGGCAGCGTCAGACACTGAGACGGACCTGGAAGCAGGCAGCAGTACTAAATTGGAAAAAATGATGCTGGCAATGCAACAAAGCTTGCACACAATTGACAGTAAAATTGACAATCTAAACCTGCGTATGGATACCATGACGGCAAAGTTAGACAAGCATGGAGTGCGTTTAACGGAGGCAGAGCAGCGCATTTCAAACGCGGAAGATAAGGTGGAAAGTGTCACAGCATCATGTACCGAAGTGGAGAAAATACTGGAGGTACTAAGGGCCAAGAGCGAAGATTTGGAGGCGAGGTCCCGTTGCAACAACCTGCGCATCACGGGGGTGCCTGAATCTACCAACACGGGTCGGTTAGAACTCTACGTGGAAGAGATGCTCAAAGATATGCTGGGGGCGGAACATTTTTCTAATGTGCTAGTGGTAGAAAGAGCGCACAGGTCCCTCGCACCACGTCCTGTCCCAGGGGCGCCTCCGCGCCTGATAATAGCAAGACTTCTTAACTACCGAGACAGAGATGTGGCCCTCTGTAGTGCAAGGGAGCTGGGCATCAAGAAATACCATGGGTTTGAGGTGTCACTATTTCCAGACTTCACGGTAGCGGTGCAGCAGGCCCGACGGGAATTTCATCACGTGAAGAAAAAACTGCAGGATATGAAGATCCAATACGCTATGCTGTACCCTGCTCGTCTCGGGATACTGCATGGGAACAAACCACGAATCTGCACGTCTCCAAAGGAAGCCACGCAATTTATAAAGCAGCTGGAACGGCGGGAAGCGACTAGAAAGGCTGGAGATGACGCGGACAGTGAAGATTAAAAGACAACTGCAGGTCGTAAGCTGGCGCTGTCTGTTACAGATGTGTATAATCACATAGTTGTTACGTTTACCATTTTATTGCAGCACTGACCCAGTAAGACTCTTTTCTGGGATTGATGGGGGATTGTACAGTATAATGTTGATAGCTGAAAGGAGATGTGTTGGAGGCGGAGAGTATCTGAGGGCATCTCTACATGCATATTACCACGGATGAGACGCTACACTAGTGAGGTGGCGGACGTATAACTGCAAAATGCATTTGAGGCGCCCGTTGTGCCATTGAGCGTTGGGTGGGTTACATGATACAATATGGCAAAACTGGGTGGCTTGATCCGTGTACACTGTTTGAACATGCCTCTGATTACTGATATACGTATAAGATACCACGGGGTGTGCAAATATTGCGGTTGGGACGTATGTCATGCCTCCTCTGCAAATAGATGAAAGTTCGTAATGGAATACTCTGCATTATATGGCGCGGACACGAAGCGCCGGGGCTCTCTCTGAGTACGTTTGAATGAGGCATGAAGAAGTAAGATGTGTTTGGGAGAATAATAGATTTGCCCTGACCCCCCCTACTTCCACCAAGGGGGTCGGTGGGCGGCTGGTGTCCTCCATGAGGGTACGACCCAAGCAGTTTATGGGGAAGATTGTAGGCTGTGAGCAGGATAGCTACTCACGGCGGGAGGGGGGGGAATTTTGTTTATGGTGTTTTTTGTACTGGGGCTCCTTAGCATAATTGGGATGCTTAAGTGGGAGGGGGGACTAGTTGGGGGATTGGTTCAAGGCTGCGTAGTGCAGGGCAGAATGCATGATAGTGCACAATATGGGATAAATGGCAAAGACACAATATTTGCGGATACTATTCAAATAAAGTGCAGCGGTGATGTCATTTGAGGGTGGTAACGTAACATGGGTAACATGGAATGTCAGAGGTCTGAACAACCCAAAGAAAACAAGGCAGGTACTAGCCTATCTGGATCGTCACAATGTGCAAGTGGCGCTGTTGCAAGAGACTCATTTAAACAAACATGCAGCTGATAAAGTGGCCAATAGATGGGCGGGGGTGAAATTGGCATCGTCCTACTCCACCTATGCGAGGGGGGTTATGATTTTAGTTAAAAAAAAACTTCCGTTTGTCATATCACATGTGGATATAGATACTGAAGGCCGATATATCATAGCACAGGGGAAATTGTGTGGTATGATGGTGTTAGATTTGGGGGTCTCTAGTTGGCAGAGGTATGTACCTTTGTCCAAATAGGGACCCTTGAGTCTAGTCAGGGAAAGTAGGTACACTCCCGAAATAACCCCTGCTCACCCTCTTGGTAGCTTGGCACGAGCAGACAGGCTTAGTTCAGAGGCAGTGTGTAAAGCATTTGTGAACACATACAGTAATCAAGTGACAACACTACAAATGGACACCACACCGGTTATATATTTATAAAAATAGGTATACTTTATATAGATTTATCACAAGACCATAAACGACAAAAATAATCCACAATACTGTTAAGAATACTTAGTTCTGATCAAAAAGGCTTAATTCAAGGTTCTGTGCGAGTCGGTAGCCTCCTCCGGCTATGGCGATGTCGAGAACAAACAGAGTCTAACAAATCCAGCTGACCGCGTCGAGACGGGCCAACACAGCGTAGACAGACTCGGTCACAGTACCTTTTACTTGAAGCGGCAGGCACGGGCGTGCGAGCCGGATGGCTGTTCGTCGCGGTCGCGATGCAAAAATGGAAGCGTTGCAGGACGCGTTGTCCCTCGATGCGGTGCAGGCAGCGGCTCGTTGACGTCGCCGAGACGGAGTCGGTGAGACCAGGGCCGTGCGTTGCAGGGCGAGACGGTGCTTCGATGCGGTGCTGGCAGGTTGCGGTGCGGCGACGGAGCCGGATTCAGGAGCTGGCGTCGATCAGTCCGGACAGCGGTGCGAGTCGGGCGGTGCGTCGCAAAGCGTGCGAGCGGTGCCCAACTCCGGTGCGGTCACAGGACTCGAACTCCGCAGCAGTGACCGTGTCGGTCGGACCAGTTCGATTCGGCGTAGCGAAGCGTTGCAGGACGCGTTGTCCCTCGATGCGGTGCAGGCAGCGGCTCGTTGACGGAGTCGGTGAGACCAGGGCCGTGCGTTGCAGGGCGAGACGGTGCTTCGATGCGGTGCTTGCAGGACACCGAGTCGGTCGTGAGAGTCGGTCACAGCTCCCTACCTCTGTAGCCACTGAAACAGAGTTTCCAGCAGCAATTCACAAAGGGGGTGAAGTCCAATGGTCCTGGGACTTCGGTCAGGGGGCAAGCTCTCTTCCAAGCCCTTGGAGATCCTTCACAAGTTGATGAAAGTCACAGCAAAGCAAAAGTTCCTTTCTCCTCTCTTTGGCAGTCAGGCAAACCACTGCAGGCCAATCCCCCAAGCAGCACTTCAGGCTTAGGGATAGTTTCTCCTCAGTTTCTTCTTGGTTCCGCTCCTCAGTAAAGGTTTCTTCTTGTTCCCAAAAGTGATCTAATCTTCCTGGGGTCTGGGTGCCCCTCTTATACCCTGATTCTCTTTGTTCTCTGGAGGCAGAGAGGCCTCTGCCTAGTCCAAAACCAGTTCTGGTCAGTTCTGGAGCACTTTGTTTTTCTGACTCCTTCTTTCCTTTCAGAATGGGGGGCAGAGTGCTCAGCCGCCCGGCAGGAGGTGGAGCCAGCATTGTGGAAGGCAGGCACAGCCCTATTCAGACCCAGGTGCAACTCCTCCCTCCACTCTGGATGCAAATCTTTCTATTCAGCCCTGCGCTGACTCACCCTGTCTCCGGTAGCCACCCCCAGCCCCTGTCACTCAATCTCCAGACAAGGAATACACAACCTAGCAGAGGCAGGCTTGGATAGTTAGGCAAGAAAATACCCACTTTCTAAAAGTGGTATTTTCGAACACAGAATGTTAAAACCAACTTCACTAAAAGATGTATTTTATCATCCTGAGTTCAGGCATACTAAATTCGTTTTTCTACCATGTTCCCTGGGTCAGTTCTGATTATAAGGTGTAATAGTCAGTCTGCCCATTCTGGCCTATGGGGAGCAGGTAGCCTTGCAATAGTGAAGAACGAAAATGGCTGTAATTCACTATTAGGACATGCCACACACACCAGGGCATGTCCTACCTTATACTTACAATGCACCCTGCCCTAGGGCCTATTTTAGGGGTGACCAACATGCAGTACAGGGAAGGTTTAGGGACTGGTAAGTGGGTGTACTCACCAAGTCGACATGGCAGCCCGAGGCTGCACACAGGCTCTGCGATGGCAGGCCTGAGACACATTTTACAAGCCGCTTCTGTGGGTGGCACAACCAGTGCTGCAAGCCCACCAGCGGCATTGGATTTACAAGCCCTGGGCACACTGAGTGCACTGTACTAGGGACTGACAAGTAAACCAATCATCCAATCATGGAGTCACTAATACATATATCAATTAACGATAGGGAGCACTTGCACTTTGGCACTGATTAGCAGCGGCAAAGTGCCCATGAGCATCTAGTCCAGCAAAAACATATCGGCAACAGTGGAGGCATTACGAAAAATGGAAGGGAGACCCACGCCAAGGATGCCAGGTCTAACACGTGTCCCCTCCAGCTGAAATGTGGGGAGAACTATCCTACCCCTAGGGAGTTCTCATCGCTAAGGCGGAAAAATCTGGACAGTCCATCAGCATTGGCGTGTTCTGTACCAGGGCGGTGTTCCACCGTAAAGTCCATCCCCTGTAGGGAAATGGACCACCTCAACAGCTTTGGATTCTCACCCCTCATCTGCATCAACCATCTGAGGGGCCTGTGGTCTGTCTGAACCCGGAAGTGAGCCCCAAACAGGTATGGTCTCAGCTTCTTCAGTGCCCAGACCACAGCAAATGCCTCACGCTCGATAGCACTCCACCTCTGTTCCCGGGGAAGTAACCTCCTACTGATGAAGGCTACAGGTTGGTCTAGGCCCTCCTCATTGATCTGTGATAGAACAGCCCCTACACCATGCTCTGAAGCGTCGGTCTGAACAATGAACTCATTGGAGAAGTTGGGTGCCTGGAGCACAGGCGCCGTGCACATGGCAGTCTTCAAGGTGTCAAAAGCTTTTTGACAGGCGTCAGTCCAAATCACTTTCCTGGGCTGCTTCTTGGAAGTCAGCTCGGTCAAGGGGGCAACAATGCTGCCATACCCCTTGACGAATCTCCGGTAATACCCGGTGAGTCCTAGGAAGGCTCTCACCTCTGTCTGGGTCTTGGGGGCTCCCAAGCCAGAATGGTATCAATTTTCGGTTGGAGGGGCGCCACCTGGCCGCTCCCAACCTGGTGTCCCAAGTACACCACAGAACCCTGCCCAATCTGGCACTTACTTGCCTTGATTGTGAGGCCTGCCCTCCGCAGCGCCATCAACACTTCCCAGAGGTGGCGCAGATGTTCTTCCCAACGGGCACTGAACACTGCGATGTCATCCAGGTAGGCGGCACTGAAATCCTCCAGTCCAACCAACACCTGGTTGACCAACCTCTGAAAGGTGGCAGGGGCATTCTTCATCCCAAAGGGCATCACCCGGAACTGGTAGTGCCCATCTGGTGTGGAGAATGCTGACCTCTCTTTGCCCCATCAGTCAAGGCGATCTGCCAGTACCCAGACGTTAAGTCAAACGTGCTGAGGTACCGCGCAGCCCCTAACCGATCTATGAGCTCATCAGCTCTGGGGATGGGGTGGGCGTCAGTCCTGGTGACGGAATTGAGTCCTCTGTAGTCCACACAGAACCGGAGTTCTGGTGTGGCACCAGGCGCGGCAGCCTTTGGAACCAAGACCACTGGGCTGGCCCAAGGGCTGTTAGAGGACTCAATGACCCCTAGCGCAAACATCTTGGAGACCTCCTCCTTGATGCAGGCTCTGACCCTGTCAGTCACCCTGTAAGCCTTGTGCTTCACAGGAAGACTGTCCCCAGTGTCCACATCATGGACGCACCAATGAGTGACACTGGGAACCAGGGAGAACAGGTCAGGGAACTGTCCCAACAAGTGGCGACAGTCACCCTGCTGCTCAGGTGTCAGGGAGGTAGAGAGGTTTACTCCCTCCACTGATCCATCTTGCTCTCGGGCTGACAGGAGGTCAGGAAGAGGCTCGGTCTCCTCCTCCATCCCATCATCTGTCGCTAAGAGCATGCCCACTTGGGACCTCTCCAAGTGGGGCTTCAGGCGGTTCACATGCAGGACCCGCAAGGGGTTCCTGGGAGACTGCAAGTCCACCAAATAGGTAACTGGACTCTTGCGCTCCACCACCGTAAAAGGGCCGGTCCACCTGTCCTGGAGCGCACAGGGCTCCACAGGGGCCATGACCCACACTTTCTGACCAGGCTGAAGCTCTACCAGAGTGGCATTCTGGTCGTACCACCGCTTCATCTCCTCCTGGCTGGCTTCCAGATTTGCCTCAGCAAGCTCTCTGAAACGCCTAGTCTGGTTCCTGAAGGCCAGCATGTAACTGTATACATCCTGGGGAGGTTTCCTGGGAGATTGCTCCCAGCCTTCCTTGACCAAACTCAGAGGTCCTCGCACCGGGTGTCCATAGAGGAGCTCAAAGGGACTGAACCCTAGAGATTTCTGTGGCACCTCCCGGTATGCAAACAACAGGCATGGTAAGAGGACGTCCCATTTACGCCTCATGGGTTCTTCCAGACCCATAATCATGCTCTTGAGGGTCCGGTTGAATCTCTCAACCAGACCATTTCCTTGAGGGTGGTAAGGAGTGGTGAACTTGTAAGTTACACCGCACTCCTGCCACAGGGACTTCATGTACTTGGACACGAAGTTGGTACCTCTGTCAGACACCACCTCTTGAGGGAATCCCACACGTGAGAAAATTCCCATCAGTGCCCGTCCCACCACGGGGGCCGTCACTGTCCTCAGAGGGATGGCTTCAGGGTACCGGGTGGCATGGTCCACCAAGACCAGGATAAACCTGTTGCCCATGGCTGTCTTGGGGTCCAGTGGCCCCACAATGTCAATACCCACCCGTTCAAAGGGGGTGCTGACCACAGGGAATGGCTGGAGAGGAGCCTTGTGCTTCCTCCCACTTTTTCCACTTGCCTGGCAAGTCTGGCATGTCCTGCAGTGAGTGGCGGCACTCCTGCGCATCTGGGGCCAATAGAAATGGGTAACAAGCCTGTCAAAGGTCTTGTCCTGCCCCAGATGTCCCGCTAATGGTACATCATGAGCCAACCCCAGTAGGAAGGCTCTGAAGCGCTGGGGTACCACCAGCACACGGGCTGACCCAGGCTCAGCAACCTTAGGCTCTGAATACAGGAGACCATTCTCCCAGTAAACCCAATGTGATCCAGACTGATCACCTGCTGCCTGGTCTGTGGCCTGTTGCCTCAGACCCACGAGAGAAGGGCATGTGTTCTGCTCCTTGCAGAACTCTTCCCTGGAGGGTCCTCCTTCTTGCTGCCAATGGGTCAGCTCAGGTAGGTCCCCCAGTTCAGCTACCTGTTCCCCTGTAGGCTCCAGGGCATCCCCCTCAGGGTCTGCCTCCTCCTGGACCGTGGGAACCTCGGGGGCCGGTTTCCCGCGCCCCCTGCCTCCTCTCTCTCCGGCAGGCACCTGGGCCTCCCTCTCAGGCTCCAGGTCCTCTTGAACACCTTTAGCTGCCATTGACCGGGTGGTCACACATGCCCAATCAGGCAAGCCCAACATTTCTAAATGCGCACTCCGCTCCACCTTAGCCCAAGGTGAGCTCTCCAAATCGTTCCCTAACAAACAGTCAACAGGCATGGCTGGCCTCACAGCTACTTGAAGAGTACCCGAGACCCCCCCCACTCAAAGGGAACCTGAGCCACCTTGCAGTGACTCTCTGTGTTGTCAGCGGCAACAACCGGATAGAATGCATCAGGGATAACCTGCTCTTTAGACACCAGGTGACACTTGACAGCTGTCACACTGGCTCCTGTGTCTCTCAGAGCCTCCACCCTATGGCCATTGATGGTCACCCACTGCCTGTATTTCTTAGTGTTCTCAGGCAGCGGGGTCCTAGGGACCATCTCAGAGTCTCCTAATGAGACAAGGGAAAACACTGTGGGATCCCCCCACCTTGGGCACCCAACTCCTCCCCCAGGGCTACACTAGCCAACTGCCGGGGGACTGCACTGGTGGGTGCTGGTTTTCCATGCAAAGGGCAACGAGGATCGTTTGCCTTGTGGCCAGGGGCGCCACACTTGTAACATACCAGTGGTCCCTGGTGAACAGGGGGCCTGTCAGGGCCACTGGCTTCTTCTCAGGGGAGGCTGGGAACCTTTCCCTTGGTTCCCTTGGGGTCTACTTTGGGGCCCTTTATGGAACTCCTTCTGTTTACCCTTGTCCCCCCACTCTTCTGCTGGGGACCCTGCCCACCCTTGGCGGAGTCTCCCACGTGACCCTTGTGGACCCGGGTACTCACCCAGCGGTCCGCCTCCTCAGCAAGCTGCCTAGGGTTAGTCAGCTTACTATCAATCAGGTGCTGGCGTAGCTCAGGAAAACAATTACCGGACAAGTGCTCCCAGGCAATCAAATCAAAGAGCGCCTGAAAATCAGTCGCTTTGCTACCCTTTACCCAACCATCCAAGGCTCTGCAAAAGAAGGTCACATATTCAACCCAGGTACTGCTTTCAATCTTACTACAGTTCCTGAACCTTTGCCTATAAAGCTCAGGGGTCAAACCATATCTAGTCATTAAGGCATCCTTCATGTGGCTGTACGAATTATAGACTTCAGAGGGCAAATCCAACAAGGTATCCCGCCCTTCACTGAGGAACCGTCCCCACAACCCCGCTCCCCAATCCTTCTCAGGGACCCGGTGGGAAGACATGGCTACCTCATAGGCTTTGAACCACTGCCCTATGTCGTCATTTTTAAAAACTCCTTCACCACATCTTTGGGAATATACACCCTAGCTTCAACAGGCACAGGCGGTACACTGCCACCAGAGGGAGTAATCTCTAAGCTCTTGGCCTTCAATTCCAACTCCCTCAAAACTTTCTCATGTTCAAACTGCATTTTCTTTTCCTCTAGGGCTAATTTCCTTGTTTGCATTTCGAATTCTAACTGCTTATTCAGCTTGAGTTTGGTCAGCTCCATTTCGTGCACCCTACTCTCTTTCCTGTCCTCCAACTCCTCTGGAGACAGTCCTCTGGCAGAAACACTGCTACCTACTGGGGAAGGTGGTCTTCTAGCCCCTAGACCCAATAGCCCCTCCAGCTGCCCTTCTGCATTCTCAGCCCCCTCCACAGGGGCACTCCTTGATTCGACCCAGGCCCTCAGCGCCTTTTGGAGGTCCTCCTTCCTGGAGATCCCGGTCATGGACACTTTAAACTTTTTGCAGAATTGCTTGAGCTGCTTAAGGGTGTAGCATTCTAGCCTCTCTTCTTCCCAATCACATTCAACAGAGGCTACTGATGCTGGTTTCTCCATAGTGACTGAACTTGGCATTTGCAAAAATAGGAAATCCCAGAAAAAATGCTATTAAAGTATGTGGTTGCGTTTTGGTCTGCACTCACTAAGTAGTGTTCACCAATCACTGTACATGAGTCACAAATGCAAGTCCAGAATCCTCACCGCTGACCACCAATGTTAGATTTGGGGGTCTCTAGTTGGCAGAGGTATGTACCTTTGTCCAAATAGGGACCCTTGAGTCTAGTCAGGGAAAGTAGGTACACTCCCGAAATAACCCCTGCTCACCCTCTTGGTAGCTTGGCACGAGCAGACAGGCTTAGTTCAGAGGCAGTGTGTAAAGCATTTGTGAACACATACAGTAATCAAGTGACAACACTACAAATGGACACCACACCGGTTATATATTTATAAAAATAGGTATACTTTATATAGATTTATCACAAGACCATAAACGACAAAAATAATCCACAATACTGTTAAGAATACTTAGTTCTGATCAAAAAGGCTTAATTCAAGGTTCTGTGCGAGTCGGTAGCCTCCTCCGGCTATGGCGATGTCGAGAACAAACAGAGTCTAACAAATCCAGCTGACCGCGTCGAGACGGGCCAACACAGCGTAGACAGACTCGGTCACAGTACCTTTTACTTGAAGCGGCAGGCACGGGCGTGCGAGCCGGATGGCTGTTCGTCGCGGTCGCGATGCAAAAATGGAAGCGTTGCAGGACGCGTTGTCCCTCGATGCGGTGCAGGCAGCGGCTCGTTGACGTCGTCGAGACGGAGTCGGTGAGACCAGGGCCGTGCGTTGCAGGGCGAGACGGTGCTTCGATGCGGTGCTGGCAGGTTGCGGTGCGGCGACGGAGCCGGATTCAGGAGCTGGCGTCGATCAGTCCGGACAGCGGTGCGAGTCGGGCGGTGCGTCGCAAAGCGTGCGAGCGGTGCCCAACTCCGGTGCGGTCACAGGACTCGAACTCCGCAGCAGTGACCGTGTCGGTCGGACCAGTTCGATTCGGCGTAGCGAAGCGTTGCAGGACGCGTTGTCCCTCGATGCGGTGCAGGCAGCGGCTCGTTGACGGAGTCGGTGAGACCAGGGCCGTGCGTTGCAGGGCGAGACGGTGCTTCGATGCGGTGCTTGCAGGACACCGAGTCGGTCGTGAGAGTCGGTCACAGCTCCCTACCTCTGTAGCCACTGAAACAGAGTTTCCAGCAGCAATTCACAAAGGGGGTGAAGTCCAATGGTCCTGGGACTTCGGTCAGGGGGCAAGCTCTCTTCCAAGCCCTTGGAGATCCTTCACAAGTTGATGAAAGTCACAGCAAAGCAAAAGTTCCTTTCTCCTCTCTTTGGCAGTCAGGCAAACCACTGCAGGCCAATCCCCCAAGCAGCACTTCAGGCTTAGGGATAGTTTCTCCTCAGTTTCTTCTTGGTTCCGCTCCTCAGTAAAGGTTTCTTCTTGTTCCCAAAAGTGATCTAATCTTCCTGGGGTCTGGGTGCCCCTCTTATACCCTGATTCTCTTTGTTCTCTGGAGGCAGAGAGGCCTCTGCCTAGTCCAAAACCAGTTCTGGTCAGTTCTGGAGCACTTTGTTTTTCTGACTCCTTCTTTCCTTTCAGAATGGGGGCAGAGTGCTCAGCCGCCCGGCAGGAGGTGGAGCCAGCATTGTGGAAGGCAGGCACAGCCCTATTCAGACCCAGGTGCAACTCCTCCCTCCACTCTGGATGCAAATCTTTCTATTCAGCCCTGCGCTGACTCACCCTGTCTCCGGTAGCCACCCCCAGCCCCTGTCACTCAATCTCCAGACAAGGAATACACAACCTAGCAGAGGCAGGCTTGGATAGTTAGGCAAGAAAATACCCACTTTCTAAAAGTGGTATTTTCGAACACAGAATGTTAAAACCAACTTCACTAAAAGATGTATTTTATCATCCTGAGTTCAGGCATACTAAATTCGTTTTTCTACCATGTTCCCTGGGTCAGTTCTGATTATAAGGTGTAATAGTCAGTCTGCCCATTCTGGCCTATGGGGAGCAGGTAGCCTTGCAATAGTGAAGAACGAAAATGGCTGTAATTCACTATTAGGACATGCCACACACACCAGGGCATGTCCTACCTTATACTTACAATGCACCCTGCCCTAGGGCCTATTTTAGGGGTGACCAACATGCAGTACAGGGAAGGTTTAGGGACTGGTAAGTGGGTGTACTCACCAAGTCGACATGGCAGCCCGAGGCTGCACACAGGCTCTGCGATGGCAGGCCTGAGACACATTTTACAAGCCGCTTCTGTGGGTGGCACAACCAGTGCTGCAAGCCCACCAGCGGCATTGGATTTACAAGCCCTGGGCACACTGAGTGCACTGTACTAGGGACTGACAAGTAAACCAATCATCCAATCATGGAGTCACTAATACATATATCAATTAACGATAGGGAGCACTTGCACTTTGGCACTGATTAGCAGCGGCAAAGTGCCCATGAGCATCTAGTCCAGCAAAAACATATCGGCAACAGTGGAGGCATTACGAAAAAGGGAAGGGAGACCCACGCCAAGGATGCCAGGTCTAACAGATGGTAACTATTATTAATATCTATGGACCTAATATTGACGACCCCGATTTTTTTGAGGCGCTCTGGAGCAAGATTAATAGACTACAACCAGCCGCCATTGTCTGTGGGGGGGATTTTAATGTAGTACTAAACCCGACAATGGACCGTCATACTAATGCGGACCCTTCAGTTAAAAAAGCAGCGGTAGCTGTTCAAAATGGTATGCAAAACTTGTCTCTTATAGACATTTGGAGACTAAGACACCCAGGGGCGCAGGAGGGTACATGTTACTCCTACGCACATCAATCATGGTCTCGTCTGGACTATTGGTTGACTACCAGTGACATAAACTCGCTAATTACTAAGGCTGTTCACCTACCCAGGACACTTTCTGACCACTCCCCTTCGCTATTCACAATGATAATACCCATGTACACGCCGCCACAGTTCCAGTGGCGATTACAATCCTCTGCTCTACAGGACCAGGTGTTCCGGGAGGGAGTGAGGGAAGCCATTGTACAATATTTTGAGGACAACACTGGATCAGTAGATAGTTTGGGCATATTGTGGGACGCTTTCAAGGCGACCATCCGTGGGGTATGCATAGGACTCCAAGCGGGGGTACTCAAATCGTTTCGGGGATCTATGAAGGTCCTTGAAAAAGAACTCATGGGCCTTGAGCGCCAATACGACAGTATGTCAGATGCCACCATATTAGCGACCATTCGCTCAAAAATCACTGAGTATAATGAGCTGGCGGAGCTAGAGGTGAAGCATATGTCCAGGCGTTGGACAGCTAGGTATTATGGAGAAGGAGGTAGACCGGGACGGGCCCTGGCAGCCAAAATAACAGAACCACGGGCAAAAAAAAAAAATATAGTGCAATCTATTGTTGAAGGGGAACATAGACACTGCGACACTGCGGGTATCCTCGCCTCTTTCATGCATTACTATATGGATATGTACAGCAGTCGGCAGACCGCTGGCGACCCTGAAATAGCACAATACTTAGAAGATATAGCCCTGGTGTGGTTATCAAAGAGGCAACAAGACTTTTTAATGCACCCGTTGACAATGGACGAAATACGAGACGCTATACTTGCTCTCCCAAATGGTAAAGCTACAGGCACAGACGGACTCTTAGCGGAGTTCTATAAAGAATATCTTGACATATTGGTGCCTCACCTTCATGCCATGTTTGAAGACGCTTACGAACGGCAAACACTACCAGACACGCTCCGTGAGGCACTGATTATAGCCCTACTAAAGCCTGGAAAGGAGCCTGATAAATGCGAATCGTATAGGCCGTTGTCATTGATGAACACAGATGTTAAGATACTAGCGAAAGTGCTGGCACCTAGGTTGCAGTTATTACTACCTGTGATGGTAGTACCCGATCAATCGGGATTTATCCCTGCTCGATCCACAGCTCACAACTTGCGGACGCTTATTGCAGTCATGCATCTTCTGGAGCCCACTCTGCCTGCTGTGGCGGTCCTACTGGACGCCGCAAAGGCATTCGACTCCATTTCTTGGAGATATATGCTGGCGGTGCTGCATAGGATGGGGGTGCTGTTTATATACACTAATTGGATCAAGTTGCTATATACAGATCCAGTGGCTCGTGTGCGCGTAAATGGTAGGACATCTGACTTATTCCCGATTGGACGCGGGACGAGACAGGGTTGCCCCCTGTCGCCTCTCATATTTGCGGTAATATTGGAGCCATTGGCCTGCATATTACGTCAGCGGCATGGACAAGCAGCACTTCGCTTTCGGCAACAGCCATTAGCGGTGTCCATGTATGCCGACGACATGGTCTTATATGTGCGTGAGCCGGAGGTGTATTTGGAGCAACTCATTAGGGAATACATTAGATTCGAATGGCACTCAGGTTTGGGTATAAACTGGAACAAATCGGTTGTGATTTCTCTGACAGAGTGTACAAAACGGGTGGAACTGGACTACCCACTGGACTGGAGTGACGAGCCAATCAAATACCTGTGTGTTTGGGTTCATAAAGATCCGCAAGTTGTTATTCGTACAAATTATGGAACTGCGATTACTCAACTTGAGGAGCGAGTCACTAGGTGGATACAACTACCGTTAACATTTGCGGATAGAGTGGCTGTACTCAAAATGGTGGTCCTACCGAAATTTTTATATCTGTTTGTAAATGTACCTATCATACTGCGACAACATTTTTTTAATACGCTACGAGGGATACTGATAACATTAGTCTGGGGAGGGAAAAAATCGCGCATAAAATGGGAGGTGTTAACGCTGCCATATGAACAGGGTGGGTTTAGAGTGCCCGACATGCAGTTATACTATCTGTGTGCGCAGGCACAATATGCCTCTTATTGGCAGAACGCGCCACCGTACACGCCACATGTGGCGGTGGAGGCTGGGGCGGTCCACCCCATACCACTGAAAGCAATGATTGTCAATGACACTACGGTCTTTGAGAAGGGTGAAATTGACTCGGTACAGTGTACGAATCATGCCTGGGGGGAACTTGGGAGGCGCGCCCGGCGATTGCCGCTGTATGCGCCGGCAATGCCGCTGCTGCACCATGGGAAGATATCGGTGACACGTGAAGTAGGATCACAGAAAATTCTGAAGAATGCCGGTGCCCACACTATGGGAGATATATATCCCAGCGGTACATTTATTGGACTTAAAGCCTTCTTAAACAATGGGGATGGGTCTGCCATGTTGACCTTTACATACAGTAGACTGCGAGCTGCGATTAAAGCCTTATACCCTTGTTTTCCCCATGAGCCTCCGACTCTGGCGGCTTTACAACTTATATACACCACACAATCTAGGACTAAGATGGTAACTCGCTTATATAATGCCTCACAGGCGGATGAAGTGGATGTGAGTGTAAGCCAAATGAGTAAATGGAACAGTATATTGCCGCAGACACTAACGGAAGATGAATGGGAAACATGCTGTAAACTGCCTGGTCAATTCACTGCAAATGGAAATCTTCGTCTGATTCACTATAAGTATGTTCACCAGATGTACTATACGCCAGCGCAACTTCATAAATATGGTCTGCGGGACTCACACTGCTGTAGAAGATGTGGTGCTGACACTGCAGATTTTCAACATTTAGCATGGAGCTGTCGTAAAGTAGCTGAATTTTGGGAGAAAGTTACAGTGGCTTTGACAGCAATGGTGGGTGAACCTATAGTATGTACAATGAATATTTGTCTTTTGGGAAATGTACTGCACCTTAAAGCTAGTAATCGAAAATTAGTTGCCTTGGCCTTATTATTAGCCAAGCGTAGAGTCTCGATACATTGGGATGGTAGACCGGCACCGCAGTTAGCGCACTGGCTGAAAGATATTGCATATTGTCGAGATCAGCTTATTTGCTATGGGGAAGAACTGCCGAGAACCTCAAGACCGCGAGACATTTGGGAACCGATTACTGCCTATGTATTAGCTAGATCACCTGACTAATGGCAATTCCTGCAGTGCTGATGTATAGTGCTGTGTAATTTATGGTCTGTAGTGCTGTTATAACGTATCTGTTTGGACTGCAACTGCACCTTCTTGTTGCTTTATATTCTGTACTGCAATAACAATGTAATGAATGCCTTGTTGTTGTTATAAGATGAAAAATTTACAAATAAAATAAAAAATAAAAAGTAAAAAAAAACACAGCTACTCGCACATTTGCAGTACAGAATGCACACAGTGCCAAACTTATGAACCACATTGTGTGGAAGAAATTCAAAACAACACTCGATATCTCAAATGGATTTTTCTGCCAGAATATGTGCCTGAAAGCAGCCATCTGACCGCATTTTCAGCACTAGGCTGTCAGAGGCAATTCTGTTGATTGCACAAGGGGTATAAAACGTTTTCAGCCAGAGTAACAGAGCTACTACAGAATTTTGATGACCAGGCATTGTCCTTTGTTGATGACATATATCTGACGGATGATGACCTCATGGAACACTTGACAAGAGTAGATCGTGTAATTTTAGGATTTACTCAAATGGGCTACAAATTCAATTTAAAAAAATTGAAAATTGCCCACCTCAATCCTTTCTCTGGGATATGAGCTGTCAAGTGAAGGCAAAAGCCTTGCGAAATACTTCTTAGAGTAATGTGCACTGCTTCAACCTCCAACAACATTGAAAAGACTACAATCCATATCAGGATTTCCATACTTTTCCAAAACATTCATTACAGATTATGCAGATTCTACGACTTGATATGTCCAGACTTCTCAAGCACTCATTGGACACAGGAACACACAAATATCTAAAGTTCTGTACAAGCTGACATGATAGCTTCCAAACATTGGCACACACGTGTGAACACAATGAACCTGGTGATCTGCGTCATCGCAGGAATATCAGGGTACAATTCAGTCACGTTCAGTGAAGGTGACACCGTACCAATTGCATATAAATATTATTTATACAGTAATGCTGAAATGCGTTTTGCACCAACTGAAAAAACCCTAAAAGCAGTGCAGACTGCTGTGGTGAGAAAGTGAGCCCTGGCTCAAGGTAAACACATAACTGCTGTGACCCCTGTGCTGACCTTAGAGACCGTCACCAAAGCAAGCATTCTGAATGCCAAGGTTTTACATCCATGATGGATATAATGGGCTAACTCACTCACCACAACAGATGTAGACTACAGATTTTATTCTACACTACAAATACAAGATTGTCTGCAGTATGAACAAGAATCCTCTGCCTAATGAAATAATACCTCTAGATCTCTATAATTAAATCATATATACTGATGGTTCTGCCCAACCTGCCAGAAGGAATAAGCACAAATACTCAGATGCGTGTGCAATTGTGAAGGGGTGCATGCACGATGGAGAATTCCATCCTTAGAAAACCTACACTCAGTCACTTGGTGAGTGACTGCATGGCGTAGCTGGAAGAACTAATGCCTTTAATTCTGACACTAGAAAATACAGATTATGGATTTCCCACACTTATAGTGTGTGATTCGTATTACTGAATCCAGTCCTATAATGAATACCTACGTATTGTAGCCAGAATAGATTCAGAGATTCAAAGGGTTGCACAATAAAGCACCAGTTGCTTTGAAAAAAGGTGGCAAAGTTGAAAGATTGCTTGACACGGACTCTTGTAATACACACATTGAGTCATCAACGTGTTGGCGTTCACATTGCAGGGAATTCCATGGCTGATGAAGCCGCAAAACAACACTTCGCACTTCTGCAGTTGCTGCATTTACTCGTTCTAGCACGAGGTGAGTAGCGCGCTATATAAACCCCCTGATTGATTGATTGATTGAGGATAGGCGGCGACATCATGGTGACTATCAATGCTGCACGTAATGACACCCACCTGCCGAAAGGGTTTTCACTTAAGTACTCCTACAACTTAGATGCACAGAACATACCATATGCTCACATTCCTGGAGTGAGGGATTGAGTAATACCATATACTGATCGCAGATTGGGGTTAATACCAGCTGCACACGAGGGTCTGGCTTCTGCACGTGTGGGGGTGGCTGCTACAATTTCATTATTGCAGCATTGCTGTTGGTGGCCAGGTCTTTATAAACAGACCAAGGACTTTGTCCTTAAATGCAACATCTGCCAGCTGATGAAAGGTTCCACTGTAGCACGTCCACCCCAGACACCTCTTCCAATTTCAAACAAGCCACTGGCTTCTGTCTATTTGGAGCATTGCGGCCCATTGTCATCAGATGGGGCTTACAAGTACATATTGGTAAAAGTGAATTCCTGCTCTTGATTCCTGTGGGTTTGGCCACAGCAGTCGGCTGATGCCTGAACTGTTATAAAGGATCTGCGAGTCTTTATCGGGACATGCGCAGGAGGCACATTACATTCCGACCAGGGTCCGGCATTTAGCTCTCGGACTTACAAAGAGGCCATGAGAAGTTTGGGTGTGACCCTGCGTTTTTCGTCTCCATACCATCCCGAGGGACATGCGGTAGTGGAGAGGAAAAGCTGTGACTTGAAGCAGTCTTTAACAGCAAGGGTACTAGGCTCAGGTCACAGTTGGGTCCATCACCTATATGGGGTCCAGATGGTACTCAAAAACATGATGGGAAAATCCCTGGGCTGACGTTTTCCCTATAAAATCCTATTTGGAGTAAAGATGTGAGTCCCTGACCTCGACGATCCCAGTACAGTGGCGGTAGAAATACCATTTGACATCAATGAAGTTTGGCTGTTTTACATGAACTGAGTGAATTCCAGGATGAACAAAGTAACGTCCAAGTCAAACGCACCGCAACTGGAGAAGTGAAGGTAGTTCCGGCGTGGCCTGGCTGGATCTTGAAGGTTGGGGTTCTGGTCAAGGGAACAATTGTAGACAAAAAAGACTTTGGGACAACCTACCTGTACCTGTCCTGTCTGTTGAAGGTACCAGAACCGTACATCTCCCGCCCCTTGCGAGTCGCAAAGACAAAAGATTTGTATCCACTGATCTAATCAAACCACACTGTGTGACCGATTCTCAACAGTGAGCCACATGGGCTCCTGGGAAGCTACCTGCCTCCTCTTGCTACTGTACAGGAAGTTCAGATGGAAGCTTTGATAACTGAAGAAGCATCCTCTCTCCAACGAGTACAACTACAACAACTGTACAGTCAACTAGTACAGAAACACAGATTTCAATTCAGAAACCTGACAAAAACATGGTCTACGTCAATGCACCACAGATCAAGTCATCTCTCAGTTCTTCAAAATCTGCTGAGCTGCCCAAAATAGATCGGACGGCCTCTGGCTACTTCATCGACTTTGTTGACTTCTCACCAGATTCAACTGATCCACTGCCACCTCTTCCTTCGTATTTGGCTCAGGAGGAAACAGATACTTTTGTGGAAGAATTGTCAGACGCTCGACCCCCGCCCCCATATGCTCCGCAGAGGATATATCCCACTGTCCCTGTACTATCACAGCCACCTGTTACAGCCGTTCCCACTGTCCCTGTATCTACTGTTGCCGGTGTGACGGCTGTGGCTTTGGCTCCTCCTTCTTTGCCTTCGCCATCTGTGGCAACTGTGACTGTTAGTACACCAAGCACACCTATTGTTTCAGCATCCCCAATAACAGCACTTTCTCCCCCGGCGCACCCGCCTGCGACTATCCTACCCGGTGCTTCAGTTGCTTCTCCATCTTTGATGGTTCATTTCCCAGCATTATTGAGTGCTGAGACGCCAACACGTGGATTTGGGGATAGAGATTTGGCAAAGTTTAGTGAGCGTATGGGCCCTTTTGTACTTCATCGACTTTGATGACTTCTCATCAGATTCAACTGATCCACTGCCACCTCTTCCTTTCAGGCTGAAAATGCGTGTTTTCAATCTTTGGCTGAAAAGGACATATTTTCTTTCTCCATAGTTACATCTTTGGATTACAATTGTGTTACTTTTCTTGGTCCTTTGGATTGGTTTGGTGACAGTCCTTTTCTTGTGTCTAAATGGGTACTATCTTCCAGAATGCTCTGCAGTACAACTGGAGATCTTGGTACTCAAACCACATGCATCATCACATCGTGAACGGAGAGACCTTTCCCTGGTGAATATTACAGCAGTTACAGTTCCCAAGGGGATTGGTTGGGATAGGGTATCACATGATGTGTATGGTCCAAATGAGCTTTTAGAAATTCCATATTTGTTAAAAATTTCTTTGAATGATGTCATTACCCCAATACTGTTTCTGATGATTGGGACATTGATACAGTGCATGAACTGCTAGACAATCCAGAGCATTCAACTGTGTTTTTCTCTACTGAATTGTATAATGGTAAATCTAATTATGACAACAGGTTCTGTTTTCAACATTATGGTCCTCATTTTCTGCATAAAGCAAGTGTTTCACGTGCTGTTTACAATTACACTCAATGGGAGCTTTGCCCTACACCACCACGGGGAAGTTCAAAAACAATTCCACAGACGTTTGCATATTTATCTGGTTACGATACATCTGGCCTGGCCTCATATTTCTACAGGCTTGCACCATCACCTGCAAAGAAAAATATGCTAACTGACACCAAGCTGATATAGTCTGCTTCTTTTCTTTCCCAGCTGTCTGTATAAGGTTTCGACTTTTGGAGCCACACTAAAGATGTAAAGTCTATTTGGGGGACAAGAGACTTGCGGGTTCAGGGAACTGAGGCTTTGTTTAGAGCATGTCTGACACCACAACAAATGATTTTCCTGAACAAAACTGTGTAACAAAGAACATGCCTTAGATTATCCAAGATAAAGGATTTGAACACACCACGAATTCCCACATTTATGCCTCTTGAAAACTGGCAACAATTTACACACTACATTGAGGATACATTAGATACCATGCTGCGTAATGGCACATACAATTCATCTGACCACAACTGGAAGGTTTGGCTAGTCAGGCATGATTCCTGGGTAACATAGAGGGTTTCAAGATTAATAGACCGACCTAACATGCGTTATGTGGAATCTGAACACTCAGGGGTGGTGACAACTTACAGTGTTGGGAAGTTGTGCCTTGATTGGCTAAAAACCTCAACACTGTCTCAGGTGAAACAACACTTGTACCTTTTATTTGATGACCTTGTTAGAATAGAAAATTCATGTTTGCGCATTGTTCTATGTATGTTAGCATTCGTAGCGCCATTTTCTATGCCAGCGCCCTTTTGTGTTATAATCGAAACTTATACTCCGCTATTTCCGAGAAAAGGCCTCTGTTAGGTAATGTTTCCCCAAGGCTAGGTTCTGTTTCACTAATGAATACACTGCTCTTATTAGTGCATACCTTTCCCTTTCGATAGAGGCCTTCTCCCACTTGTCTAGTGGTGGGCACGGGCAGAGTAACCTTGAGAAGTAGATAGTGTGTGCCCGGCCTCAGAATCGAAACTTATCCTCTGTACTTCATTGTTTAGCTGCATCTGCTTGGAAAATTCCATTGTGGGCGTGCCTTCATTGGTTCTGAAATGGCACCGATGTCAGTCCCTCTGCAGCACTCCTAAGCGACTGGGCAGACTATCTTCCAATCTGAGTGTATTTGAATAAACAGATATTGGTTTGTATTCTCTACTGTCTGACCGACTCTTCATTTGGTATGGAAGGCTGAGAGGTGGTCGTGAGTGACCCGGGTGACCCTAATCCGGCCACCTCCTTCAGTTGGTGCCCGAACAGGGACTCCTTCGGGTGAGTGACCTATCCCCTTCCGCGGACGGGGAGGAGGTCGAGGCCATCGTCGGGTCGGACTGACGGATCAGGCATCCCTGCATGAAGAGTTTCTGATACTCGCAGCTGCCCCTTCTGTCCCGCCGGACGGTGCCTTGCCCAGTGGTCATCCTGACTGGAGTCCTGAACGGCGAAACCCTTGGATCTGACCGTTTGGTCTGAATAGTCGGCAGTGGAGAATTAGTTTGCTTGACCTGCATATATCAGGTGAGTTTGTTTTGGTTCTTTGTGGATATGGTACCATTTTGGTTTGAATTTGATACGGTCTAAGGACTGTTTTTGGATAAAAGCATTTGCAATTTCTTTGCCAGGCATAACTAGTGAACTTGTTTTCTTTTGAGAATGCCTGGGATCAGTAAATTGTTTTCTTTGTGCTGTCACTGTTGTTCTGCAGATGCTCGATTGGAAGAAGCTCAGCCGTCGCCTCCAGAAGGCACTCCAAATTTTGATATGTATGTGAAGCATGGTCTTGGCCCTATTATGTTTAGTAGATTATGGCACAAATATACGAGGGACAATGCCGAGTTGCAGTGGCCGTTGACGGGCACTTTCGATGAACAAAAGATTGGGTATTTACAGGAAAAGTTGCTCAAGAGGCGAAGTAGACAGTCTATGTTTGATTCCCTCAGAACGTGGCAGGAAGTAGCTAGGCAGAGATGATTAAAAATGGAAAAGGATGCACAAAAAGGGAAGATGCAGACGCTGACTCAGAAAGCTGTAGCAAATGATAGAGAAAAACAGGAGAAGGGAGTTGAATGTGAAGATAGGAGATTTCGATTGCATGTTGATAAATCGTATTTGGCTCAGGAGGAAACAGATACTTTTGTGGAAGAATTGTCAGACGCTCGACCCCCGCCCCCATATGCTCCGCAGAGGATATATCCCACTGTCCCTGTACTATCACAGCCACCTGTTACAGCCGTTCCCACTGTCCCTGTATCTACTGTTGCCGGTTTGACGGCTGTGGCTTTGGCTCCTCCTTCTTTGCCTTCGCCATCTGTGGCAACTGTGACTGTTAGTACACCAAGCACACCTATTGTTTCAGCATCCCTATTACCAGCTCTCTCTCCCCCGGCGCACCCGCCTTCGACTATCCTACCCGGTGCTTCAGTTGCTTCTCCATCTTTGATGGTTCATTTCCCAGCATTATTGAGTGCTGAGACGCCAACACGTGGATTTGGGGATAGAGATTTGGCAAAGTTTAGTGAGCGTATGGGCCCTTTTGTACTTCATCGACTTTGATGACTTCTCATCAGATTCAACTGATCCACTGCCACCTCTTCCTTTCAGGCTAAAAATGCGTGTTTTCAATCTTTGGCTGAAAAGGACATATTTTCTTTCTCCATAGTTACATCTTTGGATTACAATTGTGTTACTTTTCTTGGTCCTTTGGATTGGTTAGGTGACAGTCCTTTTCTTGTGTCTAAATGGGTACTATCTTCCAGAATGCTCTGCAGTACAACTGGAGATCTTGGTACTCAAACCACATGCATCATCACATCGTGAACGGAGAGACCTTTCCCTGGTGAACATTACAGCAGTTCCAGTTCCCAAGGGCACTGGTTGGGATAGGGTATCACATGATGTGTATGGTCCAAATGAGCTTTTAGAAATTCCATATTTGTTAAAAATTTCTTTGAATGATGTCATTACCCCAATACTGTTTCTGATGATTGGGACATTGATACCGTGCATGAACTGCTAGACAATCCAGAGCATTCAACTGTGTTTTTCTCTACTGAATTGTATAATGGTAAATCTAATTATGACAACATGTTCTGTTTTCAACATTATGGTCCTCATTTTCTGCATAAAGCAAGTGTTTCACGTGCTGTTTACAATTACACTCAATGGGAACTTTGCCCTACACTACCACGGGGTAGTTCAAAAACAATTCCACAGACGTTTGCTTATTTATCTGGTTACGATACATCTGGCCTGGCCTCATATTTCTACAGGCTTGCACCATCAACAGCAAAGAAAAATATGCTAAGTGACACCAAGCGGATATAGTCTGCTTCTTTTCTTTCCTAGCTGTCTGCATAAGGTTTCGACTTTTGGAGCCACACTAAAGATGTAAAGTCTATTTGGGGGACAAGAGACTTGCGGGTTCAGGGAACTGAGGCTTTGTTTAGAGCATGTCTGATACCACAAAAATTATTTTCCTGAACAAAACTGTGTAACAAAGAACATGCCTTGCTCGGTGGCCGGACAAGATGGCCGAACGGACGTAGCCCGTTTCGGCTCCCGGTCCGCGCAACGCTCCGGAGCAGACAGCAGCGGTTCTACCGCATTCCCTAAGCTGTAGGTTACACCCAGACGGAGCGGAGACTGTGGGGCACAGAGCGGGGGCCTCTGCCCGTTGCTGGCGCCGCGGGAGAAGTCCCGGTGAGAGGCGACGAAGATCCAGCAGATGCAGCCCAAGATGGCGGCTTCCCGACAGGGATGAGTGGTCCGGGCTGTGGCGAAGTGGGGAGCTCCAGCCTTCGACTCTCCCTCTCGCTGCCACGGTGAGAGGTGCGGTACGCTGATCTGGGGGCACCCTGTGGAGAACTCGCCCGGACTGCGGCGATGCCGGCGAGATACCGCAATGCCTGACCTTAAAATGGCGTCCTATTTGAGCCATACAGACGGGCTCCGTTTTGGGTCCCTGGAGTCTCGAGACTAGCTCCCTGCCGAGCGCTGCCTCAGCAGAAGTGGGCGCCTCCTGCTTATCTGCGCCCTGCCTGATACCCAACTGAGGACATATGAATGCTGGGATCAATGTGAATCCCCGTCGGTGCTTGCCCCCCCGGGAGTGACGCTCATGCCGGATCGAGGGATGCGACTTGGAGGTGAGACACGGAACGAGGCTTGAACGCAACGGCTAATTGTGACACTCTCCCCAGTCGGATGCTCCGGGGGACCCCTGCCGCCCAGCTTTCAGGGGAAAGATTACTACCATTTGGCAGGCCTGGCCAGGCTGCGAGTCGCTTAGGGCGCCGGAGGGGGGCCCCATCTGTGTTGCGCCACCTGCTGGTTGCCGCTGCCATGGCTCGTGAAGGGGGTCTACCGACGACACGTTGGACGGAGGCTCCCAGGGCCTGAAATCCCAGTCTCCTGCCGCGGACGTCGCAGTGGTGGGGGTCCCCCCGGGCCAGCCCGCATGCCGCCTAAGAGAGTGACGACTAAGACACCCAACAAGGTATCGGACTTTTTTGGCCCCTCAGATAAACGACCGACGCGGTGCGGAGGTGGGGAGGCAGAGGATATGGCGCTTACGAAGGCGGACCTCCTGTCTACATTAAAAGATTTCAAGACAGAGCTGTGCAACGAACTCTCTCAGAACATTACAACCTCTATAGAGCAACTACGATCGGACCTTACAGGAAGATTGACCTCCCTGCAACAAGATGTTGACTCGGTGGGCACCAGAGTGCTTGACATGGAGGGACATCAACAAGAACAGGAAACACTCTCCTCAGAACTCCGGGAAGATGTTCGCACTCTCCAGGACCAGCTCCTCCAGACGCAGCTCAAGACAGAGGACCTCGAGAATAGAGCACGGAGAGAGAACCTACGGGTCAGGGACCTGGCGGAGGGAGCGGAGGGGCCAGACCTGGAAGCTTTCCTGGAGGGGCTCTTTGCGGAGCTGCTGGGTCCACACACCCTCTCAATAAAGCTAGACAGAGTCCATCGCGTGGGAGTCATGCAACCCGGCGAGAAGAGACGCCCCCGCGACGTACTGGCGAAGTTCCATTCATACAAAGTTAAAGAGGCGGTGCTCCTGGCGGCCAGGACCAAGGGGACAGTCACCTTCCAAAATCAGTCATGTACGATCTACCAAGATCTAGCACCAGCAACTCTGGCGCGGAGACAGATGTTCCGACCCATTACCGCCAAACTACGAGAGGACAAGATCCGATACCGATGGTCCTACCCGTTCGGACTTAGCTTTGAGTTCGATCACAAACAGCAGCATGTCACTGACCTAAGAGAGGGCCTGGAACTACTGGGTCTCCCAGCGACTGAGACTGGTTCCGATCATGATAACCCCCGAGGGGCTCGGCGAGGGCTAGTACAGACGACGACTTGGCTCATGGGCACACGGAGAGGACGAAAATGAAAAGGCCAGCGCCTAAACTCTAAATAGATACTGACCAGCCGTTTACCTCCGTGAGGAAGAACTGCTATAGTTCGCTCCCGCAGCATCTTGTTCCGACAAACTGTACTACATGCTTCGGTCCGATGTGAACAGTGGGCCGGTGGAACTACGACGGAACGATTCCCAACTTATTCCGTTGGCCTGGAACTATCGCATACCTGGGATGGGACCATTGGCCTCCAGTCTATTCCCCGGGGATATAGAACGGTGGTTCACCTCAGCCGCTCCGCACAGAGACTTTTCTCGTTCTTCGCAAAGGACTATGGTATGCATCTTCACCAGGACCGCCTTAGAGATTTCTGGTGATTCAACTCCGGACGGCGCGGACGGGGTCCTCGGACTCCTGATCCCCCTAGTCCCTGCTGGGTAGGTTGCCCACGCTCAGGGACCAGTTAGCGGCCTTCCTGCCGCATTTGTTGTTAATGATTGTTATGTTGTTTCTAAGGGTTGGGGGAGGGGGAGGGTGATGGTGGCAGCTTTTACATTTTATTTTAGAGAGGATGCTGAGTTGGTTTTAGTCTACATGGGAGGGAAGCTTTCCTGGGGAATAGACACACTGTGGGAGGTCAAGGTTACACAGCCGGCTGGACCGGCAGAAGGGGTCTCTGCATTGTTCACCTGTATTTTAGAACCATGACGATCACTATAGGTTCCTGGAACGTTAAGGGGCTTAACTCCCCACAGAAACGCCACAAAGTGTGGAAATATATTATAGATCATCACCTTGATATAGTGGCTCTCCAAGAGACACACTTGGCCCGAGCAGAGGATTCACGCCTCCGTCATAAGCGATATCCCCTAATATACAAGTCATCTGCCCTAACAAAACATAGGGGTGTAGCCCTTCTGTTCCATTCCACCACTAACTTTCAACAGCTGGACCATCGTTCAGACAAGGATGGACGCTGGCTTATGGTCAAAGGCCGTTTGATGGGCAAACTGTGCACTTTTGCGGCGCTTTATGCTCCCAATGCTGGGCAAGCAGCATTTTTAAATACGTTAACAGAGAGGATTCTGGATTTCGGAGAAGGGCAAATAGTGATCTTGGGTGATTTTAATCTGACATGGCAAAGGGATCTCGATAGTACTCACGCCCTCCGCTCGGATATGGGCTCCTTTACCCCTACCACAAAACAAAATTTTCACGATCTGGGTATGCTAGATGCTTGGCGAACACTCCACCCTCAGTCCCGTGACTACACTTTTTACTCCCACGTTCACCACACATACTCCAGATTAGATTACATTTTTATAAGCCAATCCACGTTGGGCGCACTCCAGGCGGCTAAGATATTTCCTATCTCAGTGTCGGACCACAGTCTCCTTTCAATTTGCGTTGCCTGGCACGGAAATGTCTCCACCACTCCACGCTGGTACTTCCCACCATCTCTCACACGGGATAAAGACTCACGCACTAAATTGAGGGAAAGCATCACCGAGTTTTTTGACTTTAATAAGCCTGAAGATACCTCAGAATACACTAACTGGGACACGTTTAAAGCGGTCATCCGAGGGAAATGTTTTGCTCTCAACTCAGCATTGAACACACAGCGGGCTCGGGAACGGGAGGCGTTGGAGATTGAGGTTACTTCTGTCGAGCACACACATAAAGCAAACCCCACTCGAGATAACCTTCGCAAACTAACGGCATTGAGGGGCAAGCTTAGAGCCATTTACAATAATCGGGCAGAGTTTACGCTTCTTAAGCTCCGACACCTCTCTTACTCCCAAGGGAATAAGGTGGGTAGGCACCTGGCTAGGCAGCTCAAGGGTAAAAGAGAACGGGAATATATAGGTGGTATTCAGAAGACCGACGGGGAGACCACATACAAAGATGAGGAAAAGTCCGAAATATTTGGTTCTTTCTATAGGACGCTATATTCCGGAGACCAGTTAGATTCTGAAGCCCAGAGGGAGTACCTACGGACGCTCGGACTCCCACAGGTGTCGCAGGAATGGAATGAAACACTTACTGCTCCCATCACGACTGAGGAGGTGAACGCAGCCATACAAGCACTTAGGCCTCGTAAGGCCCCGGGCCCAGACGGTTACACCGCTCTTTTTATAAAACCTTTGCCCCCGATATCATCCCGCACCTCACTCGCCTGTTTAATAAAATGGCGGCGGAGGGGGAGACGACAGGGTCTCTTTCTGAGGCGATGATCTCGGTTATACCAAAACCTGGGAAGAGCCCGCAGCTGTGCGCCTCGTACCGCCCCATCGCTCTACTAAACCTGGACGCGAAACTCTATTCCTCTATACTGGCTAAGAGGTTGAATGACCTTATGCCTGACCTCATCCACCCGGACCAATCAGGGTTTATTAAGGGCCGGCAAACCCACGATAACACTCGACGCATAGTGCATCTCATAGAAAAAGCTAACAAACGCCATATACCTGCAGTGTTGGTGGGATTGGATGCCGAAAAGGCTTTTGATCGGGTGGACTGGGCGTTTCTGTTTGCTACCCTCAGGAGCTTTGGGTTTGCTTCTAAATTTCTCACTATGCTTCGGGCCAACTACGTGCAGCCTCGCTCTCGGGTACAGGTCAATGGCATCCCTTCATCCCTTTTTTCACACTCTAGAGGTACACGACAGGGTTGCCCCCTCTCACCCCTCCTTTTTGCCCTTAGTATCGAACCACTGGCTGTAGCTATCAGAGCCAACCCCGACATACACGGCATTCCCTTTAGTGGGGATTCCCATAAGGTCTCTCTCTTCGCGGATGATGTCCTCTTGTCGCTCACGGAACCCGAGCACTCCCTCCCTCATCTACAGAAGGAGTTAGAACGCTTTGAAAAGGTGGCAGGTCTTAAAATAAACATGGACAAGTCCTATATTCTTAATCTTACTCTCCCCATCGAAGAGGTCCATAGGCTCCAACCTCTCACTCCATTGCGATGGGCGACCTCTTCTATACAATACCTGGGAGTACAGTTAACACCCAGGGTGGAAGGATTATATGCTGCTAACTTCCCCCCTAGTCTCACACGCATTCAAGACGAGCTCGGGAGGTGGAAGCCTCTGTTTCTTTCTTGGCTTGGCCGCATTCATGCTGTTAAGATGACTCTCCTACCTAAGCTCCTCTACCTGTTCCAGGCATTGCCGATAGAACTAGATCGAGACTTCTTCCGCAGAATTAAATCCATGATCCTTCAGTTCATATGGCAAAAGGGGCGAGCCCGCTTGTCGTTTTCGCTATTGCGTCGCTCCCGATCGGAGGGAGGAGTGGGTCTCCCCGACATCAACTTATATTATAAAGCGGCACAGTTGAGGGTGCTGAGTGAATGGTCCAAACCTGCATCAGATAAACATTGGTTACATATGGACCGTAGTATTGCAGGACGGACGATTTGGGATCTGGTCTGGCGCCCCAAGCGAGACAGACCCACGAATGTGTACTGTAGCACCCCCACACGAACCACCCTGCGAGTGTGGGATTCTTTGGCGGGGGACGATAGGTGGACCACTTTTCCCTCTCCGTTCACACCGCTACACTTTAATTCGGCTTTCCCCCGGCATACAGGAGGGGCCCTTTGACGCTTGGCGAGAGGGGGCTGTCTGGCCCTGACACACCTCTTTCACAACTACGACCCCTTAACTTTTGATAACTGTAAAAGAGACTATGACTTGGCTGACTCGGAACGGTACCATCACACCCAGCTGCTTCACTGGGCCCTCTCTCCACAGGTTAGAGAAGCAGCTACTCGTCCGCCTACCAGATTTGAATCCTTCCTCTCCAAGTCCACCGCAATGAAGGGGGTGATATCGTTCATCTATAACTTTTTACTGACTACCCTCACTTCACCGCGCCCGCGTTACATGGCTATGTGGGAGGGGGTACTGCAACGCGCTATACCAGAGCGGGACTAGACACACTTGTGGTCCGACATTTTTAGATTTAATCACTCCGTAGACCTCCGTGAGGCCCACCTAAAGACCATGATGGACTGGTACCTGCACCCTTCCAGGCTTAAAAAGATTTTCCCCGACACCTCTGACCGCTGCTGGAGAGGCTGCGGCCTCTTGGGTGATTTTCAGCACATTTGGTGGGATTGCCCGACGATACGCCCATTTTGGACTGAGATACTATCGCATATTAGAGAGATTCTGGGATACCCCATTCCAACCACTATGGCGGAGGTCCTCTTGGGACTTCGAGACCCTGCTTTAGAACACCAGACACGTGAGGATAAGGCCATCATGTGGCTGTGTATAGGAGCGGCTAAGGTGACTTTAGCGGCCGCCTGGAAACAAAGGGAGGCCCCGGCGATCTCCCTATGGCACTCACGGCTATGGCGGCTTCTTAGCATGGAAAGAATGGCTGATATCTTTCAAGACAATTATAAAAATTTTGAATTCAAGTGGGGACCATTGGTAGCTTTCCTTTCCCGGGGCTCCCGTCAGCTGTCTGTCCCACTTCAACCCGCGCATTACACCTCTTTCAATATTGAATACACTACCACTACCTTCAGCTTCTATTTTAGTTTAGATTCTTGCTGCCATCATAGTTTTGGGAGGGGGGGAGGGGGGGAGGGGGTTTTTTAGGTTCGGAGATTTAGTTTTTTATTCTTCAAATATTGCCAAACTAGATTCCCTCAGACATAGCATGTGACTAGATGTCCTTTCAGACAAAGGCTGAGGTGCCTCACTCTGATGCTCCAAAAAAGCTGTTGTCACGATAGTCTGCCCACAGCCCCGCAGTAAGAGCCACTGTATCTCTCACTAGCGTGTCTTCTAGAATCGGGGCTGGGCACATTCTGGACAATGTATATTGTTTTACCATTTGAGTACTATCGTAATGTTGGTGCTCACTGCGCTGAGCGGAATGTGATTGATATAATGAGATCTATTTGGCAAAAATTCAATAAACATATGTTTGACGAAAGAACATGCCTTAGATTATCCAAGATAAAGGATTTGAACACACCACGAATTCCCACATTTATGCGTCTTGAAAACTGGCAACAATTTACACACTACATTGAGGATACATTAGATACCATGCTGCGTAATGGCACATACAATTCATCTGACCCCAACTGGAAGGTTTGGTTAGTCAGGCATGATTCCTGGGTAACATAGAGGGTTTCAAGATTAATAGACCTGACATGCGTTATGTGCAATCTGAACACTCAGGGGTGGTGACAACTTTCAGTGTTGGGAAGTTGTGCCTTGATTGGCTAAAAACCTCAACACTTTCTCAGGTGAAACAACACTTGTCCCTTTTATTTGATGACCTTGTTAGAATAGAAAATTCATGTTTGCGCATTGTTCTATGTATGTTAGCATTCGTAGCGCCATTTTCTATGCCGGTGCCCTTTTGTGTTATAATCGAAACTTATACTCCGCTATTTCCGAGAAAAGGCCTCTGTTAGGTAATGTTTCCCCAAGGCTAGGTTCTGTTTCACTAATGAATACACTGTTCTTATTAGTGCATACCTTTCCCTTTAGATAGAGGCCTTCTCCCACTTGTCTAGTGGTGGGCACGGGCAGAGTAACCTTGAGAAGTAGATAGTGTGTGTCCGGCCTCAGAATCGAAACTTATCCTCTGTACTTCATTGTTTAGCTGCATCTGCTTGGAAAATTCCATTGTGGGCGTGCCTTTATTGGTTCTGAAATGTACATAATGTATCTTTATGCTTGCCGATGTCAGTCCCTCTGCAGCACTCCTAAGCGACTGGGCAGACTGGCTTCCACTCTGAGTGTATTTGAATAAACAGATATTGGTTTGTATTCTCTACTGTCTGACCGACTCTTTATTTGGTATGGAAGGCTGACAGGTGGTCGTGAGTGACCCGGGTGACCCTAATCTGGCCACTTCCTTCAGTTGGTGCCCGAACAGGGACTCTTTCGGGTGAGTAACCCATCGCCTTCCGTGGACAGGGAGGAGGTCGAGGCCATCGTCGGGTCGGACTGACGGATCAGGCATCCCTGCATGAAGAGTTTCTGATACTCGCAGCTGCCCCTTCTGTCCCGCCGGACGGTGCCTCGCCCAGTGGTCATCCCGACTGGAGTCCTTAACGGCGAAACCCTTGGATCTGACCGTTTGGTCTGAAGAGTCGGCAGTGGAGAATTAGTTTGCTTGACCTGCATATATCAGCTGAGTTTGTTTTGGTTCTTTGTGGATATGGTACCATTTTGGTTTGAATTTGATACGGTCTAAGGACTGTTTTTGGATAAAAGCATTTGCAATTTCTTTGCCAGGCATAACTAGTGAACTTGTTTTCTTTTGAGAATGCCAGGGATCAGTAAATTGTTTTCTTTGTGCTGTCACTGTTGTTCTGCAGATGCTCGATTGGAAGAAGCTCAGCCGGCGCCTCCAGAAGGCACTCGAAATTTTGATATGTATGTGAAGCATGGTCTTGGCCCTATTATGTTTAGTACATTATGGCACAAATATACGAGGGACAATGCCGGGTTGCAGTGGCCGTTGACAGGCACTTTCGATGAACAAAAGATTGGGTATTTACAGGAAAAGTTGCTCAAGAGACGAAGTAGACAGTCTATGTTTGATTCCCTCAGAACGTGGAAGGAAGTAGCTAGGCAGAGATGATTAAAAATGGAAAAGGATGCACAAGAGAAGAGAAGATGCAGACGCTGACTCAGAAAGCTGTAGCAAATGATAGAGAAAAACAGGAGAAGGGAGTTGAATGTGAAGATAGGAGATTTCGATTGCATGTTGATAAATCGTATTTGGCTCAGGAGGAAACAGACACTTTTGTGGAAGAATTGTCAGACGCTCGACCCCCGCCCCCATATGCTCCGCAGAGGATATATCCCACTGTCCCTGTACTATCACAGCCACCTGTTACAGCCGTTCCCACTGTCCCTGTATCTACTGTTGCCGGTTTGACGGCTGTGGCTTTCGCTCCTCCTTCTTTGCCTTCGCCATCTGTGGCAACTGTGACTGTTAGTACACCAAGCACACTTATTGTTTCAGCATCCCTATTACCAGCTCTCTCTCCCCCGGCGCACCCGCCTGCGACTATCCTACCCGGTGCTTCAGTTGCTTCTCCATCTTTGATGGTTCATTTCCCAGCATTATTGAGTGCTGAGACGCCAACACGTGGATTTGGGGATAGAGATTTGGCAAAGTTTAGTGAGCGTATGGGCCCTTTTGTACGGTCTGCGGTGGGGGATGAGGAAATGAAGGTAGTAGCTAATCAGGCTGTGCAGTGGGGCCTTAATCCCATTTATAGTGTGGAGGATGTTTGGGATGTGATGAAAGATTATGAACCTTTTACACAGCAGCATGCTCTTAAACATATGTCCTCTACGTTGATTGGCCTTTGGCAGCAACATTTTGGGAATGATGCACCACAAATTTAATTCGATATTAGAGACCGCGTGTATGCCAGTGGTATGGACCCAGGCCAAGTTTTCGGGAACATCACTACGTTGGTTGCTTATAGGGGCAAGTTGCATGAAAAGAGTCCTACCCCGGTGTCTCAGTTTCCAATGCAAGAGGTTCATCCCATATATCACCCAGAGATACCAGAGTTAACGGATCAGCGGGGTAATGTCACTCAAGTGGGTGTGGAGGCCTGTTTCCAAGAACAGTGGGTTTATACTCCGTGGAAGAGGAGTGACGTTCTGTCTCTTAAGACTCATTTGCCCGACCCTAGGAAAAATCCTACTGCTTATTATAAATAATTGACCGAAGCCGCTTCTTCGACGGTGATGACTCTTGCTGATATTGAAATGTTTTTTGGTCTTCTTGTTCCGGTCGATATCTGGAGGCAGGTTCATACTCAAGATCATGTTGCCTAGTTGGGTGGTACATGGGACCAAATTAAAGCATGGGATCAGGAAAGAAAGCCAGGTGATAAGCCCCGGGTGGAGATTCTAGCATTGCCAGCCCGCATTATTACATCTATGCATTCTCTTATTCCATGAGAAGGTAGATTGGGCTAAGCTGACGGCTTGTCGACAAAAGAAAGACGAGAGTGTGTCTGATTTCTTCACTCGATTCGAGGATATATTTTTGGATTACAGTGGGCAGGATCTGTCCATTGAGGGAGGAGTTCGGTTGTTTGTCAATAGATTTATTCCTAATCTACTTCCCAAAATTGCGACTCGTCTACAGGCTTCTAAAAGTACCTGGTCCACATCTTCCCCTTCTGTTATTTTGAATATGGCTCAATATTACTAACTTCGGGATAATGAGGAGAAAGAGAGGACAGAGAAAAAGCATAAGGATTTAAAGACAAAGGTGTTGTTGCAACAGGCATTTAGAGGGAATGGTAGAGGACGTGGTGGTCCTGCTCGACAGCTTCCACGCACTGGTAGGCAGCCGAATACAACACCTTTGGGGCCAAATCAGTGTGCATATTGTGAGGAGGGTCACTGGCGTAGCGAGTGTTCCATGCTTTTGCAGAAGGTGGCGGTCCCCAGAGGATGAGGTTCTCGTGGACGGGGTCGTGGAGCTGGTGGGGCTGATAGGGCTCAGAGCGCTGCGGCCCCACAGGGTCATTCTGATAATAATTACTTTGATGACCCTCGTGATGGGCAGTACTACCATGATGACTATGATATGGATGAAGCAACGGGGATATCTTATAGCTAGGATTGCCAGGGACAGAGTGGGGGACCAGTTCCAATACCTGTAGACCAGCGTGGGCCTTATGTAACAGCGGAACTACAAGGTTCGATTAAGGAATTTTTGGTGGACACAGGTGCGTCAAAAAGTTCTGTTTCTCGAAATATGGTCCCTGGGGCGGCTCTGTGTGGCCATAATAATGTTTCGGTAGGTTTTTCAGGTGTACTGGTTGTGAGCCCCATTTCAAGACTCTTTGCATTGACTATTGGTCCTTTTACTGTAGATTCTCCGTTTTTGTTGACATCTAATTGTGGTGAAAATTTGATGGGTTTGGACTTTTTGAAGAAATTGCATGCTACCATTTATTGTTCCCCGGAAGGTGCTTATTTAACGATGGGCCCAAATGTGAGTACTAGACAGTGTCTTTCTCTCCCTCTTCCTGCTGAATTTGGCTGACATACCATCCACTTTATGGGCGACGGGTGATACAGATGTGAGATTGCTACATATACCGCCAGTTTCAATTCAGGTTAAAGATAATGCTGTTTTGCCACGTATTCCTCAGTATAAAATACCTCAGGCGGGAGAACGGGCCCTGTTACAAATTATTCAGGATTTGATCAAGAAAGGAGTAGTGGAAGAGACGTCTGCCAATATTTGTAATAGTCTCATTATTCCGATTCTTAAAAGGGCGCCATTGGGTTCCCCTGAAGATCAAGAAGATTTTTATCGTTTTGTGATTGATTTGCGCAAAGTTAATAAAATAGTGGTTCCCCAGTTTCCAGTGGTCCCAGACGTTACTACACTTTCGACAATGATTTCTTCCACTGCTAAATTCTTTTCTGTCATTGATTTGAAAAACGTGTTCTTTAGTATTCCTATTCATCCAGATAGCAGGTGTTTGTTTGGGTTTACCCTAGCTGGACGGAGCTTTAGGTTCTGTCGAGCTCCTCAAGGCTATACCGAGAGTCCGAGCATTTGTAGCCAGGTATTAAAAAGTCAGTTGGGTTCCCTGTTGCTTCCCACAGGTAATGTATTGGTGCAGTATGTCAACGATCTCCTTATTGCTTCTGATACAGAGTAGGGTTGTAAAGATAGTACAGTTACATTATTGTTGCATTTGGCTCAACATGGACATAAAGTTTCCCTTTCTAAATTTCAGTATTGTCGACAGGAGGTCACCTATTTAGTTCACCTACTGTCGAAGGAGGGTAGGAGATTGACCCCTGAGTGTATCAGTACCATTGTTAAAATGCCCGTTCCACAAACTCAGAAAGATGTGTGCGCTTTTAAAGGTATCACTTCCTACTGTGGGCAGTGGATACCTAATTATTCCCTACTAATCAAACCTTTGCTTGCACTAACAATGAAAGAAGTGCATGAGCCTTTGCCTTGGACACCTGAATGTCAGCAGTCTTTTGAGCAATTGAAAAATGCGCTTTGTTCGGCTCCGGTACTTGAGACACCCCGAATTATAACAAACCGTTTGTGTTGTACATCCATAAGATGGCTGGTTGCACGTTTTCTGTCCTAACACAAAAATTTGGAGATAAGCAACGGCCGTGTGCTTATTTTTATGCTGTTCTTGATCCAGTCGCGAGAGCCCTCCCGAGTTGTCTAAGAGCGATCGCGGCTGTGGCCACTTCGATCAGACAATCGGCTGGGCTCGTGCTTGATATTGACCTTACAGTCATGGTACCCCATGCTGTGGATACACTTCTGAATAAGACAAAGACACATCACCTCACCAGTGCACGTCCTACTGGCTATGAATTGACATTGTTTGCTAAACACTTTACGATTAGAAGATGTGCTACTCTGAATCCAGCCACGTTACTACCCCTCCCTTCCGAGAGTGATGAGGTCGACAAACATGATTGTATCTTCCGGAAGGAAGAAGAGACGAAAAGACGAAAAGACGGGTAGACTTGACTGATGTTCCCTTATCTGACCCACAAGGGGAACTATAAATGTCGATGGCTCTTGTTTCAAATTACCGGATGGCACTTCAACTGCTGCTTATGCTACTACCACACTGGGTACAGTAGAGGAGACATCACGAGCCCCTTATAAGTCGGCTCAAGCTGCTGAGCTTGCTGCCCTTATTCGAGCTTGCGAATTAAGTGACGGACTGGTTGTCAATATTTATACTGACAGCCAGTATGCCTTTGGGGTCGCGCATAATTTTGGGTGACTCTGGGCAAAGAGAGGTTTCCTCACTTCCCATGGTACCAGAATCCAACATGGGCACCTTATCTTGAGGCTTTTATCTGCTTTGACACTCCCTAAGAAGTTGGCCATAGTAAAGTGTAGTGCCCATAAGAAGGTTTCCGACGATGTAGGTAGGGGAAATTCCTTTGCAGATCAGACAGCTAAGGAGACGGCCCAGACGAAGATGAAAAGAATGTTTGTGGCAGGCCCGGCTAGGTAGGTGCCTGAAGTTGTCATGTTTGAGGACACACTCGAGAATGTAAAAGAGATACAAAGCGAAGCCACAATAGAAGAGTTAGCAGTGTGGCAGGAAAGTATAGCACAATTGAACGATAAGGGATGTTGGATTGACAAGTCAGGAAAGCAGAGATGGATGTTGCCGGATGCATATGTTCTTCCTGTAGTCACGATGGCTCATGGTCCAACTCATATCAGCGCTAAGGGTATTTGTAAATTGTCAGACCCTGTATGGCAGAATGATAATATCCCCAAGACAGCCACACACTTAGTGAAGTATTGTATGGTGTGCATGATGCACAATCCTGGAAAGGCCACCCCTACACCGCCTGGTAATTTTGCACCCCCTACTTTTCCTTTTGAGGTCCTCCAAATGGATTACATTGAGTTAGAGAGATGCAATAATTTGAAGTATGTTCTGGTGGTTGTATGTGCATTCAGTAAATAGGTTGAGGCTTATCCCACTAAAGACAATACAGCCATTACGACTGCAAAGGTGCTCCTGAAGGAGGCCTTTCCTCATTTCAGCTTGCCTCGTTTGATCTGGAGTGATAACGGAAGTCATTTTATTGCAAAAGTGATTCAATTGATTTGTGATGGTTTACACATAAAGCAAAAGTTCCATGCTGCCAATTATCCACAATCAGCGGGTGTGGTTGAGAAGTACAATGGTACTCTCAAGCTCAAACTGGCAAAAATTCAGGAGACCACAGGGTTAAAGTGCAGCAAAAGACACACAATTGGGTTAAAGTGGCCAGATGCTTTACCGTTAGCTCTTTTGTCAACAAGGACGACAGCACATTCTAGAACAGGATTGTCACCGTACGAGGTCGTGTTTGGACGCCCGGCAAATGTCTGGGGCGTCCCTCGACTGTTCTCTGATATTGAGTACCCGTTATTGATTGACTATCTTGGCCAGTTAACTGAAAGTTTACGTTCTATTCACCAACAGGTCCGGGTTACCTGCCTTCCACGCCAGAGGGAACCGGCGATGAGATTCAGCCTGGCGACTTTATCTTAATCAAAAATTTTCATCGGAAGAAAAGTTTGGAGCTGCGTTGGAGGGGGCCAGAGCTGGTCTTGCTAGCAACTCGTACAGCAGTTAAAGTCGCTGGCGCAAGAACTGGATTCATGCAACTCATTTCCGGAGGATTCCTTTGCCCCTAACCTACGATCAATGGGTGAAGGATGGAATAGGGGACTCTGAGTGTGAGACGGTGCCTCGGTTTGTCCCCTTCAGCGATGCCAAGCTGACCTGGATTCAAACGGACGAGGAAAATGATAATGTATTGAATGCAGCAGTTCCTCCGGAAATACGAGCGATCCAGGAGCCCCTATTTGTTGACCCCTCCTTGCCTGGGGCTACTAGGTACAATTTGCATCCTCGGCTGGGGGACGATGCACGAAAGGAGAAGAAAGATCAGTTAGGGATGGACTGTGTAAGTCAGGGTGTACTTTGCTATAGTACCAACGGAGTTAGTTTAGGGTGATGAGAGTTTTGTGCACTGTTTAAACATTGGACAGGATTGATTGAAGTATCCCTTGGGGGTTATTTTATCCTGGTCGACGCGGGATATGAGCTTAGGACAGAGCAAGCTCCACCGCCGGTGCTCAAGAGCGCCAACGTATTGATGAACAATAGAAGCCGGTACCAGTGAGGCTCTAACGGACACTGGGAACTTGGGTATTTATTTGCACTTTGCTCCCCCCCTTATTATTTTTACATAATTCACCATGTATCCGTTTGGTAGAATGGTTGCTGAGGAAGAGCAGCCAGTGATTCCTCCTGTTTACACACATGTATTTTGGTCCACAAAGAAAAATGTTATATGTGCTTTTCTTGTGATTTTGTTACTATTGATCTTGGGTGGGGTGTCATGGGTTTTAGAACAGGATCAAGATGCACCATCATGTACCAAGGGTAAGGTTATGCCTCAGGTTCGGCCGAAAAGAATAATCCCAATCAATATTTTTTAGATACACACAAGCGATTCTTTGGAGAAGGTACTGCTTGTTACCCCAGTGATTATGTCATTAGTTTATGGACCTTAATCAAATGGGAGAGAGAGGAACAGTGTAGGCTAGTTCACTTCCCTGGGTTTGGTAGTGAGTATCAATGAGAACTAGCTTACGGATGTAGAAGCTAGATGTCTATGTCAGGAAAAACCATTTGTTTTTATTGAAAACCCTCACCCACCAACCTAGTTGGTGGCATGCTTCATCATAGGGTTCCATCCAAGGTGCCGAGTGCACCTCGGGTGTGCTACAACGCCTGATTACAGCGGAGCTGGTTCTTTTGATGTGTATGCAGTGATGTGAAAAGGTGAAAGTTAAAAGGCTGTCCAATGGGTCCCTTATAGTCGCAAAATTTAATGGTGGGTCCTTGGCAGTGTTAAAATCAGTAAGGCGGATATATGGGGAGATGTAAGTATGTCTCCTATATCCTGTTTATAAAGGTCAGGTCTACATGTTTCAGCCAGGCAGCTACGTTGGCTGGCTTTCGTCAGGACCTATGTGCAATGTGAATACGTGATGGTCAGGTGTAATTTATGTGAACGGTAGAGATGTCGCACTTGCTAAGGTGCGATCCTAATGGAAGGATGTGTCCTCCGTTAAAATGCTCAAAGCCTGTGAAAAAAGTAGAGACAGACAAGACAACAAACAAACATTTAGTAGAAAAAAGCTTCTCATATTCGTACTGGAATACTGTGACTTGACCAAACGCCGTGTCCGGTCACTATGCGGAAATGTACGGTAGTGAGGCGGAATGTGGCGTATGTGAATGGTGGCTCATATAAATGCCGACTTGTACGCGCTACTGTGACTCTATGCGTAGCTTCAAACAAATGGTAAATGATTGGCAAATGCTTACGATGACAATTTCAAAGCGAGCAACATGAA
Organism: Calotriton arnoldi; assembly: GCA_963921515.1. Taxonomy (NCBI): domain Eukaryota; kingdom Metazoa; phylum Chordata; class Amphibia; order Caudata; family Salamandridae; genus Calotriton; species Calotriton arnoldi. Next base: position 254,310 of record CAWUFW010013010.1, on the reverse strand, counting down.
TCCCGTGAGGGGGTCGGACCTGTAGTCACACACTGCGTGTGTGGCAGGAAGGAAAAGAGAAAAGAGAAGAGGTGGACACCATTAGCAGGGGAGTTCCCTGTCGGGAATGGTGGGACCTCCGTCCAAGGTCGGGAATGCGGACCCCAAATCCCTACTTACTTCTTCAAGATCACTGGCCCGTTCCTCATACCTGCTTCGGCCTGCTTCTGGGATTCCGTCGATGCAGGCTGGTGTGGAAGGGCCGGTTTACATATCTGCCATCTCCTGCCACTGGCCATCCGTAATTAGTGACGTGTGCGTCATGGCGTCGGCCGTCATGGCGTCATACGTGGTGGGGAGTGAGAAACGATACTGAAGACAGACTGGGAATCACACAGTGTGTTAGTTATATGTAATATTAAAATTAAGTTTTGTGAAGAAACACAGGAAGAATAAAGGAAAACATCGGTAAAGACGTAAATTCCATTACTACCACATATTAAGTGTCAAAATTCAGTCCACGCCCATTGCTCGTGTTGGTAATTAGAGCTCATGTGGGGATAGGGGTTCCTGCATCGTTTACAGGGCCTATTGTGTTATTTGGGTTGTGTGCACCACTCGCAGGTTGTAGCTGTAAGACCGCGAGGCTCATGTGTCTTAATTAGGTTATAATCAGTGCCCCGTTGGGGTATGAGGGGGAGCAACCTAATGTCTCAAAAACCATTTGTTTTAATGTGTAAGGATGTGGTAATGAGCCAATTTACACAGTCGTGTTTGTCTATTCGGGTTTGGTGTAGACATTTTGTTATTATGCTCAACTGATCCCCTACTCACCCTTTACTGCAGACGCTAGGGGGTAGTAGGAGTATGGGAGATCATGATGTCAGATCCGATTAGATGGAGTTATGATCGTCGCTTATACCGGGGAGGGGCTGGGGGTACTTAGCGGTTACTTAGGGCATTCCAGGGAATGTTGTCATTAAGCCCTGTTTTCTGGGTGGACAGACGGTAAATCCAGCGTTGTTCTTTTTGTAATAGGAGGTTGTCATCTCCCATATTGGTGACTTCAATTTGTTCAATCACAACCCATCTAAGGTCATTGGGTGTTTGCCCACTCCGGATGAAGTGGTCCATCATCCTCGTGGTATTCCTCCTGCAGCGAATAGACAAACACGACTGTGTAAATTGGCTCATTACCACATCCTTACACATTAAAACAAATGGTTTTTGAGACATTAGGTTGCTTCCCCTCATACCCCAACGGGGCACTGATTATATCCTAATTAAGGCACATGAGCCTCGCGGTCTTACAGCTACAACCTGCGAGTGGTGCACACAACCCAAATAACACAATAGGCCCTGTAAACGATGCAGGAACCCCTATCCCCACATGAGCTCTGATTACCAACACCAGCAATGGGTGTGGACTGAATTTTGACCCTTAATATGTGGTAGTAATGGAATTTACGTCTTTACCGATGTTTTCCTTTATTCTTCCTGTGTTTCTTCACAAAACTTTATTTTAATATTACACATAACTAACACTCTGTGTGATTTCCAGTCTGTCTTCAGTATCGTTTCTCACTCCCCACCACGTATGACGCCATGACGGCCGACGCCATGACGCGCACGTCACTAATTACGGACGGCCAGTGGTGGGAGATGGCAGATATTTAAACCGGCCCTTCCACACCAGCCTGCATCAACGGAATCCCGGAAGCAGGCCAAAGCAGGTATGAGGAACGGGCCAGTGATCTTGACGAAGTAAGTAGGGTTTGGGGGTCCGCATTCCCGACCTCGGATGGAGGTCCCACCATTCCTGACAGGGACCACCCCTGCTAATGGTGTCCACCTCTTCTCTTTTCTCTTTTCCTTCCTACCACACATGCAGTGTGTGACTACAGTTCCGGCCCCCTCACGGGATTCATGTTGCTCGCTTTGAAATTGTCATCGTAAGCATTTGCCAATCATTTACCATTTGTTTGAAGCTACGCATAGAGTCACAGTAGAGTCTTACAAGTCGGCATTTATATGAGCCACCATTCACATACGCCACATTCCGCCTCACTACCGTAAATTTCCGCATAGTGACCGGACACGGCGATTGATCAAGTCACAGTATTCCAGTACGAATATGAGAAGCTTTTTTCTACTAAATGTTTGTTTGTTGTCTTGTCTGTCTCTCCTTTTTAGGTCGAGCCTAGCGCAGCGCGCAAGCGCTGCTTAGGAGATGACCTCTTGGAATCGGTCTGTACTTTTTGGAAAACTCGTGCATGTACTGCACTGTTTCCAATGAGCACTCGTGCATGTACGGCATACACCTTGCGGGAGCGAGCAGCGGCGCCATCTGTTTCCAATTATCGCGCCCGCTCTTGTTTACATTTGCCTGTCTCGCGGTCGCGTTAATTGGAAACAGATGGCGGTCGCGTTCACTTTTGCGGCCGCGCGTTTCTTTTAACTTTGATGCATCTCTATTCAACATGTGCTATACCTAACACCTAGCGGGAAGAACTGGTCACTTCTCATCAGCCAGACCCCAGGCTTGCTGCATACCCCCACCCCCACCCCTGATTACTGATTAATCTCCGTAACCATCATTATGTTGACTTTGGAAAGTCAACTCTGCCTCTGGCTAATTTCATTCATTTTTACTATGTGCATTTCACAGACTTAAAGTAACTGACTCACTCGCTTCACTTGCTTCGATGCCATTCGTGATATAGTTCAGAGGGAGGGATGGTTTCATTTTTATGGCTATCTCTTTATACGTGAGTCTGCAGCACTTCCCTCTCCCGTTGTGCGTGTCTACGTGCGGGCACGAGACCCCTGAGTGTTCAAAGTTTAGAATTCCCTGTCCCCTGTCTCACGTGCCACTCAGGGGAGAGGTGTCCTCGTCCGTGGCAGACGTGCACATCCAAACACACCAAATATGGATGATTCCAAATGTGCCGACTGAAATGCGTTATTCCTCTCTTCCCACCTTCTTTAAACACAAACCCCAAAAGGACGTTACAAAAGCAGAGTTTCTCGTCTATGTGAGTTTCAGCACCGCCCCTCCCTTGACAAATGGATGCTTCTGTCCCGCCCCTTTGTAGGACTTTTCGGGTGCTAGGCTTTAGTTCTTAGAGAAGCTGAGGGAAGGGCCGGGGTCGGGGTGGCAGAAGAGCAGGAGAGTTGTGAATCCCGAGGGTCGCCGGGGACACTGGGACAAGCAGGCTGCGCATTCATCCTTTGTCTGCTGCAGGGCCGGACCCTGCCTGCCTGTGAGAGATGTCACACCAAAGGACCGTCCTCCTGCTGCTGCTCTGGGCAGGGGTCGTGCTGGGCCAGCAGCAAAGAGGTAAGAGTGGACAGGAGCAGATGAGATGGGTGCCTGCCAACCCAATGTATTTTTTTGTGGGGTATAACTAAGTTACTCCAACTTTGGTCACATTTCATTGTTTTTGTTGTTGTATAATCAGACGAATAACATTTAATCAAGGTGTGCCGTTCAGGTGTTGATACCATCGATCCATGCATAAGGGAAGCGCCAGGCAGTTGCTCCGTGCAGGGCAATGCTTGTCTTCACTGCCGTTTTCATTTTAAGATGTTCCGTTTGAAGACGTTATAGATTTATACGAGGCATGTTATAAAGCCGTTCTTTCTGTGCAATTTGGGAATCCGGACAGTGCTCTTAGGGGCTGTCCCTGCGCAGTCCGGGGCTATAAATGCACTGGTTGTAGTTGTCCAAAGTGCAGCAGGTACAGTGGCACCAGGCCTAGCAGTGTGAGGGCCTCCTCTACTATAGTTAAAGTTGTGTTTTACTCCCGGCCACGCCAGATGATGGTGGGGGGAATTCCTTGCTTGCATTAAGGTGCATGGCACCCTTGCTGCTCCACTGCAAATGCACAAAGGCTGACTTGAAACAGCGAATAATATTGTGGATCCGTGAATGGTAGAGCTATTTTAAGCATTTACATCTTCTGAAGAGTGGTGGTGATGGGACTATACGGAGCTCTGCCTAGGATCACACTGTGCGTCCAAGTAGGGGAGTCGCGAATAAAACTCATGTCCATTAATTCAAAAGTCAGCGTCCTGTAAGTGCTCTCCTGACTTAATTTTATGACAAAGACATCGGATTGCGTATCTTACCTTGCTGGACAAAACGAATCCCCAGTGCAATTATATGGGAAGTAGAAGCCGGTCACGCATTTTCCCCATTTTAACTGTCTTTTCTGTTTGCCCCCATTTGGGAGATAAAGCGAGGGATCCATTTGCTCAGGTTCACACGTGGGGTAAAGCGTGTAATCTAGGGCTGCATTCTATGCCGCCGGGTTCCACAGTCTGGACTTAGCCACTGAATCACATCTGTGACCTTTCTTCTGCCGGGTGACTCCAGTGGACAAGGGTCCGCTTTGTTGAATGTGTTGCAGATGTTTCTCTGCTGAACAGGGACCACTGCTGCCGGTACATTGTGGTGCAGATGCGCCCCTTCAAACTCCCCCAGCCCCCCTTGCAGTTTCCTATGCGTGAGGGGGGCCCTGCTGGTGTAGAGGAATGGGATGTGTTCACAGGAATCCGCTGCAACTCCACAGGGTGCATGCAGCCCAGTATAATTCGTCTCGTGTACTGCCTTTTTTTTAACCCATGTGCGGCCGTGTAAAATTCAGCAATTTTCACAGATGTTCAGTGGCAGATTCGCTGACAGGATTGAGTTTTTCCGAATTGTTGTCTAAGTTCGATTACCTTAGTGTACCAAAAAGTGCTCCCTGGAGCTTATGTGTTGCGGTGAGTGGGCGCTTTTATATAGTACACTTTACAGCTGCCTCGAGCCGCAGTTTGCTGCTTGGAGAAGCCCTCTTGAGGCTTTTCCCGAGCAGCGCTCCCCACATTCTTTCTCTCTCTCGCTCTCAAACACACAACCAAACACACACACACGGATGCACAAACCGACCATACATGAATGTAATCCATATCTCCCTGGTATCGAGTTAAACATGTTTCGTCGAGTTGCATGCACTCCTGTAGGCTCACCCCAACACATTGCCGCACGTTACATGCATTTCGGCACTCACCACACTGCCTTCAAGAGCAGCTCATACTTTTGCACAATCTCTCACTGCTCTGAGGAGCTACACACATTCCTGCAGTTTCAACCTGCCACTGCTGTGCACGTCACATACATTCCTTCAGTCACTCGCTCCCCACACTTCTGTCAGAAGTTATACATACTCCTACAGTCTCTCCCATGCTGCTCTCGGGTTTTAGACATCTCTGCAGTCCATTCCCACCCTTGTTTCCCAAACTTCGTGACCTAAAATGCGAAAAGTCCAAACAATAAAGCTGCCTTAATAGTCTGTATTTATCTTGTCACTTTGCACGTTTTCTGCCATTGCCATTTTAAGTCGCATGTAAAGTCAATGGCTTTGGCCATAAAAAGTGGATTAATGCCTTTTAGAGGTTTAAGTGCAAATGAGCACTGACCAGCAGTGTCTTGTATGTTAGTGGTTATGTCCTAACAGTACAACATATAGCATCAGCCTCCAGGCAGTTGTGTAATACAAGCTGCATTTGTTAAATGAGAGTGAATTTTACAGTACTCACTTTTTGATATCTTTTCTCTACATCTGTTCTGTTCAGTACAGCCAAACACAGACTGTAAACAATGCATTATTCATAGGGTGCTCTTAGTGCGGTCAGGGATAGGCCACACACACTGGAATAGTGCACCCTAACACACACACACACTGGATAATGTGCTGCTCATTAAGTAAAAATAGATGTTGTAGCACCCAGGTTAATCTGCTGCATGGCTAAACACTTATATAGACCTAAAGGCGAGACCTATTGGCTATGCCAATGCTTGTTTCACAGGCTTTGAGCATTTTAACGGAGGACACATCCTCCCATTAGGATCGCACCTTAGTGAGTGTGACATCTCTACCGGTCACATAAATTACACCTGACCATCACGTATTCACATTGCACATAGGTCCTGACGAAAGCCAGCCAACGTAGCTGCCTGGCTGAAACATGTAGACCTGACCTTTATAAACAGGAATAGGAGACATACTTACATCTCCCCATATATCCACCTTACTGATTTTAACACTGCCAAGGGCCCACCATTAAATTTTGCGACTATAAGGGACCCATTGGACAGCCTTTTAACTTTCACCTTTTCACATCACTGCATGCACATCAAAAGAACCAGCTCCACTGTAATCAGGCGTTGTGGCACACCCGAGGTGCACTCGGCACCTAGGGTGGAACCCGATGATGAAGCATGCCACCAACTAAGTTGGTGGGTGAGGGTTTTCAATAAAAACAAATGGTTTTTCCTGACATGGACATCTAGCTTCTACATCCGTAAGCTAGTTCTCATTGATACTCACTAGTTTATGGACCGCATATCCATTGTCTTTAGTAAATTATACATATACTGAACCCCCTAACTTTGTAGAGATAAAAGGAGTGTTTGGATCTGGTTATTCAGGAGCATGCCTGTACCATCGAAAACCACTGGGGGAGGGCTATCCTGGCTGTTATAACAACACCTATTGTGATAATTTCTACATGGAAGAACAGAACATAACTTTGGTAGGTTCGCATTATAAAGAATTGACGATCCCCCGGCAAGCTAGTTATTATCCTGCTTGTTGTCCTATTATCAATAGTACTGACACGTCATTGTACATAAATTGTTCTGGAATAGTGATGTATAAAGAGACAATCCCTTTGGTAAGAGCAGACGATCCAAGTACTGTCGGAATGAATACTCGATATTCTGCTGTGGATTATGATAGACCGATTTATGCCCACCCAGGTTCTTTCTTTCTGTCTAATGGGACATATTCTAATACCAATAATGGTACAAATGATGTGGCACTTGGGATGGTGCTGCCTCTAGGTGTACCTTGCAAACATGCGACGCCTAAAGTAAGATCGGTTAAAAGGACATTGACCAGGGAATTCTGTGAAGGAGTGACAGATCTCGAAGTCAATAATTATAGCAATGGTATTACTTTTGGATACATTCTTTCCTCCATAATTACATTTGGTGGTACTGCTATGGCCAGGGGTGAGAAAGCTAGAGAATACTTCGATGTAAGCTGCAAATATTGTCTAACTCCATAGTAGCAGCTTTGCGTGACATCACCACCCAATTGGAAAGTATGAAGTATATTCCGAGCAGACTTGATATGCCGTTGATTTCATCCTAGCTAAGAGCGGTGGTTTGTGCGCGGTAGTAGGAGACCAGTGTGTAGTCGGGATCACAAATATGGAAAAGAATATTACCCAGCACATTTTAGACATCCTAGAAAATGTTAAGGGAATGGAAAGTGGGAATTGGAGTTGGTCTCTTTTTGGCAGCTGGGGTTGGATCCTTGAAAAGGTGATTTATTTCATTGTGATCTTGATCTCTTGCTGTGTCCTTATTCAATGCCTTCCCTTCTGTTGTTCCTATTGTACCACCCTTCTCACTCCTAAGAGGAAAATATCAATTCATGACACAAATGCTACAATTATGATCCAGAAAGAAATAGATGACCTCATGCATATAGATGAGGGCATTTTTTAGACTTCTTCCCTCCTTACAGTTTCCCTTCCTGATGCTGAAAGTATGGAGTGTTCCTAAACAGGTCACCTATGATTTTATTGCTTTATCTTTTCTTTGTTATTATTAGAAAATATTTAGCTCATGCTAAAAGGAGGGTCTGTTAGAATAGAGAATTCATGTTTGCGCATTGTTCTATGTATGTTAGCATTCGCGGCGCCATTTTCTCTGCCGGCGCCATTTTGTGTTATAATCGAAACTTATACTTCGCTATTTCCGAGAAAAGGCCTCTGTTAGGTTATGTTTCCCCAAGGCTAGGTTCTGTTTCACTAATGAATACACTGTTCTTATTAGTGCATACCTTCTCCCACTTGTCTATTGGTGGGCACGGGCAGAGTAACCGTGAGAAGTAGATAGCGTGTGCCCGGCCTCAGAACCGAAAGTTATCCTCTGTACTTCCTTGTTTAGCTGCATCTGCTTGGAAAATTCCACTGTAGGTGTTCTGAAATGTACATAATTTATCTTTATGCTTGCCGATGTCAGTCCCTCTGCAGCACTCCTAAGCGACTGGGCAGACTGGGCTCCACTCTGAGTGCATTCGAATAAACCGATATTGGTTTGTATTCTCTACTGTCTGACCGACTCTTCATTTGGTATGGAAGGCTGAGAGGTGGTCGTGAGTTACCCTGGTGACCCTAATCAGGCTACTTCCTTCAAACTGGAACTCAGGGACCTTTTATTAGGTCCCTGGAAGCCAATTCAAAAGCGCTTCTTGTATGCCATATGCAACGAAATATGGAAGGTCGCTCAGCAGGATGCCGCTGAAAGACTGCGCGAAATTGACAGGGTTAATTTAGAGAGGGCTTTGGCAGTGGTTGACAATGGTATGATCACCTTATCATCTAAGATATACTCTTTGGGGAACATAGTATACTCAGTGATAGACATTGTATAACAAGTCAGGTCCGCATTACAACATGGACAGTCACAACTTAGGTCTATTATGCTATTGAGATAGACTTTACAGACACTACGTTCTGGCCATGTGTCATGGCGACATATCAATGTCACAAATCTGTTTCCCCCATACCATCCTACAGAACAACAGATACTTATGGCACGTAAAGATGCAAAATACACAGTGTAACTCATTGAAAAGCTAGAGAAGTTACCTTTCACCGTTGAGGAAACGCCGTCCGCGGATTGGATAATCCATGGGTATATTACTTTGCCAATTTTGACATTCCATTTCCAATATTGTCTACACCACCACCAAGTAGGCAGATATGAAGCGTTAGGGGAAGGGTTTGTACAGGAGTATTGGAAGATAGCTTCCAAATTTCGATGTAGAAATAGGGAAACCTAAGTCTTTCTTAGGGGTTCTGACTGCGAGAGTACCTTAAGTGGATCCTGGGTTTGCAAGGACATTTCGTTGTATGGGGATTGTAATGCCTCTGTGGTGCAACTGTTCTGCTACTTGAAAGGTTCCCTGGTGGCTGTAATTCATTCAGCTTTCAGATTGCTCTCTAACGGGAGCTACTTGATGCTTAGCAGTCAAGGTTGTTGTGAAGTGAAATCCAGAATCACTAATCTGGCAACAGTAAATTCATTAGTTACTTGTTGTTCTCAAGTTCTGTTTCCACCCACCTGAACAGTTAGGGAGGCAACGCTTTGGCCTTCAATAAATGTTTCAAACATATGATGTGATGTTCTGAGCAAACTGAAAGCCATACTGTTTCAAAGAGATGTGGCCTTAACATCCACTAAAGACACGTTTGATCTCCAGGTTTCAACGTCATCTTCGGAGATACAGGCGCCGATCCATACTAATTTCCTAATACATTTGGGAGCTGGTTCATTGTATTTTTTAACAGGTCTGATACGAAGGGAATAGCACACTTTTTTAAGTCTATAGGGTCTTGGTTGGTTAGTACCTTCCAGATACTTTTCAGAGTAATTCCATCCGTTATACACTCCGTACTCAGAATCATTTTTTGAGGTCTTTCACTTGTCCTGCTTCTGGTTACCGGGACTGTGATTTGAATTTTTCTGATCCGTAATGGATGTGCCAGTTCAAAATCAAATGGAAAGAACACTACGACATATGCTGCAGTGCCGTGAACGCATGGTGCAATACTTCAGTGCACCTCTGCTTCAGGAACTTTGCCACTGAATTCAAGCTAACCTGGCTGATGAGGGGTGTTACCCCGAAATCGGTCCTAGGATGCTTGTTTACAGTTCAGGGATAACCTGGCTTGGCAGTTTGGGCTGGACTGTTCCCATGAGGCACAGGGTCAAGACTGATTTGCATATGGCTGGGTCTGAACCGAGGTGGCGAAGTGAGCTAAAGAACGATGATGGATTCAACCCAGATCTGTGACTGGGGGTGAGTGTCTGAAAGGTTTCAGCACCCCTCCATCATCTCCTTGTGTTTGCTTTGTTCGCCCTAAAATGGCAGGGTATGCCCAGATGTGGATCCCTTGCTCACTTTGCCACTGGATTCAAGCTAGCCTGACTGAAGAGGGATGTTACCCCGATACCAGTCCCAGGATGCGTGTTTCCGGTTCAGGGAAGACCTGGCTTGGGTGTTCGAGCTGGACTGTTCCCATGAGGCACAGGGTCAAGACTGATTTGAACATAGCTGGGTCTGAACTGAGGTGGCGAAGTGAGATAAAGAACGATGATGGATTCAACTCAGATCTGTGACTGGGGGTGAGTGTCTGAAAAGTTTCGGCACTCCGTCCATCATCTCCTTATGTTTGCTCAGGAACTGAATGAGCATTGGTTCTTGTCATTTCGGCCTGTCTGGCTGCATTGGCTGCAACCTTTTTTTTTTTTTACCTATTTTTAAACACTGCGTTCATTGCATCAAGTATAAATACGCAGAAGTACATTTATTGGGATTATGGTGAAAATATCACTGATATTGTTAATAAAATATCTCGTGAGTATAACAGGCTCATTACTCGTAAGAACTATTTGCTCGCACAGTTATCAGCAGTACAGTAATTTGTCTATGGAATTGTTATCTTCAAACAATTAAACCAACATCCCAACTAACGATAATAACAATAATCACAACCAGGAATACAAATTCTATTCCTTGAACCCACCCCCTACCCCCATCCCCCCTGCCTCCCCTGTGGCAGCGACAGACAGGTGGCACAGTACCGCCGACCTAGGTAAAAACCAGCATTACACTCATATCTTATTCGAGAGTCATGGAGTCGTGGTGTGAGAGGATGCATATGATAGTGTTATGACTGGAGGTGTTAAAGCGGACCCAGTGCTCGGCGAGCTATGCGTGCTCACAGTCTCACCCTCATACTCTGTTGTGGACACTTCAGTCAACATTTGCCCCCATTCAAGGAGATCACCTTCCGCATTCTCATCGGTCTGTACTGCTTTGAGGCGACATTCCTCTGCTACTCCCCACTCCCGCAAGTCATCTCTCCATTTCTTCCACACCGGTGGTCCGGAATGTATCCAGTGGATTGCTATCCTCCGTTTTGCTAGCACCAGCCATAGGAGCGCAAACTTATAGCGCATCCTAGCCCCTTTCTTGGGCGTCGGAAGCACTCCCAGAATACAGTGCTTTATAGATGTATCGATACGCACAGCTGTGGCCATGCCCAGGGATAACACCACCCGGTGCCAGTACAACTGCAGGCATGGACAATTCCAGACCATATGTAAAAACGTGGCAGGATCTGTGCCACAACGTGGGCATGCGGAAGACCACCCAAGTGTGAACCGTGCTCGCCATTGGGGGGTAAGGTACGTGTGGTGTAGATAGTTGAACTGGATTAATTTAAACCGTGCGTTGCTAGTGGCTTCTGCCAGTGCTCTCTTCCACTCACCATCCGTCAATGGGACTGGCAGATCCTCGTCCCACCTCGCCCTGATTTTGTCTAAGTTCGCCCCCCTGTCTGCCTTCAGTGTCATGTAGATCCGGGAGATGAGCCCCCGACTAGAACCCGGGTCCAGCAATGTAACCAGCGTGCTGGACTCACCTGGTTCATCAGGAAACGTTGTCCACATTTGACGCACGGTACGCGATAATTTAGCATACTGCAAAAATTGCCCCGGAGATACCTGGAACCAGTCCTGTGCTTCCTGAAACGTCATAAAGGTACCATTTTGATATATATCCCCCGCTGTCTCACATCCCCCTTCGTACCACATCGAGAGATCCATAACGCTCTGGATATTCTGAAAGCTCTTTAACCTTTAACCAGCGTAAGGGTAATGCACTAACATATGGGGCCCTTCTAACAACCAAAGTCACTGCCTGCTCCCAGACTTCCGCAACCCTACGGATTATATGTGGGCACGTTTTAGGGACTCTAGAGCCCATCATAAGGAATTGCTGCAATTGGATCCCATCATTCCAACTGCCCAGTAAGTCCGTCTCAACCGTACGCTCCCCCATGCACCATTGAGCGGCGTATTGTAATAGACCAGCCATATAATATAGCCGTAGGTCTGGCAGTCCCAGCCCACCCTCGTCCATATCCAACTTTAATACATCCAGTTTGGCTTTGCTCCGTTTTCCAGCCCAGACCAGGGAGGTCAGGAGACTGTTCAGTGTGTCAAATGTTGACTTTGGAATTTTGCAGAAAGAATTCTGGAGCACGTAAAGACAGCGAGGCAATAGTACCATTTTCGATACAGTTACCCTCCCCATAACCGACAGTCGTAACTTGTTCCAGAACGCTATTGATGTCCACAGCCCATCAAGGACCCTCCCCATGTTCAGATCATACTGGGCCTCCGGATGATGGGCAATCTGCAATCCAAGATACCGGAAGTGATCACATTTCCAGTCTATGCCAACCACAGGAAGATCTTGCACTGTACCCCGTGCCAGTGCAGCAAGCGGGAATAGTATGGTTTTCTGGCATTAATACGAAGGCCCGAAGACATCTGGCTGCAACCTTTATTCCGCTGTCTCCTATGGACTTTTGAATGTGCCTTAGATTTATGCCTCAGATCACAATTGCTTGAGCCGTCGGACATAGATGTACTGGTGGACCCCTTAAAGGTCCATTTGAATTGCTGTCCCCATTGCATTCCATTGCTGCTGAACACATTTTTTGAGCCATCCTGGGATGTTTCAGCTCTTAGTGAAATGTATCTTGGCTTTTACAGGCTTTGGTCACTCCCTCAGTGGCTGCAGTGGGGGCAGAATGGGAACACATTTTGCTCCATAAACCTGCTTCGAGGTGCGCTTCTGGGAACATCGGCTGCGGTTGCTGTGAACAGAAATGTTTCGTCTACCACTAAATGTAAGTAAAAAAATGTAAGTCCGTTTTTATATAGCGCAGCTACTCACCCTTACGGGTCTCAAGGTCCTGGGGGCCATCGTGGAAATTAAGTGAGCTATTGCCCAGAGTCACATGGTGCTGAGCTAAGCTGCCACCGGAGCCAGGGATCAAACCGTGAACCCTGTGCTCCGAAGTCAGCTGCCCTGGCTGCTGCACCACACCTCTCCACTTGGACTCAGAACACATAAACAATTGGCTATTCCGTTTGGTGGGAAAATGTTAATGCAAGCTGATTTTTTAATCTAGAAATAATTTTAAATGTGATTTCATTAAGTTTCATAAGCTTTATGTTTTTAAGCAAATGGTTTTCTGTATGCTTTGACTTTCAAATTGTATGATTGCCTTTTTTTTAAAAACTACTTTTAGATGATTTTATATCATAGCTTTTATATGCCATTGTTTTTATATAGCTTTTTTATTTTTAGATAGCTTATTGGTTGTCTGTTTGTTTGATGAGTGGGTGTCATGTGTCTCAGTTAGGCCCATAAACAAACGCTGCCATCTTTCACCATATACGCGTTTCTTAAGTTGCCTTCCCTTTCACACAATAACCTCTTACACACATTTGTGTGCATGACAATGCTGTATTAGTTCTCTGAAACTGCTTTGCTTACAGATTCCACTTTGCAAGACTATTATCATGACTCCTTGAACACAATGTATAAGGCCTTAACACACATTGTGCAAATGTAGTTCTATTTTTCATCCATGAGGCAACACGGCTGTCTATAGACCATAACAATGCTGGCCTGTCTGAGGACTTGCAAGGATGCTTTTCATTATAAATAAACAAGCATTTCCGGGTGCTGGCAGAGGAGCTCTTTGCTGTCATTGGAGAGGTCTCTACACGCGAAAGCTTTGGCCCAGCAGCTTGCTGATATCTCTGCGAAGGGTGTCCAGCTTGTGACCACGACAGGGATTTACATTCTTTCCTTTCAGGTAACAGGGGTTGGATCATCCAGTACGGGGATTCTTGGCAGAACACACACACACACCCTAGACACTTAGGTTAAAATGTTTTACTTTTAAATACCATGCATCCTGACTTATGGGCAATAAGGCCTACTTAGGGGTGACTTTAAATATATAAAAGAAAGGTTTTGGCCTGTTAAAAGGGGTTATTTTGACAGGTCGAATTTGCAGTTAGAACGAGCACAGCAAAGCTGCACATGGCAGGCCTGGAGTTATGATTGCATTGTTGATGCAGTGGGTGGCACAATGGGGGTTCCTGCCCATTGGTGAAATTTAACTTGCATGCCCTGGGAACACTTTAGGCACTATATTCTAGAGAATTAGAGGTAAGTAAAATATGCCTTTTAGGGATATGCAAAATTCATCATGTTGAAAGTTCTATACCCAGCGAAAAATGTGAAAAGTAAAAATTTGGGTGTACACCACGCAAAAGGATGGTCGTTTCCAACACACTTTCAGTGCCAAATGAAAACAAGAGGAAAATTGCTTCCGCCACAGGTTATTGCATCTGCATCCTAACACCTCTCACTTTTTTACCATAAAGAGCTAGATCTGGAATATTTTAAGGATCTTATTTTACTGCTTTCCCTATTAATACAGCTATCAATTTGGTTTAACCCTAAAGATTCTCTCAATCGGGCCATTGTTATTTTTGTCTGAGATCTTCTGATGCACTTAGAATTCCTTGACTGAAATTTATTAAATCTTCATTAGGAACCTCAGCAAATTGTTTCTGTTTTCTAATCCTGGGGCCAATCTTTAAGTTAGATATAAACAGGATTAGGAGCCACTTTCTTAAAAATTGTATCAGCTCATGAGAGGCTTCTGAGCTCCTTAAATCTTCAGTTTGTCATATGTTTTGTTGCAGGACTCATTTGGCCTGGAGTTATACTAATCAGCTGTTATTCACCCCCTGGGAGAGAATTGTGATTCTAATAGGTTTACTGATTATAGAATCAGGATTTTAATAAAGACAAGGAGGCTAGCATTATGCATTAAACTTTTATTTCACCATTAAAAGCTCATGGAATCCAAAAACATCACAATCCAAAAAGAATCCTCAAGTCCATAAATAACAAGTGACCACCATCTTCTTCCTCTTTTCGTTTGCCTCTTCCAGCTTTTCTTCATAACATATTCCTGAATTAACCATATTTAATTCTCTATAACAAAACATAAAAACAAATTCAGCAGACATAACAACTTTAAATTCTTTAAAATATAACTCTAAACCAAACCTTAAACAAGTTTGAATACACCACACCCATGGGAAGGGTGGGAGGGATAATGCTAGCCTCCTTGTCTTTAATAAAATCCTGATTCTATAATCAGTAAACCTATTAGAATCGCAATTTTATGTCAAGACAGGAGGCTAGCATTATGCATGTTCAAAGCTTTTCTAAAACACATTTAGAAACATGCTCAACTGATTTAAAATAAAATCTCCTGAACGTAGAGACAGAAGACCAGTCCGCAGCTTTCATAATATCCTCTAGACTTCCACCTAACATACTCACCTTACTTGCCATAGCTCCACGCGCAGAATGCGCTGTGAACTTAGACACATCGACACCAGCCTCCTTCATGGCACATTTAACCCATCTAGCAATAGTCGCACTAGAAACTGCCTTGTATGGTTTCACATATGAGATCAAAACCTGATCTACTCCAGCTCCCCTTTTATCCAACATTCTGCTTTCATACTCCTTCAAACAACGAACCACACACAGACCAGGACATTCATCAAAACCTGGATAAAAAACAGAGCTAGACATAGTCTTAGTCCTCCTACATAACTCAAAAAGAACACCATTAGGTTGATAAAACCTATGAGAAACCTCCAAAGCCTTAACATCTGAAACCCTCCTGAAAGAAATAAGGCACAATAATGTAGCTAACTTCCAAGACAATTCCCTAGACTCCAAGTACTTATTACTTGGCCAACTCGCAAACAACTTCAGAATGAAATCGACATCCCATAAAGATTTATACCTAGATTCCGGAGGCCTCTTAATCCGGATGCCTTTCATAACTCTACAAACCAAAGGACTCCTTCCAATAGGCACACCATGACTCAAAGAATGGCCCGCAGAAATCGTCGACCTATAATAGTTCACAGTTCTATATGACATTCCTTTCTCAAACAAACCAGCAAGAAAATTAGCTACTTGAACATCAATTGCCTCCAAGGGAACCAAACCCCTTTCCATGCACCAACAAAGCCAAACCTTCCAAGACCCTTATATCTCTTTCTCGTCCCTGGTGCCCAGGACTCAAACAATAATTCTGCAGCCGTTCCAGAAAGATCCGAGAATGATCTCGAACCCCTGATATCTTCCAGACTAGAAGGTTGAGAGACCCCGACTCTACGAATGGGTGTTCCTCTCCTTCCACATTCCTCAAAAGACCTCTGAAAGCCCACATCAAACGTGGCTCTGTCACTGCTAACTCCATCACAGATGGGAACCACGCTTGACTCTTCCAAAAAGGAGTTACCAAAACTATTTTGCATCTCTGCCTCCTCACCGGAACCAAAACTCTCTGAATCATAGAGAACTGGGGAAAGGCATAACCCTTCAACCCTCTCCAATCCTGCAGGAACGCATCCACTGCCATGGCCCCTGGATCCGGTCTCCAACTCACATATCTCTCCAACTGGAAGGTTAACCTTGACGCAAAGAGATCCACTTCCAGAGGACCCATTCTCTCCTTCACTTGCATGAAAACCTCCTCTCTCAGCTTCCAATTGCTGTAATCTATCATATTCCTCGAATTCCAATCTGCCAGCACATTCCTCACACCCGGTAAATACTCTGCCTTAAGTCCTATTTTGTGCTCCAGACAAAACTCCCAAATCTCTTTTGCTATCTCTGCCAAAGCCTTTGACTGAGTACCCCCCAGTCTGTTTATGTAAGCCACTGCAGACACATTGTCCATCCTGAGCGGCACCGACCTGCCTACTAAGCCTCTCTTGAAACTCTTCAAAGCAAACAAGCCTGCTCTCATCTCCAGACAATTTATATGACTCTCCTTCTCCCACGGGGACCACACACCCCCAGTTTCTTTACCCATACCAGATGCGCCCCATCCAAGATTGCTCGCATCCGTATCTAATACAAATTCTGGGGAAACACCAAAAATAGCCCGGCCATTCCACGCATCCATGTTCTCTCTCCACCAAATCAATTCCTCCTTTGCATCCAAAGATACATCCACCATGTCTCCATACCACAAACCCTTGGACAGTCCCGTCTTTTTCAAACGCTGTAAAGCCCTGTAATGTACTGGACCCGGAAAAATTGCCTGTATTGACGAAGACAGTAGACCAATCACCCTTGCCAAATCTCTCAAAGTTACTCTTTCCCTGTTTATAACCTTCTGAATTTCTTGTTTTATCTTCCTCACTTTCTTCTCTGGAAGACACAATTGACAAGCAACTGTGTCCACCACAAAACCCAAAAACTTCACCTTCCTTACCGGTTCCAAAACTGACTTCTCTATATTTATTAGAAAACCTAAACTTTCCAAAGTGCTCTTTACAAAATTCAAATGTTCCTTTAAAATTACTAAATCTTGATTCATAATCAAAATATCGTCTAGATAAATAATCATCCTGATACCTTTTTTCCTGAAGAAACCTACCACTGATCTCATAACCTTGGTGAAACACCAAGGGGCAGAGGAAAGACCAAATGGAAGACTCTGAAACTGAAATAATTGTCCTTTCCATCTGAACTGTAAGTATTTCTGACTTTCTTCCGCTATTGGAATCGTGAAATACGCATCCTTCAAATCCATTTCCACCATCCAATCCCCTTCTTGAACAACATCTCTCAAAAGGTGAATTCCTTCCATCTTGAAATGTCGATAAGTCACAAATTGATTTAAATTTCTTAGAATTATCACTGGTCTCCATCCCTTGTCCTTCTTTTCTACAAGGAACAGAGGGGTATATTAGCAAGGGAGGTATCGCCGCTTTAGCGTCACTTTTTGCCGCTAAAGCGGCGATATTTCTATCGCCCTATTAGCAAGCTGTCGCTAACAGCTGTTAGCGACAGCTTTATGGCGAAAGCGACCGTTTTGGTGCCGCTTTGCATGTCAGTGATATATATCGCTAATGACATGCAAAGTAGGCGTTCCTGACTAAAAGCACACAGAAAAGGTCGCAAACACAACTTCGCCCTATTATCAATGCCCGCGAAGCGATAAAAAAAGTTGCGCTAACCGCGATTATCGCTGGAATTTAACACCTGCTAAAAACTTGACTTAACCATCTTGTCAATGGGAGGTGGATTGTAAGGTTAAGTCCTCACCTGCCTATTAGCGAGCTTTCCATTAGCGCAGTGAATTTATCGCTGGATTTCTCGCGCTATTGCTGGGTTTCGCCGCTATTGCTGGATTTTTTATCGCCTTGGAGATAAGCGTTGAAAATAACGCGTTATCTCCGCGATGAAATCCAGCATTGGCCGGCGATAAAAAAAACAGCGCTAAGCGCGCTTTGCGATAATTATCGCAAATCCTTGGTAATATGCCCCAGAGTACTTACAAATCCTTTCTCTTCCTCCCTCACCTGCAAAATTGCGTCCTTCTCTAACATCATACGCACCTCGTTTTCTACTATTAGTAATAACTCTTCTTGAAATATCAGCTTGTGAGGTTCTTTTACCTGAAAAGGTTCTGAATCGAATTCTACTCGAAAACCTCCTATAGTCTCTAGAACCCAAGCATCTTTGGTTACCTCCCTCCATTTCTCTTTGAAATACTTCAATGTTCCTCCTACACCTTTTGGGATAGAAAGAGTACCAGTCCTCATACTTACCCTGGTTCTGATTTTGGCTCTGACTTTGTCCTCTTCCTCTGATGCCACAAGCTCGGCTTCTTCCCCTTTGTGGGAAAAAATTGTAACTTCCTTGTCCTCTTGTATAGCCACTTCCCTGGTTCGGATAATGGGCTCTGTAATTAGCTCGGCCGGTAGCTTGCCCTCTTCTACCAGCCCGACCATAAAAACCACTATTGCTGAAAACCCTGCGCACGGAATAATGAGCCTTGTCCAAGCTAGTGAAAGTACGCACATACTTAGACAATGCTTTTACCATTCCTTCTCCAAATAAAAGTCCACGTGCCTCTTCACTGGACTCTTTATTTGCTAGATCACCCAATTTTGGGTTAATCCTCATAAGGATAGTCTTCCTTCTTTCAGATAATAAGGCTTGCATTGCCTAAAAAGCAGACTGCCCTTTGGCACCAACCACGCAGTAATGCAAGATCAAGGTCTAAATTCTTAATTCATAAGGATAGTCTTCCTTCTTTCAGATAATAAGGCAGTGTTTGCATTGCCTAAAAAGCAGACTGCCCTTTGGCACCAACCACGTAGTAATGCAAGATCAAGGTCTAAATTCTTAAGGTAAGCCTCCTCAATTGCATCCCAAAAAAATTTCCAATGGCCCCAAAATGTCAAGCACCTTATCTTGACACTGCTTTAATGATCTGTCCAAGCCCTTCCTTCGATCCTTTCCCATTTTAAAAAGGTAAGTTATAAGCTCTGGGTCAATATTCGGAGTCAAAGTCACTTTCTCCTCAATGTTTGGCCTTGAGCATTCTGCCCGCATGATATTTCTCTCCTCCTTTTCCAGTGGCTTTCTTATTCTAGCCTTTATGTAGTCTGCCACATGCTCAAGTGGCCACCAGTCTTTACCTCTGGGGTGTCTAATGTCTTTTGGGCTAAACAAAAGCTCCCCGAAAGGATTTACCACCGATTCCTTTTCTTTCTCTCTTCCACTATCCTCAAATTCCTCACCTAGACCATCCTTATACTCAAGGTCCAAAACATATTCATCTAATTCATCATCACTTATATTTAAAGCATCTCCTGATGCTCTCGCTCTTTTTCCAGTGTACAACTGGCCTTCCTCTGTATCGCGTCGGATACCTCTCCAATTCGAGCCGCTTGGGACTCCATTCTGACCCTTCTTCTCAATTAAATGTTTCTTTTCCGATAAACATTTACTTCCAGGACCTCTTTCATTTTCTTCTGAGACTGAAAAATACTCCTCTTCCTCACTTATTTTTCTCTTACCTAAAGCTTGTTTAATAGTCTCCTGAATAGTCTCCTTTAACTCCTTATTTATTATATCCCTTATTAACTTCCCTTGATCCTCATTACTATTTTCCATCTTATTTAATCTCTTTTAATTATCTTTAGAATCTCTCAAATTGTGACAAAACACCTTTTCCTAAATCCAAAACCACTCCTTTTATTTAAATTTGCTTATTTTATTTACTTTGTTTATTACCAACTGAAAAAACGCTCTCCTAACCTCTAACTGCCGTCTCCCCAGGCACGAAGCATAAACGAAGCTTCGTTGCCTGGGAAACGAGCCTCACAGAGCAACCAGCCACAGAAAAAAGAGCTATTGCTCAAAGCAAGCTCAAATTCCTCTCGAAATCCACCCCAGCTTTGGCCAGTGGGAGAGCTCGCTTCACGCGCGTGCGCGCGCCACAAAGCTTGCTCTTCCTACTCTACTCAGCGCCGGGGAGCCTCGAGACTGCTCGCGCTACCGTTCCTAGTCCAGGATGAAATCACGGTAAGCGCGAGCTCTCTATTTTAAATATACACACTTCTAAACTAACGTTTACTTAAAATCGCGCGTGCCCTCGTTACTATGATAATTTTAAATCTTTAAACAACAAAGGTACCTCTTCCTACTCTACTCAGCGCCGGGGAGCCTCGAGACTGCTCGCGCTACCGTTCCTAGTCCAGGATGAAATCACGGTAAGCGCGAGCTCTCTATTTTAAATATACACACTTCTAAACTAACGTTTACTTAAAATCGCGCGTGCCCTCGTTACTATGATAATTTTAAATCTTTAAACAACAAAGGTACCGCAAAACTTGACATTAAACTTAACTCTCTGATTAAATTCCTATCTAAAATTTCCTCAAATATCATACATTTTATACTTTAAAAAACGATTCTTCTTAAATCAATAAACATTTAAATTCACTCATACCTAATCAAACATACACCCATAAATTGGGTTTTTCATCTAACTTACTCACAGTCATACTTACTATAAACTCCTATTGTTAATTAATACATTTATATAAAAAGACCAATACTTATCTGCTCAGAAGCAGCAAACAAAAGAGGAAGAAGATGGTGGTCACTTGTTATTTATGGACTTGAGGATTCTTTTTGGATTGTGATGTTTTTGGATTCCATGAGCTTTTAATGGTGAAATAAAAGTTTAATGCATAATGCTAGCCTCCTGTCTTGACATAAAATTTCCTTTGTCACTTCAGATTGGATTTTCTTTGCTGCATCCTTTCTTTTCCTAAGGGGTATTACACTCCTGATTCCATCTGTTGTTATTCATCTGACAAGGCTTCACCAATCACCTTTGCACTGTACCTTTTTTTGTAAATATTATAAATCATTTTTGTTTTGATTTTCAATCCTGCTTCTTAAAGCATATGATTTTACTGGGTGTAGGCCCACCCTATTGCATTTGCAGATGCTGTCTGATTTAAGTGTTTGTTATGTGACAGGGTATTTTTTTAAATGAGCGGGTAGGTACTGTAATTTGTTGATGTTTTAATGACGGCACAAAACAGGCACTAACATTGCAGACCCAATCAAAGAGTACCAGATGTTTCATCAGTAGTTTCACACCATCAGTCCATCTCACCCCTCGAACCGCATACATTGGCAGGGTCCAGTCTATAGTATGCCTACCATTTCCCCCGTATCTTTTGATTTTCCCTGGGGCATCCTCAGGCTAAGTAAATGGGTTCCTACAGTTGTTCAGAACGTCCATGCCCGCCCTCCCTTTCCTCAGTGGTGGAGCCTCTGGTGATTTCCAGTATTTAGCCACAACTCTTTTTGCTAGCAACATGCCCAGCTCCACCAGAGTTTTAAGGTATTATATTTAATGCATTTGATTTCAGTAATTTTAAATTTGTTTGTAATATAGTAATATTTATTGTCATGTCTGTTATTTTTGCCTTTTATACCAACTAATATCCCCACGCTGCGCCTCTCAGAAGCATACATGCAACTGTGGTAGCCAAGACCGAAATTGGCATCTTTATTCAAGTGGGATTGTCTGACAGAGTGACAGACGTCTTGTCAAGGTACCATTAAATTTGGAAGAATTAACACTTGTGTTTTCAGCTCATAGACGCAGCACAAATGGTGCCATTAAATGCCATAAAAATATCATTGATTATATAATTTAGATGAAATCTAAGTCAGGAAATTGTGAGGAATATTATAAACTCTTCGCTGCTTTTCACCTTAATAAATGTACTTCTTAAGAGATGGACAACACTAAAAAGACATGCATGGTCGTCTCCCTGAAGATAAATAACACATATTTCTCCTCTTCCTTTCGTTTGCTCACAGCAGGTGCCTCAGAAGAAAGTGAGCTTTAGGAAACAGCCACTTTGTACTTTTTTGGACACCCAGTTTTAGGTCCCTTAGCCTTGTAACAGAGGGTTGGAAAATCAACCCAGCACAAGTCACAATAACACTGCCAGCAACAAATTAGACCTCAAATCCAAAATGATACACTCTATGAAAATACTAGTAGAAATGTGGAGGCTAATCAGAATCTGCTCAAATATTGTGACTACCACAAGGTAACACACAATAGAAATCCAATAGCTAGACAGTAGGTTTGCATAGTAGAGCCTGTAGGCCTCAGGGCCCTTCAAGACAAATGGATTCCCTCATCATAAGCAGCTCCACAGGATCATTCACTTCTAGGTGAAGCCCCACTTTGACATATCTGGTACAATGTTGCTCTTTAAGGCAGCTAATAAAGAAGAGGGTCTTAACCACCCTCGATTGGCATTGAAAAAAGATCCATGGCTCAGTGGAGATTTTGAAGGTCTGAGGGACTGTAGGCAAGTGCTGAAGCAGTTCTGTGACCTTTTCCCCCTCAACTTTAGACTCACTATCTTGTGTTTTTATTTCAGTGACAACAATTGCAGCATGGTTATCAACAGTAAGCTATACATGATGTCAGGAGGCAAAGATTGTGTTAATAACATGGCGATTGAGATGTTAGATTTTGTGCTCGTTGAAACCTCCAGTGATCCTCGGGCCATAAGTGTGGTGCTAGTTTCAAAAGCAACACTTATAAAATAAAGAGTACCATGGTGTTAAGATTGTGTGTGGACTGAAGCAGACCTATGCATATGTGTATATGTAAACTCAAACGCGTGCAATTTAGCAAAGAATGACACAATAGATTATTAATTGGGAACTGTTACTTTAACCCTGATTTACGATTACTTTACTCCAATGTGGTCCCCAGTCACAGCACATATGAAGTATGTGGCCCATCACTCTCTCAGCTTGCCAACGTGGTTTCTTACAATGTTTGGAATCGTTTGGTCAAAAAGACTGTATGTAAGTGTTTTTCCAACATATATTTTCAGCATATTTCAAAAGACATTTTATCTGAGTACGGTTTTTGTTCCCAGATTCTCTTTTAAATAGTTTGAATTATTGAACAGAGCATTGTCTAATGAGCACATTCAGTTAGTAATAAGCTCATAAACCCTTGTGCTCTTCTCAAAAGTCACTGTTAATGTAGTTGGAAACTTTAAAAGTTGGCATTGCACACGATGTATATCAGGCAAGTGAGCAATTGCCTGAGGACTTTAAGTATAAAGTACGCTGATCAGAATTTTATGACGGGTTAAGCACAGAATGAACTTTTAAAAAATATATGAGCTGCTCATTAGCACAGCACATTCACTGAAACCTCTTCAAATTATCGCCTTAGAGACACACTCGGACTCCTGATCTAAGTAAAGGAACCGTGACATGCTATGTTATGCTATTTTAGGCTATGTTACGCTACCCTATATAGTATGCAAGCTTAGGCCTTGGTTTTTTTTTAAACTCTTTGACACGTAGGTCAGTGGTGATATCACCTCCTTGGCTCTGGAGAAAAACCATCATTTCCAGGCATTCTCCCCTCTTTGACTCTTGATTCTCTCCCACGTTTGACAGTCTCAAATCAGCCTGCAAAAAATTGAGCTCTTTGGCATAAAAAGTACTACACTGTGTTGAAATAGTCTCTTAAAGAAATATAAAACTGCTATCAATCTTCATACTACCAGTCCAGAGTCAACGGCCTCCACCTCTAACAGGGAGGCGTTTTCTATCACCTTAAACTAACCTCTCTCTCAAGATTCAACCTTTACCATCACTGTGAACAGAGCTCACTGTATCTCCACAAAAATCTATCTTATTAGGTCTGCCCCTCCAGCCCCCACCTAAGGGGTGTATGAATAGTTTTTTGTCCTCTGACTTAATAATTTCATCATCATCAACCTTTCTTAATTTTCTATTCTTACAATGGACATGATTCTTTAAATCAGCTGTTACTTTATGTGTCTGCATTAACAATCAATTTATGTCTCATACTAAATCATGTAATAACCTTCAGTCTTCTCATTCTGGGTTTAACCCAAGGCAAGGCACAGAGGGAACCCTTGTGGCAGCTCTTAGGGGCACATGCATCAAGCAAAATACCGGTCGTAAACGGGACGATTCGCAGAATCGGCCCCTTTGCAACCGGTACTTTGCCATTTGGGATGCATCAAGCCCAAAGCAAATCGCAAAATAGGGAATCGCAATTTTTGCGATTACCTATTTTGCAAAGGCATTTAGGGAATCGCAATTTGCGATTCCCTAAATGAAATGCAGGAAGTATCAAAAAATTGCGACCCTGCATTAAGGAATCGAATTTACCACCAACTTCAGTTGGTGGTAGATTGCAAATCCTTAGAAAAATGCACTTTTTTGCATTTTTCTAAGTGTCATGTGGCGCACACACATGCCCATAGGACATGTGTGTGCGCCACGTGTGCACACCAGGGGCGGCTCCTCCACATGGGCGTCGGAGCGTCGCCCCACTGCTTTCTCACAGTGCGAGAAGCAGAAACGTAAAATGGTATAAATACCATTTTACGTTTCTGCTTCTCGCACTGCGAGAAAGCAGAAGAAGGGTATGCCTGGTTGGGTGTGGGCAGGTCAGGGAGGAGTGGCTAGCCCAATGTTGTGGGCGCTGACTGTTTGGTCGGCCCCAGGGCCGACCAATCCAGTCATATCACTCTCTGTTTTCTTCATGTAGGCTGCTGGGCAGCCAGCATGAAGAAAACGGCCTCCCCATAGACGCCTGTAAGGACGGCGTCCTAGCCAATCACAACGCTGCCATTGCAGCGTTGTGATTGGCTTAGGGGAAGAGAGGGAGGCTGCCTGCTTCTGCTTCCTGTGAGCAGAGAGCAGGGAATGCGACGCTGGAGTCCGGGACCGGAGGCGAAGGTAAGTTTTTTTTCATTTTTAATTTTATTAAATTAACCCCCCACCCCCTCCCCGCCGACCCCCCGACCCCCCACCCGCGATTCATGCCGGCCGCGACTGGTGCACACTTACCTGTTTTGGGGGTGCATCAGGGTGGCCTTTTGGCCCCCTATCACCGTTGAAATTGCATTTGCAATTTGCGAGTACCTATTTGGTACTCGCAAATTGCGAATGCATTCCCATTCATTCCTATGGGCCTAGCGAATTTGCGATTCGCTATTAAGGAATATGTAGAAATCACAATTTTTGGGGCGAAACCTACATGCATAGGTAATTGCGACTCCCTAATAGCGATTCCTTAATAATCACTATTAAGGATTCGCAGTTCCCTACTTTGATGCATGTGCCCCTTAATGCTTAGAGAACTGTAAATCTTGTGAGGGAAATGATTTTAAGGCCGTGTGTACTATTTATTGCTCGCAAAATGCTGGTCTCAATTTGTGACCACTAAATCATTTTTCAAACTGATCAATGTACAAATAGATCAGTTTGGAAAATTCAAATTCGGAGCGGGTCACAAACCGACCTACCTAAATAATATGTTAATGAGGTAAACAAAACAGGCTGATGGCAGTGATTAAACAACGCAGCCAGCACCTCTGACCTAGTTTATGATTGTATAGGGCAAATAGTCCTCCGGCGTGCTCAATATCAGACTCTCTATGGCGGGATTCATACTTGTCTGAATCGGAAACGAGCAGGACGTAGCACGATTATTATTGGTCTACGTTGCGGGTACAGTGTGTATAGGAGCCTTACCATATGGCTTTCCTTCCGCCCATCATAGCGGTTTTTTGCTGTTTGGATTGATTTTGTTCCCGCTTTTAAACTGCCAAAACTTTGAATTACAAGTCTCGTGGATACTGCTTATTTGTTCTTGATACTTACAAGACGAAAGACGCTTTTTGACTGCATTTTCCTACTTATACGAGATTTGGCCTTGAGGAAGTCGCATAGCGACGAAACACGTGTCGGCTGTTTTCTGCTTACTACATCTACGTGTCAATGCTATCACGATTCAGAATTGATTGTACATTGTGTATGATATTTGACTATTTTGTTTAGCATTAAAAAACTTTTCCTGACAGATGTCAGGAATTTAATCTATTGTGCTGTGCTCTGTCTTGAATAAAATGTTAATGAGGTAGGTTGCAAACTGTGACTCACTCTGATTGGCGCCAAGACACCCCCGGGTATTCGTGCGCTCAATAAATCTCATTAACATAACATAACATAACATAACATTGGAGGCCATCACCGGGATAATGACCTGCTGGCGTCAGCAGATCTCCATAGGCGCTGGAAGTAGGAGTGTGGGTGGTGCTGCAACATTCCCTAAAAAATCATGCTGAAGTTCCGAAGGTGAATGAACTATAAAAACGGCTTTAAATTTTGTTTGTATTTAGTCACATTTGCTGTGCGTTGAAAGATGGGAGTCAAATGTCGGTCTAGTCTTCTGCTTATTGAATTTATGTTATTTTTTTCCCTGACTGCTAATTGAGAGGATTTAGTGAAGGGAACTATGTGACAATCTTGCTGGGGTGCAGGAGTGTGAAAGTAAAGGCTCAAGGATGACATTTTTTCCTAACTAACAATAACATTTAAATACCTGTAAATGAACTGTACAAATATTTCAAAATATGTCTGCAGTTAGGAAAGCTGAAACAAAGCATTTTTTTGTAATTCTGAAGTGTGATGGAAAGAAATAATTTATTAAGATTGAACAAAATCAAGACACTTTACTTTGTGATGCCCAAATGACAAATATTCACTGGAACATTGTGCACTACATATAGTTTTATCAGTAAAACTGAATGTCTCTGTAAACTTAGTGGCCATTTCAATAGAAAATGTGATGTCTGTAAATGACAGTGTGCTCCAAAATGGAACACCAGCTATATATTACCCCTTTACCACTTTCTTGCTGAATGGATGTTGCTCATTTGCTACATTTGTCCTATATGTGATGCTTGGATTTTTTTAGAATCCCTTTGAGTTCTGTTGTGTCACATTGATGGCAGTACCCCCGCTCTGGAACTTGTACCCGCATTACTGCAGACCACCATGTCTGCAATTGGTTTTTAATATAGTAAACTTTTTTTTTTATTTGCAGCAAATTATCTTTGAAGGAACTGGGACTGTTTAAAAAGAAAAGTTAACTTTTTTTAATTTCAAATATTTTTATTGGTTGTTTTCAGAAAGAAAAACCAAAAAGCAGAAAAAACAGAAGTAGAAAATAAAAATTACAGTGGTACCTGGCGAACAGCAAGGGACCATTATCTCTATACATAGTTTTTAAAGAGATACACAGTAATTCACGTTGATGTGATAATCAGTGGTCCTTAAGTACATGTGACACATGTCACGTAAAAAGCATGCAAACATAATTATGCAATAAACTGTATAATAGTAATTAATGTATTACCCCTGTAAAATAAGTCAAGAAATGAGCAAATAACACGATCAAGACTTATAGCCTACAAGATTGTCAAGAGAAGGGCCATGTCGACACATCTTCACTGGTGATTCATGGAGGTTTATGCGTATTGAAATATGTGTCTAAGCTATCCCACATGTGTCTAGTGGGAGATTTCCATGGGGAGTTTTGGAGAGCGATATTGTCTGCGCCCCTAAGGTGAGTAATCCAGTTTAACCAACATTTAAATGTCGCCTTTTGTGTGTCTTTCCAGTTATTCAGGATAATCTTAACCGCAGACGTAAGCAGAAGGTCTAGTAGGGCTCTATCATCATCATTTAGTGTATCCACACCCAAAAGCCGGTTATTAGAGTGGAGAATTCTTTTTAAGGTTACAAGAAAATAATTTGAATATAAAATCAAATATCTTGTTCCAATATGACGCAACACTTTTACAGTGCAGTATCAGATGGGCCAAGTCTCCTGTTTCCTCTTTGCAGTTCCAGCAACCAGGATCATCCCGTATATTTAGCAAATGTCGGCGAGCCGGCGTCCAATAAGCCTTATGTAGAAGCCAAAATTTTGTCTGAGATAGGACTGGGGATATTTTATTTCTGGTGACAGAACTCCATATGTGTGACCAATTGGATTCAGAGATCGGGTTAGAGGAGTGTAATTCCCAAAAGGATATAAGATTCTTATTAAGGGTTGAGTTCTTTGGGCAAATTAGTTTATAGATCTTAGAGACTTGGTGACCTAACTTATTAACCTTCATTACAAAGTTTGGCAAAGATGGGGCTGAGGTATGTAGTTTAGCCTTTGACAGTGCTGCCTTAACCTTAAAAAAATTATAAAACTCTATATTGTCCAAGTTATATTTAGCTTGGAGATCTTTAAAAGTGATCGGGTACTCTAAGTTTTCCAGCTGATGAGGGAAAAAGATCCCTTTATCAATCCAGGCATCGTAACGTATTGTTTTCCACTTATATAAAATATTGTGGTTGTCCCACAGCGATTCTGATTTAGAGCGTCTCATACTGATGTCCAATTTCTTATCTAATTTCAATAGAGCTGCTTTAGTATCTTTAAATATAGATTTTGAACAGACGAGGTTCGTGTGATTAGAGGTGAGTAGGGCTACCGGGTCAAGGTTATTAAGTAATGATTTTTCAACCTCTAGCCATACTGGAGTATAATTAACAGGGGGCAAAATCCAATACGAGCCTTGTTTTGCCAGGAAAGCTGTTTGGTATGTTTTGAAGACGGCTAAGTTGACCCCGCCGAGGGATTTGTCCAATCTTAGTTTATTGAGTCCAATTCTGGCCTTTTTACCTTGCCATAAAAATTTAGATATAAGGACATCTAATTTACTGTGAAAATCATCGGTTAATAAAAGAGGGAGCATGGTAATTAGATAATTCACTAGGGGTGTGATCATCATCTTAACAGTTTCAATTCTACCCCACCATGTGATAAATTTTGGCGACCATGTGTCCAAGAGAGTTTTAATTTTCCCCAGTATGGATGTTTCATTCCGATGTAGAGTATCAATTATATTACTACCAAACTCTATACCTAGATATTTTATGTAGTCAGGTTGCCACGCAAGGCCCGAGGTGCCCAAGATGTCACTGGTACAATGAACATTTTGGGGCTTTACTTCTGATTTATCTCTATTTAACTTGTATCCCGAAAAATCGAGTATTTCTCTATGGTTAGTATCTGGGCACTAATTGAAGGACTCGGGTCTTCCGTGACTATAAGTATATCATCCGCATAGGCGGCTAATTTAACGAGAGTGTCCTTGAATCGTATTCCTTTTATCTCGCTATTTCGTTTGATGTCCTGTATTAAGGGCTCATGGGCTAATAGAAAAAGTGATGGAGAAAGAGGGCAGCCTTGTCTTGTACCCTGTTCAAGAGTAAAAGCTTCCGAGAGTGTCCCATTAATTGCAATACGGGCAGTAGGTGCTGAATACATAGCCATGACCATGTTAATGTAGGACCCCCCTAGATTAAAGGAGTGCATACAATGTTTTAAAAACGGCCATGAAACTCTGTCAAACGCTTTCTCAGCGTCCAGAGTGATTGCTATAGTCGGTTCTGGCTTCAACTTTGCGTGTTCTAGGACATGGCACAACAGGCGGGTGTTATCATTAGACATTCAGTTTTTAAGGAATCCAACTTGTGAGCTACTTATCAGTTGCGGAAGGACTACATTAAGTCTTGTGGCAAGTATTTTCGCGTATATTTTGCAGTCAACATTAATCAGAGATATTGGCCTATAGTTTTTGGGCAGTAGATGATCCTTCCCCTCCTTAGGTATGACTATAATGTTGGCTTCCTTCATTGAATTGGTTGTATGTCCTTCCTGAGCTATAGTATTGAATACTTTTAGCATGGTTGGTTGGATTGACCCTCCGAATGACTTATAAAATGCTGCTGAGAAGCCATCAGGGCCCGGAGCCTTATTATTTTTCAGTGATTTGATGGAGTTGGATACTTCCATGTCAGAGATAGGTTTCCCTAGTGCTAAGTTGTCTGCCTCAGACAGCCGAGGGAGGTTTAATGTATCCAAGTAATTGCTGCATTCTTCCGAATTAAGGGTTTGTTTGCTCTTATACAGATCTTCATAAAAGGACTTAAATGTGTTCAAAATTTCTTTTTGTTTAGTCTGTGTTTTGTTATTGTTGTCTTTTATTGATGAGATAGTGTATTGTCTCTGTTTATGTTTGAGATAAGAAGCTAAAAGTTTTCCTGCTCTATTACCTTCACAAAGTTTAAGGGCCTTAAACCTGTTGATCCATACTCCCGCCCGGTTACTTACTATTTTATTATATTCATATTTCTTTTGTACTAATTGGTTAAGAATATTGTTGTGGTCCAACGCGTTAGCGTGTGCGGTCTCCAGGAGTTTAATTTCACGTTCCAAACTAATTAACTCAGAGTTAAGTTTTTTATTGATTTTCATTTTAACCCCTATGAGGACCCCCCTAATGGTTGCTTTCAGTGCATCCCAAAGGGTGAAAACGTCAGTCCCAGGGAGATCATTGTACTTAAGGTATTCTTGGATTGCTTCTTCAATTCTCTTTTTGTCCTCCGGAACTGAGAGGACATCTTCATTAAAACGCCATCTTTTAGGAGAAGGCGTAGTGTGGCTACCAGCTAGTTTGGTGTTAATGCATGAGTGGTCGGAAACTAGCTTGGGTGAGATGTCTGTTTGATCGATTAGATGCGTGAAGGAGCCAGATATTAGTATATAATCAATCCTAGTATAAGAATTATATGGAGCCGAGTAGAACGTATAGTCACGAGAGTCCGGGTGTTGAAGACGCCAAGAATCTTTGAGATTGAATTTAGAACAAATTTTCTGAACAATATCATGAGATCTAGTGACTTGGTATTTACACTTGGATTGGCGGTCTATTATAGGATCTAGTGGTAGGTTGAAGTCTCCACCAACTATGATAAGATCATCTTGTGGAAAATTTTCTATGGTGTTTGAGATGTTTTCCCAAAAGTTGGGTACATCGGCATTAGGGCCATATACATTGACTACATGTATTAGATCTTCACCCTTTTTCAGATGAGTAACCACTACTCTTCCATCATCATCATGTGATTGTGATTCAATGAAAATGTTAGACTTCCTAGTTATTAGGGTAATAACGCCTTTTTTTTATGGTCTGCCAGTGAGCATGAAACGTGTGAGATCCAGTTGTATTTAATAAAGGCTGCATCTTCCTCGGATAGTTTCGTCTCCTGTAAAAGTATGATATCACCTTTTGTTTTAGCTAGATAATCAAAGATTTTCCTACATTTAACTGGGTGATTGAGTCCCTTCACATTTAAGGAAACAACGTTGAGGTCCTCCGCAATATTATTACATCTAACCTGAGTCACTGTCTAAGTCTGTGTTGGTGATAATAATCGCTCTCATATAGTATATGTGCATTCCCATAGTCATTCTACATACCGGTGTGCTTAGCTCCATATGGATGCTAGACCGATATGGGGGTCCCTTGTTGAACATAGACAAATCCATGGCCCTACTAACAGATGTAGCGCATTGCATACCTGTAAGCTCTAGAAGGTCTTAAAGAAAATAAGGGAAAAAATAAGAGAAAAGAGAACATACAAAAGAACAAAAACAACCAAGAGTAATCTTACCCACAATCCCTCTACCCCCTCCCATCCCTCCCTCCCCTACCTGAAAGATTCGAGTGTAGGAGCTGGGACAACAGGAGCGTCAGTCTGACAGCATAGAGGGTTATAACATGGTACTTAACACTCTGGAGTAGCGCAGAAACATTAAATGCTCTCCATTTTAGTAGTGACTATAACCAAAAGAGAACAACATCCGCAACGTATATGTGTACTGGTAGTGGCATCTAGGTCCATCAGTACCTACATGAGCAATACAAAATACTAGAATTACAACTGAATATCTTAATAAGCTGTAACAATTCTGAACCCACTTCTGTGATAAACAGAGATATGATCCTGCAACCAAACTAAAATAAACTGCGTAAGTCGGCATAAAACCGAGCCCCAAAATCTCCATGGAGCCTAGGTGTATAGAGTCATCCAATTATGTCTGAAATCAGTACCTCAGGGTAGAAACCCACTCAAAAGAATATGTAACATCATACTGACATTGTGTATTAATTGTACACTATGAAAATATTCTAGCCAAGCATATTGACAGTTAACCCACATGGAGGCTAATAAATCTGAATCTTATCCTGGAACATTTGCAAAACTTAAAGGATATTATGACTTTCTCTTGTTCGAGGCTGCTGACGATAGGTCCATGTCTTGAACTGGTGATGTTTCCAAGTGTTTTGCCAAGTCGTTTGGGTTTGTGAAGAAATGTGGCCTACCATTTTCGAAGATTCTGAATTTTGCAGGACCTGCAAAAGAAAATTGGATATTCTTTTCTCTCAGTTTGTCCCTTAGTAAAAGAAATCCTTTCCTCGTGTCCATGGTGGTTTTTGAATAGTCTTGCGTAAAAGTTTTTTTGTGTCCTTCCCAGGAGACCTGGTGATTTTTCCGGGCGAAATTAAGGATGGCTTCCGTGTGCTGGTACCTCAGTGGTTTGCAAATGATAGGGCGAGTCAATTTCCTGGCTGAGGAGTTAAACGTTGGAACTCTATGAGCTCGGTCTAATTCCAAGTTTGTATGGAATTTTATTCCTGTGATCATGGGTATCCAGGACTCCAGAAATGACACGCAAGACCCAACGGAGTCTTCCGAGCCCTCCGGAATCCCAAAAGTTTGTATGTTGCCTCTTCTATTGCGGTCCTCCAAATCAACAGATTGTCTTTTGAGATTTCTGGTAATATCCAAAAGGTACTTTATTTCTTTGTTGGCCTGAGAAGCGGTGTCTTCCATATTGCTTATTCTTTGCTCGGCGTCATTAATTTTGGAGTTAATTGTGCTCATGTCGTCCCGTATGGCGGTGAGTTCTAGTTGCATGGAATCAGTGTTCTGCTTAGTTGACTTCGCCAGGTCGTGGACATCGGCTAATTTCCTTAAGATCATACCTATAGTGCTATTTATGTCCGATTTGGCTTTGATCAGTGAGTCAGAGAGTGTCGGTTCAGCCTTAGATTTTTTTAAATGCGCTCTGGACTCTTTATCCGCCATCATACAACAAAAATAGTCCACCTAGCTAGCGGTAAATAGGATACCACCAATGCACACTGAAACACAAGTTAACCGTAGGGCAATAGTGACGTATGCCAATAGAAATCTGTGGATGAGCAGGTATCGATATGCCTGTTAGGTAGGAGTTGGTAGGTATTGGCAGGTATTGTCAGGTACTGGCAAGTGTCAGCCGGCCGGTAATGGTAGCTGTGTTGGTAGTATTGGCAGTGCTGGCAGTATTGGCAATATCAGCAGTATAGGCAGTATATGCAGCAGTATGCAGGATTTATTTTCCCCTCATGTGGTCCCCCTGCGTCGAGTAAGTAAGTATTGGACTGCTATGTTGGGTAGGTATTGGCCGTCATTGGTAGGCAGGTATTGACAGCATTTGGCAGTAATGGTAGTAAGGCAGTATTGGTATTATGGGCAACAGTGTGGAAGAAACTATTTGCCCTTCATTCAAACACCCTGCACACCGAGAGTCAATGTGTCTCGCTGATGTAGTATATGAACAGCGAGGCAGTCCCTACCTTCCAAAGTGCCGTCCCGACCCTGGGGTGCAATTGGCGGTGAACAGCAGTGCGGAGGCTCGGGCGCAAAGGAACGGGCGCGCACCTTTTTCACAGGCTATGCTGAGGGTGCCGCCATTTTGAGGTCAGGTCAATACCTTCTAGGCAGAGTCACACAGCCGAGTCAGGAATCACTACCAGCCATTGCGGACAAAATCATTTCAAGGCAGTTATGATCAGCTTCGTTTGCTATCCTTAGCAACATAGGCTTCGTCTCATTAAGGAATTGAGATCTCAGCGTTCCATAACGAGCGATGCGTGCGCCATTTTGGGGTCAGGCAGTCCGTATATATATACTATTACCGTGTTTATAACGGTTTTCCCAGCAAAGAAAATATTAATAAAGAGTCACACCTCATAATCAGTGATCGTTGGGTGGTGGCGACTTTCAGACAGCTGATGGCCTCACTAGCAGCCGAGTTAAGGATATTGCGGCGTCATCAGCCACTCGACTGGGTTTCAGGTATCGCCATTTTGTGGATTCGGTTTCTTCATTCCACGACAAGTTTGAGCTTCAGTATCAGCGAAGGAGAGGCTTTCATCCGCCTCTGATTGGCACAGCAGATGCCGCTTCTCTTAACAGAGGGTTAGCATATCATTCCTTCCTTCTCCGCTCGTTTTAGCCCCAGATCGGCGGTTATTTGTCCCCTCCTTGTGCAGAGCGACGGGATCAGGCAGCCATTAGCTCTGCCGTCCAAGCCACGCCCCCCGAAAAGATTACTTTTTAAAAATGTTTTTTGAGTGTTGACATTGGTCCCGTGGACTGCCTACTCCACGATGAACTCATTCTTAACATTCATAATGGGGAAGAAGTACCTGGCGGACCCTTTCCCTATTGTGAATGGGTTACCACTCCAACTTGGGGGTCAGTAGCTTCTCAATGGTTTAACACTGCTATTTGGGTCTTACACCATTGATGTGTATGGCTAGGACTCACTATTTAGAAGGAGCAGCTACAAAAGGTCCCTTCCAAACTGTGATTGCTTAGCCATCTCTAAACCCCTTTGAAATGGAAAAAGTTTACTGTCTCCTAAAATGGGTTTAGTACATTACAAAAAGCATTGTTTGTAGTCTCAGACTCCAGATCGGTAAGTTGCAACCACAAAAATGTTTTAAACATCTGGCCCATAGTGCTTGCAAAGGAGTAACTCTCTCATCAAGAGTAATGCTAGTGTGTGTCAGACTTATTCATTCTGAAAATCCTTTATTACAGTTCAAGTTGTTTAGTAAAGAGAAGTTGCAAGTTTGTGAGAGTGTGTGGGGCTGTGTATTTATCTGTATGACAGAGATCTGTGTCAGTGCAGTTGTGCACAAGATTCCAGAGTCAGCCAATGCTAAAGCACCTGTGATGTCATTAGAATGCTGGTGCTGAGAAAAAGAGAATGTGAGGCTATCGAGAGTAGAAGGGTGAAGAGAGAAGTAGTGCATGCCAGCAGCTACATATTTTACAGGTACTTCTGATGGAAGCCTTCACACAGATAATCTTCTAGGATATCTTACATTTTAAAGTTTCCCAAGACCTTGGCTTATCCTGGGACAGTTTCTAGGCTGCTGAAACTGCAGATGTGTTTCAGTGAACCGACCTCTTTTTATCTTTAAGAGAGCTGCACAAAAGAAGGAGGTCCTGGGATAGCTACTAAATCAGGTGGACCATGAGGTTTCCATTCATTAATCAACGTTGAGTTAATTGAATCATATTCTTTGCCTTCTAATTCTTGATAAACTGCTGATGTGAAGGAATGGTCTTGGATTAGAGTAAAGGCAAGAAGAGGCTCCAGCAGGGCAACTGTCAGTACATTACCAGTACATTAACCTGAAATATCACCACAGTCAAAGGGAAGTAAATATGAAATATGAATTCATAGTGATGAAGTTTAGCTCACCAAGGGGCACATGCATCAAGCATATTTGCCTTTGCAATCGCCAAAAATGCTTTTCAGATGCAGCAAACCCTATTTTGCGATTCGGCAACCTGTTACTGACTCGCAAAATAGGTTTGCTATTTGCTATTAGGAAGGGGCGTGTTTAGGGCGTCCCTTCCTAATACCGAATCGCATCGGTATGTAGGAATGTTTTGTGACCGAAATGATGTCGCAAAACATTCGCATTTTACCACCTACTGTAAGTAGGTGGTAACCCATTCACAAATGGGAAAGGGTCCCCAAGGGACCCCTTCCCCTTGTGAATGTTTGTTACAGCGTTTTTTAAGAGCAGACAGTGGTCCCACGGTCCGCTGCCGACTCTTAAAAAATGAAAAGAAAACTTTTCATTTCACTTTTTGTAAAGCATCTCGTTTTCCTTTAAGGAAAACGGGCTGCTTTACAAAAAAAGATTCCTTTATTCAAAAGCAATCACGAACATGGTGGTCTGCTGACCTCAGCAGGCCACCATCACCGTGATTTTCGCGATTCCTAGGTGGTCGCAAATAGCGATCTACCTCATTAATATTAATGAGGTAGATCGATTTGCGAACCCCTAGGAATCGCTATCTGAAACTCTTTGAGTTTCATACATTGTAAATTGCGATTACCTAATTGCGATTCTCAGGAATTCGCAATTAGGTATTCGCAATTTACAAATTTGATGCATGTAGCCCAAAGATCCGGTGAAGGAAGCGCATGGTATAGAATAGCCATATTTTTAGAAAGAACACAAAATTTATTTTGTGCATTCAATGAAACGGTGATAAGTAGCAAGTGATAACTTTATCAAAGTTGTATGCACGAGGATAACATGGAGAGATGTAAATACATTTTGGTACATCAGTCTGTGACCTGTAGGATTAAGTTCCCTGTTAAATTTTAGGTAAGCAAAATACTGTGTTAACCTAAAAAACATATGGTGTGGACAATTGTGTATGTAGCATAAAGGGCACCTTATTACCCTCAAGGATGTCTTTGCTACTCTTGCATGGAAAAAGTGCATTCAGGATAAGCACCCTTAGAGAACCATTTAGGTAAAGTGAAGGCACTAGCTAGATGAACTCTGAATGTAAACGTTAAAATGGAATAGCGAATATTGGCACAATTTCGTTCTTTACACTCATACTTATCATCATCGAGTTTCCAAAGTGTTCCGGTAAACCTACCCTGGCCCTTGGACACAATGCTGAGAGGGTGAAGGCCTCAGAATCTGTAAATCAGCTATCAGCCCCAAAATGTAAAATGAGAACGATGCGTTCTCTGGCATCATATATACGGTTAACCTACTCAATATTCAGAAACACAGAGGGAGTTGTATGCTCACTGCAGAACTGTTCTGGATGTTGGTGGGATAAAGACCCTGGCCCTTTTCAGCCTTGTTTGCCACCATCCATTGACCACAACATCTTCATCTCCAGGTTAAATACATGGAATTAGAGACACTGCAATACACTAGCTTGGACTACTCCCTTTCTATTGAACAGACAAGACAGCGGGCAGCCTTTTGCTCTTTCTTTAGGTCAGCACGCCACTGGAAGGAGTGTGGGGTGCCTTGGCTGTTCCCGGAACTTCATTGTCTTTAATATCTGATGGTACCCCTAGCTCAGCTCACTTGCACATTTGTGCTTGGCTACTTCGTTTTTGATGATAAAGAGCAAAACAATCACAATGTACTGCAGAGCCTCCGGAATTTTTTGCATGAACAGCAAGGATATGTACCTCTGAAAACCAGGAACAAAGACTTGCACAAACTTTGGGTTAACATGAATCTAATTTTGAGCCAGACTTTACTAGAGGTCAATGAGTGCAAGAATCAAGAGATGGGCTTTGGTGAAGAAGACACTAAAGATGTGAGAAAATTGTAAACATGACATGGCAACAGAATAATATCCTATGGGGGGCATATTAGCAAGGGCTTTATCGCCGCTTTAGCGGCACTTTTTGCCGCTAAAGCGGCGATTTGTTTATCGCCCTATCAGCAAGCTGTCGCTAACAGGCGTTAGCGACAGCTTTCTGGCGATAGCGGCCCGTTTTCCCATCGCCTTGCATGCCAGCGATAATTATCGCTAATGACATGCAAGGTAGGCGTTCCCAACTCAAAGCGACTGAAAACAGTCGCTTACACAACTTCCCCCTATTAGCAACGCAGGCGAAGCGATAAAAAAAGTTGCGCTAAGTGCGAATATCGCTAGAATTTAACACCTGCTAAAAACATGACTTACCTGTTTGTTGAATGGGAGGTGGATTGTCAGGCTAAGTCCACCATGGCATTAATGCGTGAATATCGCTGGATTTCCAGCGATATTCACGCATTTCGCCGCTATCGCTGTATATTTTATCGCATTGGAGATAAACGTTGCTAATAGTGTGTTATCTCCGCGATAATATCCAGCGATAGGCGGCGATTAAAAAAAACGCGCTAAGCGCGGTTTGCGATAATTATCGCAAGTTGTTGCTAATATCCCCCATAGTGTTTATAGAGTGCCAAATACAGAGTGGCGTTACATAATGGTAATGTGAATAGCTGGGATGGATCTGGAGAGCGTGCAACCCTGGCTCAAAACCACCATTGCTAGCTGTGACTTTTTTTACTTTTACCTCAGCACACACCACTGTGCATTAGAGGCACTTGTGTGACTTGACTTGCGATCATGGCTCTATAGTTGGAGGAGCATACAATGTATACCCTCTTTGCCAAGTGTGACTACCGTCCACTCACTCAGCAGTAGAAGTCTGAGAGTGGTGGCAGGCCTTTTTATCTGTTGCCTGCTAGTGAGAGTTCTCTACTGGCCCCTCCCATGCCTTTCTAAATTGGTCTGCCAGTCCCCGCGACTTCGTACATGGATGTTGTATCTATGTATATCACTTGTGTGTAAAGTATGATGCAGTGGCTGTAGCCACACCAGGGGCCTGATATACAAAAG
Organism: Calotriton arnoldi; assembly: GCA_963921515.1. Lineage (NCBI taxonomy): Eukaryota > Metazoa > Chordata > Amphibia > Caudata > Salamandridae > Calotriton > Calotriton arnoldi. Next base: position 215,635 of record CAWUFW010013010.1, on the reverse strand, counting down.
TCAATTATCGGCCACAAAGCCTATGATTTGCAAAATCATAGGGTTTGTGACCACAAAATAACTTTTTCTTATGTACTGATCCAATTTTCTGATTCAGCAACACATTACTAAATGTCAAAATCGTTTTAGAAATCCATAACAAATTGCTATTTTCAAAGAGCCTGTTTAGAGTGTGCCTTCAAAATATTGGTTTTTGAAGGTATGTATCATTGTTTTGCGACCAAAATTCATTTGCAAAGCATTGACATTTTACTGACACCTCAAAGAACGTGTTAACCTATTTGCAAATGGAAAGGGCTCCCATGAAAAACGTTTAATCAGGAGACAGCAGTGGAGTGGACCACTGCCAATTCTGAAACAAATAGAAAACCCTTTTCTTCTTAAATGCAGCCCCGTTATCCTAAAAGAAAATTAACTGCAATTGAAAAAGATGACTATATTTAAAATGCTATCACAGACGTGTTGGTCTGCTGATCCCAGCAGGTCACCATCCTTGTGATGGCATCCAATCATTGTGTGTCGCAATTTACAATGTACCTCATGCATTTGATCAACTTGGATTGTGACCCACCATGATTCTAAATTTTGTGAACTGACCTATTAGTACATAGGTTGCTTCACAAAACTCCTTTGCATTCACAGGGCTGGTGCTAAATTTGCAACCACTTTTTGTGAATGGAAATTTCATACATCAGGTCCTAGGTTCCATTTTGTTTGTGTACAATTTAAATGAAACCTAAGATGGAGTGCTGGAAGAAGAACTCAGACAGTAGGTGTGGATTCCAGAACTACATCCCAGAACATTTTCAGGGGTGTTTTTAGTGGGTAAGACTGAGTAGTCTTAAGGAAAGCAGACAGAGTGCCCATTTGATGCTGGTAACTTTCTCCCTGTCCATTCCTGGTCAAATGTTATGTGGAAGGGCTACCCCACAGGTTAAAAGGTAGTTAAGTAAGGTAGCCTCATTTTCATTTGTGCCCTTCTTGTAGGTTTCTCCTAAGAAGAGACTCCCAGCTCCTCCCGATCATCATGCTTATACTTCGTGACAAATACTTAGGCTAGACCTTTTTGAGTGGAATAAGCAAAAGAGCAGAACTGCCCAAAACTGGACTCAAGTGACAATTGGGATCCACAACTGCTGTTAGTAACTCGGGTATCAACATGGGACAGAAATTTCTAGCCATGGTGCCAAGATTTCTTTTCTGAATCTAGGATCTGCACACCTGTGGGATCAAGAAACTCTGTGCACTCTAGGGTTCAGATACCTATTCCCAAGCCCGCTTGCCAATTTTGGGATTAGTAACTGGCAGAAAAGTAAACCAGTCTGCCTGCCACAGGTGGTCTTCATTTAGGAAAGATTAGTCCTTTTTAGGACTGAACTTACTCACTGTTCAAGGGGAGGGCGCAGTGGTGGTTCCCCTTACATTAGGATGCCTTAACACTGAAGCAAAGGACCCCAGAAACAACCCACACTACAGTGCTTAGGGTGGGGTCTGTGAGACCTGACTGATCCCCACAGCATAGGTTGCGCCAGAGCTACCAGAGGGTGTCATGGGACTCCACTGACTCTGAGCTCCACCATGGACATCCAGAGTCAAGAAACATCTAAGTGCAAAAGGATTTCTGACTGCAGTTCACAATCACACAACAAAGACACTGCAAGCATCAAGAGCCGGAGGAGACTCTGACAGATTCACTGCTGTTACCTGAGGACCTAGCTTGTTTGGGAGGTGGGCTTTTGCAACTGAGCTCAAGGAAGAATGAAGCTGCAGAACTATCCAGACCATAAGCACAGTAACCTTGGTGCAGCCTCCTTTTAGCTGGTGCTGGCACTACTGCTGCGGGCCTGATGCAGTGGCAGCTCATACACATGTTGCTAAATAAGCTCCTGTGTGGTGGGCGTCTGCTAAGTGGGCTCTACCGGATGCACACCACCTTGAGCAGTGCTGTTCCCTCGGATCAGCAACGGTGGCAAGCTCCGCCTACAAATTACAGGCTATGGGCCTGATTTAAAGTTTGACGGACTGTACTCCATTCCTCAGAGTGGCGGAGGACGTGACATCTGCCACCCTGACAGACTACCGTCTCTTGCATGTAGAGATGAGTGCCGGTGCCATCATGAAGGTTTCTTTCAATGTACAAAAAGTTTGGTAGACGGCTGCCATCGGATTTGATGATTTTTCACCAAACTTTTGAAAGGTTTTTGTTCTTCTGAAACAAGCTCCTAAAGCAGGAGTTTGTTTCTGCAAAACAAAAAGACTAATGACCTCCACACCGTGGGAGTGTGCTCCCAAGGTGTAGGAATTATCTTTTTTTCCTGTCCATGATAGGTGGGAAAAAATTACATTACACCGTCCATGCTAAATAGAGCAGGTGATATGATTTCCCTTCCATCAAGGGAGCCAATTGGGTCAGTTGAAAGGATATTTAAGGTCTGCACATCTCTAAATGAGGTGGGCGGACCCAGTGTTTGGCAAGCAGGGTACTCCACCACATTTGTGACAAAGTATCCTGTTCACCAAATTCTAAATCAGGCGATTAATGCAGTCATACAAAGTACTTTTCACATAGATGAGGGGAAAAAAATCAAACTACCCGAGAGGTAGAAAGGGTGAGCGAAGAGAAAGTAGAAATTAATTATAGCACAGCTATAGCTGATTGGCACTGGCATTCACCATTGCCCATAGACACACGAGAAACATTTCAAATACAATTATTGTCAAAGAGCAAGGATAACTACTGAAAGTATTCCACCAGTACCGCTGTTTAGTCATATGGGAAAATATAATAATTATTGCCCTCTGATGTTATGTAAAAGTACTGAGATGGGTGTAGAAAAAAGTACTTTTTCGTTTTCTAAACTAAAAGTACTGGCTAGCCAAGTATTTATTAATTGGTTATGGATGTTCTGTTGAGTTCAGAGTTTCTAACACGACACCACCAGAAATTTGAATAGAATAGAATAGAGTCAAATAGAAACTAAGGGGCCGATTACGATGGCGGTCGGAAAAGCATACCGACCGCCATGGTAGCGGCAGAAAACCGCCCGCATGGCCAACGGGAAAAACGCCGGATATATTATGATGAACCGGCAGAATAATCCGTCCGCGGCGGCGGGAGTCAACGAAAAACCGTCCGCACTCGCCGGACCAGCTGAAAATCCGACCGCAACGGTCGGATACTCAGCGGAAAAGCCAAGAACCGCCGCCATGCACACGGAGTAACCGCCCGTGACATTATGACATCCCCGTTACCACCATGGTACCTACCTATGAATCCGACCGCATCGTGCGCGAACAGTGATGAATCCGATAGGCGGCGGAAGGGCTGCAGCATAGCCACCGCTGCCGAGGAACCGCTGCGGAGGATCCGCAAAAAAAATGGCGGACAAATAAAAAACACGAAAAAAATACAAACAATGCACACAGTGAAGTAGACCTGTCCCAATACAAACCAAAAGTGCCCAATGACAACAGCCCCAGAAATTTCAAAATAACCAATCACAGGACAACACACACAACACACCTGACAGCAACATACCAGCTTGCCACACCCCCATAGCCGAGCATAAAACCAGCCCCTCCCTGACCACAATCCTTTGCTACACTCCACAACTGAAGGTCCCAACCCCAGAGAACAAAGGAGAGGCAAACCTGCACACATCACCACCACAACACACACACCACCTACACCACCCACAACACCCACAACACCCACACAACTGCACCACAGAACATCTGCACAGCACACACCATGGCACCACACAAAATGCCAAAATTCACTGATTCAGAGCTTGCAGTCATGGTAGATGAGATAATAAGAGTTGAACCACAACTCTATGGCAACATGGTCCAACACACCCCATTAGCCACAAGAACCCAAATGTGGGTGAGGACAGTCAATAAGGTCAATGCAGTAGGGACCACCCCCGCAACAAGCAGGAAATACAGAAGCGGTGGCATGACCTGAAGACCGTGGTGAAGAGGAAGAGGGCCAAGAACCGTCAGCTGGCTGACGGGACTGGTGGAGGCACTCCCATCCCACCCAAACCATACAGTCCGTGGGAGGAGAAGGTCCTTGGAATCCTACATCCAGAGAGTCTTGAAGGAATCCGCGGGGGACTGGAAGCTGGTAAGTACAAACCAATGTATATCATCACATTGCCATGTACCGTCTTGCACAACTTCAAACCTACAACCCCTAGGCCAAAGGACATTCGTCTGACCCACAATACCCAAAACAGGTCACACAGATGTAACCACCACTCAACCTGATAAAGCACAAAGCTAAACAAAATCAACTGGGTTGCATGTGTACAGACAAAAAGCACTACAACACACACCAGGCCCCCTCTCCCACCCCTCAGCAGGATGGAGCACCCCACCCAGAAGCATGTGTCAGCCATTGAACGCTCCCCCACCACCTAACAGGTAGGTAGCCATCTTCACAGGGATGGGGAATGTGTATCTGGAGGCAGCACAACAACTCCCAACAGGCCCCCTCTCACACCCCTCAGCAGGATGGAGCACTCCACCCAGAAGCATGTGTCAGCCATTGAACGCTCCCCCACCACCTAACAGGTAGGTAGCCATCTTCACAGGGATGGGGAATGTGTATCTGGAGGCAGCACAACAACTCCCAACAGGCCCCCTCTCCCACCCCTCAGCAGGATGGAGCACCCCACCCAGAAGCATGTGTCAGCCATTGAACGCTCCCCCACCACCTAACAGGTAGGTAGCCATCTCCACAGGGATGGGGAATGTGTATCTGGAGGCAGCACAACAACTCCCAACAGGCCCCCCTCTCCTACCCCTCAGCAGGATGGAACACCCCACCCAGAAGCATGTGTCAGCCATTGAACGCTCCCCCACCACCTAACAGGTAGGTGTATCTGGAGGCAGCACAACAACTCCCAACAGGCCCCCCTCTCCCACCCCTCAGCAGGATGGAGCACCCCACCCAGAAGCATGTGTCAGCCATTGAACGCTCCCCCACCACCTAACAGGTAGGTAGCCATCTTCACAGGGATGGGGAATGTGTATCTGGAGGCAGCACAACAACTCCCAACAGGCCCCCCTCTCCACCCCTCAGCAGGATGGAGCACCCCACCCAGAAGCATGTGTCAGCCATTGAACGCTCCCCCACCACCTAACAGGTAGGTAGCCATCTTCACAGGGATGGGGAATGTGTATCTGGAGGCAGCACAACAACTCCCAACAGGCCCCCTCTCCCACCCCTCAGCAGGATGGAGCACCCCACCCAGAAGCATGTGTCAGCCATTGAACGCTCCCCCACCACCTAACAGGTAGGTAGCCATCTTCACAGGGATGGGGAATGTGTATCTGGAGGCAGCACAACAACTCCCAACAGGCCCCCTCTCCCACCCCTCAGCAGGATGGAGCACCCCACCCAGAAGCATGTGTCAGCCATTGAACGCTCCCCCACCACCTAACAGGTAGGTAGCCATCTTCACAGGGATGGGGAATGTGTATCTGGAGGCAGCACAACAACTCCCAACAGGCCCCCCTCTCCCACCCCTCAGCAGGATGGAGCACCCCCACCCAGAAGCATGTGTCAGCCATTGAACGCTCCCCCACCACCTAACAGTTAGGTAGCCATCTTCACAGGGATGGGGAATGTGTATCTGGAGGCAGCACAACAACTCCCAACAGGCCCCCTCTCCCACCCCTCAGCAGGATGGAGCACCCCACCCAGAAGCATGTGTCAGCCATTGAATGCTCCCCCACCACCTAACAGGTAGGTAGCCATCTTCACAGGGATGGGGAATGTGTATCTGGAGGCAGCACAACAACTCCCAACAGGCCCCCTCTCCCACCCCTCAGCAGGATGGAGCACCCCACCCAGAAGCATGTGTCAGCCATTGAACGCTCCCCCACCACCTAACAGGTAGGTAGCCATCTTCACAGGGATGGGGAATGTGTATCTGGAGGCAGCACAACAACTCCCAACAGGCCCCCCTCTCACACCCCTCAGCAGGATGGAGCACCCCACCCAGAAGCATGTGTCTGAAAGTGAAAACCAAAGTGACACTGCACAGGTAATCAGACAGTGCATGCACCCCACCATCACTCAACAAAAGCATTGAGAGACATGACAACACGAGGCTCTACTTCACACAAAAATAGAAAAGAAAAGCACAGCCATTGACAGGATGCAGACAGCTCAGCGTACGTAACTGTGACAGAAACAGAACTGTGACTCTCAACAAATATGTCCAAGCAAACGGGCCTCTGACATGCATCACCCAGACTTCCCTCTGTAGCGTACATGGGTGCTGATCATGAAGGACCATGGGAAAAACAAACTAGCATGGTCTGCTGTATAAAGAAATACAAGCACAGGACATGTCAACGGTATGCATGTGATGACAATGGCTAGTCCATGCACACAGGTAATGTCTGCCAGGCAGAGTGATCAGCAAAGATGCTGAACATCAACTTGTAGTCATGCCAGTTGTCAGATGACAACCTCACATTGAAATCACCAATACTAGACGTGTGGCATGGTAACCAATCACAGGTCACACCATTGTGAAATGATGAATGTAACTCCACTTCATGGCATGAGGCACATCACTGTGCAGACATACAATGTGTGAAAAAGGCAACTGTGTGTAGCATAACATGTAAATAAGAGACATCAAACACAGCAACCCTGAGGTGTGTAAGGCAATTACCATCTACTTCCTGTCCCACAGGTGACCAACAACTGACTGCAGAGGACGACAACCTCAACCAGCACAGCCAGTCACCAGCTCCCGAACATCTCCCCTCGGAGGCAGACTCCCTCGATAATGAGGAGGAGGAGGACCAACCCGGACCATCTGGTGTGGCAGGGCGTAATGTGTCCCAGGACCCCACAGCCCCAACACCCTCAGCAACAACATCAACGCAGAGCCCTGCTGCAACGACCTGTGCCACCACCACCTCCACCACCACTACCACTACCACTGCTGCCTGCAACACTCGCCCTGCTCCAGAGGCCAACCAGACCACAACAACTGCGGAGGTACGGGAGAGTAGGCCGGTGCCCACAGGAGGGAGGCAACAGGGCCGTGACAGCAGGCCAGGTGTGAGGACAAGGCTGACCCAAAGGGAACAAGACCCTGGCACTGAATCACTGGCACACATTGACAGAGTTGTGGGGGCCTATGAACACGCCCAGGGACAGTTGAGGCAGGCTCAGCAGGATGCCCGTGAGCAACAACAGATGCTGCGCTCAATTGACAACCGCATGGGCCAACTCGTGGCCTGCATGGGCCAAATCAGGGACCTCCTGGGCCAGCAAGTGGGGGTCCTCAGGGACAGGCATGCGGCACCGCCAACACCTACAGCTCCCTCCGTTGTGGCGCAGGATGACAGACCCCCATCCTCCCCTGCGTTCAGCGAGCATTGCACCTATGTCCCCCCCTGCCAAAAGAGCAAGGGGCCGCCCGAAAAAATCATTGGGAGCATCCCGTGGCAAAGCACCTGGCAAAAGCCAGTCAAGTAGCCAGCCATGATGGCACCCCTCTTCACCCTGCTGTGTACCCTGCAGACTGTCCCCACCCACAATGCCGTGGGAATGGCAAATGACTGTTGGACTGTGTTACCATACTGATCTTGTGTATACTCTATTGTCTCATCTACCATCACTGACAAATCTGTTATTCACCATTCACAAATCTGTAAATATCCACATCTACATCACATGTATCCACTGTAAATAAACACTAATAACGCACCAATGTAGTTGTCACCGTTCCATGTTCATCACAGTATGTTAACTCACACCCATGATTACAATGTCACAGGAGCAGGGATACTCCGCAGGCAAGTAGAGGCTGAAGGGACCTAGGAAAACACAACAGAACATCAGTTGCTACTCAGGTGGTGGACTAACAACCATCACACAGCACAGCACATCAAGGTACGACAATCTGCACATGTCACAATCAATCAATCAATCAATCACAGAATTTGTAGAGCGCACTACTTACCCGCGAGGGTCTCAAGGCGCTGGGGAGAGGGAAGGGGGGGGGTGCTGCTACTGGTCGAACAGCCAGGTCTTGAGTAGCCTCCTGAAGGTCAGCAGGTCTTGGGTCTGTCGTAGGCTTAGTGGAAGGGTGTTCCAGGTCTTGGCGGCGAGGTGTGAGAAGGATCTGCCGCCGGTGGTTGTTCTTCGAATGCGAGGGACGGTGGCGAGGGAGAGGTCGGCGGAGCGGAGCTGGCGGTTGGGGACGTAGAAGAAGAGTCGTCTGTTGAGGTAGGCTGGGCCAGTTTTGTGGAGTGCCTTGTGTGCGTGGATGAGGAGTTTGAAGGTGATCCTCCTGTCGACGGGGTGCCAGTGCAGGTTCCTCAAGTGGGGGGTGATCTGGCTGTGGCGTGGTACGTCGAGGATCAGGCGTGCGGAGGCGTTTTGTATGCGTTGCAGTCGCTTGATGAGCTTGCCCGGGGCTCCCGCGTGAGGGCGTTCCCATAGTCAAGTCTGCTACTGACAAGGGCCTGGGTGACTGTTCTTCTTGTGTCTGTCGGGATCCACCTGTAGATCTTGCGAAGCATGCGGAGGGTGTTGAAGCAGGAGGAGGAGACTGCGTTGACTTGCTTGGCCATGGAGAGCGTTGAGTCGAGGATGACTCCCAGGTTGCGTGCGTGGTCGGTGGGTGTCGGGGCTGCTCCCAGCGTCGTTGGCCACCAGGAGTCGTCCCAGGCTGAGGGGTTGGAGCCGAGGATGAGGACCTCCGTCTTGTCCGTGTTCAGCTTTAGTCGGCTGATCTTCATCCAATCGGCGACGGCCTTCATTCCTTCATGGAGATTGGCTTTGGCGGCAGGGGGTCCTTGGTGAGGGAGAGGATCAGTTGAGTGTCGTCGGCGTAGGAGATAATGTTGAGGTCGTGCTGTCTGGCGATGCGTGCGAGCGGGGCCATGTAGATGTTGAACAGTGTTGGGCTGAGGGAAGATCCCTGGGGTACGCCGCAGATGATCTCGGAGGCTTTGGATCGGAAAGGTGAGAGGCGGACTCTCTGGGTTCTGCCGTCGAGGAAGGAGGTGGTCCATTCCAGGGCCTTGTCTCGGATCCCTGCGTCGTGGAGGCGTGCGCGTAGAGTGCGGTGGCAGACAGTGTCGAAGGCGGCGGAGAGGTCCAGCAGGATGAGGGCTGCGGTCTCACCATTGTCCAGCAGGATCCTGATGTCGTCGGTGGCGGCGATGGCAGTCTCAGTGCTGTGGTTGCTGCGGAACCCTGATTGGGATGGGTCCAGGATGCTGTTTTCTTCGAGGTATCGGGTTAGCTGTTTGTTGACGATCTTCTCGATGACCTTGGCTGGGAACGGAAGCAGGGAGATGGGCCGGAAGTTCTTGAGGTCTCTCGGGTCCGCCTTGGGTTTTTGAGTAGGGCGTTGATCTCAGCGTGTTTCCAGCTCTCTGGGAAGGTCGCGGTCTCGAAGGAGAGATTGATGACGTTGCACAGGTGGGGTGCGATGGAGCTGCTGGCTTTGTTGAAGATGTGGTGCGGGAAAGGGTCTGACGGGGAGCCGGAGTGTATTGTGCTCATGGTCTTGATGGTGTCCTCGATGTTCACGCTGGCCCAGGCTGGCAGGGGGTCGTGGTCGATGGTGTGCGGCGGGTCTGGTGCATCGATCTTAGTTGGGGCTGTCTGGGTGTTGAAGCTGTCGTGGATGTCGGCGATCTTGCGGTGAAAGAAGGTGGCGAGGGAATCGCACAGGGGTTGTGACGGCGGGATGTCGTTGGTGTTGGAGCTGGGATTGGAACAAGGAGCAACTGTACCAACATAGACATCAAGTAGCTGTGTCAAAAGACCCCTTACCATACACATTTGCAGCCAGCACTGACTCTGCAACATGCTGTAGTCACAAAGCTCACATACACATATTCACCAAGCACAACATCATCAGACAACAGCCAGTTTTGACATTGCCACTGACCATCAAGTGAAGTAGTTGTTCATGAGCTGCTGACGCTGTCCAACACCTTCCTCCTCTCCACTATCCTCGTCACTTGACATTTGGGTGTTCGCAGGTGGGGGCTGTGGCTGGTCATCATCATCCTGGATTAAGGGGATCCCCTTCCGCACGGCCAGGTTGTGTAGCATGCAGCATGCTACCACTATCTGACACACCTTGACGGGTGAGTACTGCAGAGCCCCTCCGGTCTTGTCGAGGCATCGAAAACGCGATTTCAGGAGTCCTCCCATGGGCATTGTTGTAGCGCACTTCAGCTGGTGTCCTGGGATTGCGAATTGGACTCAGCAACCAAGGTCCGTTGGGATATGCAGAGTCACCTAAGTGTGAAAGACACATGCAGATTGAGTGTCTGACATGTGTCCGAGGACAGCATGGCACACAAACAGCACACGACTCGACCCTTTGTACTCACCCACAATCCATGCCCGCTCCGGCGCCAGATTGGCCATCAGCTGTGGTAAAATGCTGTTGCGCATTATGTGTGAATCGTGGGCTGATCCTGGAAACTTTGCACAAACGTGTGAGATGACCATATCTGCCTGGCACACCACCTGCACATTGATGGAATGATAATGTTTCCTATTTCGGTAAATATGCTCCCGTGCTTGGGGTGGAATCAGGGAAACATGTGTGCCATCTATTGCACCAACTACATTAGGAACGTGTCCAAGTGCATAAAATTCGCCCTTCACATCCGCCAACTCCTGCCGCCTGGGGAAATGTATGAATTGGTCCCTGTGTTGCATCATAGCCAACAGGACATCACGTAGCACCATGCTGAATGTTGGTTGGGACATCCCCCTGCAATGCCCACAGTTTGCTGGAAGGATCCCGTAGCCACGAAATGTAGGAATGCCATCACCTTTGCCGTTGCCGTGAGTGCTGTTGGGTATGTCCTGCGTGGAAGCAGGTGTGGCTCCAATATTGCACAAAGTTCCAGGAGGTTTGTCCGATCCAGACGGAATCGCCTGATGATGTCGGTATCCTCCATGTTAGCCAGCAGGGTGAAGGTACGAAACACATTAGGTCGCCTCCTAGGTGAGATGAAAGGGGACACGTCATAGCAACATAAATTAGAATGTGCACAAATTCATAAAGTCCGTCCTGTCACGGCGCTAACATTGACTGTCATCCCTGAAAGCACACAGTGCAATTCAGTGTTGTCCCAACATGAGACAGATTAATTGTACAACTGTCATGGATTTGCACAGTCAGTAGACACAATACGAACACTGTCTATGTGAATGCCAAGAGTCACATATCGAGCTGAGGTGGACTCAGCCTTGGGTGTACATGACACAGGACATGTGTGAAGCAGAGACACTGCTGGCTTCCACGTTGCTGCTGTACCTGCCACACCTCCTTGGCCAATAATTGCAGGGGACACATCAACAACACAATGTGGATAGATCATTGGGATTGTCTTTGTACTCAGTGCCACTTTGAGCACACTCAAATTCAATGACATTCACATCCCAAACCCATACATGTGCCAATGTCATCAGTACACAGGCCATATCTGCTGCTGACTTGAATACAAAGTCGGACAGTGACAGATGATGTCACGCCTGTGCAGAGTATGTGTACCACTGTAACAGGCCACCATTACCCCACTGCCCAATACTCTCTACAAGCACACAGATAGCCAATGTGGCACACATTAACAATAGATGAGGGACGTGATCAGCAGGGCCTGTATGCACCCTTAATCTTCCCCCATTTTGGACATTTACATGCAGCATCAAGGAGGGACTGCCCAAGGACACATGTGCACCACAACACATACCATAGTGATACACATCCAGCTGTTTCAAGACACAACAGTGCCACAACACAAACATACAACACTACATAGACAATGCCAAGCCAGTATGCCAACAAGTCTACGCATGAACAGACTGTATGCATTACATATGGACAACTGGCTCAGACACCTGACACCAGTGGATGTAATTTTACACCACATGTCCCAAAGGACATGCATCCTGACCCTCATTCCACACAGGCTGTCAGGCCCAACACAGCATACAATCAACATCCCACATCTAACAAACATGCTGACTGTGCATGAGTAGTGGGACACTGGTACCTCACATTGACCAAATGTCGTAGTTGGATGAGTGTCACAGGCACAACAATCAACGTACATCTCACCTGTCTTGGGTGCCCACTCCATCCTGATACACCAGCAGATGTGATCCACCCACAAAGTGCTGGAATAGATGGTGAGCAAGGATGGCTAGCACCCCATAGCATGCACATACACTAGTGTTGGTGGCAACACACTGCACACGTGTGCCACTTGTGCTGACCATCCAACATTGCAGACAATTCCCGCAAATCAGTGCACACACATTGCACAGGCAATACTGGACACCCATAGCCTGTGGACAAATGTCGCATACTATATTCCATACAGTTCGCACAATCCACAACTGTGCATGCAGTCCATCTGCCAACGCAACATTCCTGATGTGAACAATGGACATGCACTGGTGGCAGGTGGGTAGCACCGGAACACAGCACAACACTCAAAAACATAGTTTAGCTAAGCACCATTGTCGAAATGTACATGTCACTGATTCACATACAACAGTCCAAACAACATGAGCACAAACCTGACACTACCACATAGGTCCCTGTGGTTACAGGTGGCAGACATGTAGCAAAGACATCTGCTCTGGCCGTCTACCCAAGTGACAAACAATTATAATGCAACGGATGCCAGGTGTGGTGCTGAAGTACTCGTCATCCTTTAGCAGGTCGAGCCCCCCTGTACATGTGGACATACACTGCAGGAGTTGCCAGTGTGTACAAAGACATTACATGCGGCATGTAATTGGTCTTAGCAATAACACAACAGGGTGACATCTGTTTCCAATGATGACAGTCATGCTGAATAAATGAGTTCATCTGGGTTTTCAGTGTAACACATGGGCTCAGGTGTGAGATAGTGGTCAGCATGGGTGGCAGATACGACATTGTGTGTAAATATTGCTCAACATAATGGAGTACAGTGTTCCATTTGGTGTGAGACGTTACACATTGGCTGACATTTGTGACAGGAGACCATATCAATGTTATCCAGTGCCATGTGCCACTGTACGTATCCACTGTGCGTAGTACAGTAATGACCATTGATCCACACACAACAAGAACTGTCCGTAGGTGCCTTAAACGTGCCCCCTAAACACAATGACGCACAGAGTGTACGATGTGATGCTGCATATTCCCCATAGCGGACGCACATACTGTCCGTGAATTGGGTGGCGGAGCATGCCAACCACCATTTGAACCTTTGTTGATGCCCACCACTGACGCAAGTGTTTCATGTGCTGCACATGACACATTGGTGTTAGTGATGGCCCTCTACATAGCTGCAGATGGCGTTTGTCATGCTCCACCAGCCACATCCCGGTCACCCATGTCACTCTATGGCAATCAAACAGCGGTAGCGCCGGCCAGGACCCCACGGTGTGTCACCGCCATGAACCATGCCCTTGCAGCCAATGGGGACCGCTATCGCGGTGGCATGATGCACATTCAAAAATCGCGGTAGGCGTGCTCCGCCCCCAGCGGATGCGGAGATTGGATGCAATTGTAAGATGCACCACCGCGGTAGCGCCGGCCAGGACCCCGCGGTGTGTCACCGCCATGAACCATGCCCTTGCAGCCAATGGGGACCGCTATCGCGGTGGCATGATGCACATTCAAAAATCGCGGTAGGCGTGCTCCGCCCCCAGCGGATGCGGAGATTGGATGCAATTGTAAGATGCACCACCGCGGTAGCGCCGGCCAGGACCCCGCGGTGTGTCACCGCCATGAACCATGCCCTTGCAGCCAATGGGGACCGCTATCGCGGTGGCATGATGCACATTCAAAAATCGTGGTAGGCGTGCTCCGCCCCCAGCGGATGCGGAGATTGGATGCAATTGTAAGATGCACCACCGCGGTAGCGCCGGCCAGGACCCCGCGGTGTGTCACCGCCATGAACCATGCCCTTGCAGCCAATGGGGACCGCTATCGCGGTGGCATGATGCACATTCAAAAATCGCGGTAGGCGTGCTCCGCCCCCAGCGGATGCGGAGATTGGATGCAATTGTAAGATGCACCACCGCGGTAGCGCCGGCCAGGACCCCGCGGTGTGTCACCGCCATGAACCATGCCCTTGCAGCCAATGGGGACCGCTATCGCGGTGGCATGATGCACATTCAAAAATCGCGGTAGGCGTGCTCCGCCCCCAGCGGATGCGGAGATTGGATGCAATTGTAAGATGCACCACCGCGGTAGCGCCGGCCAGGACCCCGCGGTGTGTCACCGCCATGAACCATGCCCTTGCAGCCAATGGGGACCGCTATCGCGGTGGCATGATGCACATTCAAAAATCGCGGTAGGCGTGCTCCGCCCCGCGGAGGCGGTCATTGGATGCTTTTGAAGAAGGCTGACCTGGAACACCAATGGCAGAAGACTATGACCACTGAAACGAGTCCAGGGCCCTATATATGTGTGGAAGGGAGCACCACATTTCCACTGCTCACAGAGCCTGCTGCCTGGGACCCCTCACCTGCTGCTGCCTCCAGGGACTGCTGCCTGAGACCCCTCCCCTGCTGCTGCCTCCAGGGACTGCTGCCTGAGACCCCTCCCCTGCTGCTGCCTCCAGGGACTGCTGCCTGGGACCCCTCACCTGCTGCTGAATCCAGGGACTGCTGCCTGAGACCCCTCACCTGCTGCTGCCTCCAGGGACTGCTGCCTGGGACCCCTCACCTGCTGCTGCCTCCAGGGACTGCTGCCTGGGACCCCTCACCTGCTGCTGCCTCCAGGGACTGCTGCCTGAGACCCCTCACCTGCTGCTGCCTCCAGGGACTGCTGCCTGAGACCCCTCACCTGCTGCTGCCTCCAGGGACTGCTGCCTGGGACCCCTCACCGCCCACTGCCGCCGCTGACGTCTCATGTCCACAGTGATGGCTAGGACAGAGAAGATCCGTGCCAGTCCATTTACAAGCGAGGAGCTGGATGTCCTGGTGGACGAGGTGCTGACACAGTACCCACGGCTATATGGTGGCCCAAATGTTGTGGTAAGTCTCCAACAGTGGGGGTGTGAGTGCAAGGGGGGCACACATGTAGTCGATCAGAGGGTGTATGTGCCTGTGAGTGTGGGGTTGTGTCATGCACTGGCTGACATGCTGTTTCCTAGTTGTTAAGGGGGTGTATGCAACCCACACATTAAATGCATGGACATGAAGGGTGGATGGACATGTGTAGTGTACACATCCATATGGTGTGACAGCTATCTGGTGATGCATGTTTCGGGACAGTTATTGTTCATGTGACTGTTTGTGTGGGTCCTCGTTGTCCATCTCTGTGTGATTCTACCTGGCATGGACTGTCCACGCCCAATGTGACAAGGACACATCACTGACTGTACAGAGTGTGATACGTGTGTGGTTGGCAGGAGTGTACATCAATGACCCATGTCTGCCGTGTGGACTGCACATGACTGGCCCTCTGATCAGTCAGTGGTTATGTGAGATCATGTCCCTCAATGCTACAAACATGACACAGTGAGCTATTCACAGAGCAAGGTCGTTTAGGCGTGCGCAGTGGTGGACACAGTGACTCTCACCCCATACACATGTTGCAATGTGACATATGTCTTGCTCTACCTGGTAATAGCCAGTAGATGTGGGCACATTACACATGGCTTTCTGTGCTAGCATCCAGCTTGTATGTGAGATGTGCGGATACAGTGTCCCTCCTCAAACATGCATGCATTGACGTGGACTTCACACATGACGATGTACCCTGTGAGATGTTGTGGTGTATCTGCGGGACATATCTGCCGTGTTGGGATGAGTCTGTGTCATGCCACTGTTCAGAGAGAGAGGTTTTACCATGAGAGTGTGTCACTGATGTTTTCCCCTCTTGTCTCCCACACCTGCAGCTCAAGGTACACCAGCGTAAGGCCGTGTGGAGGTCCATTGCAACCAAGGTGCGGGCTCTGGGAGTGTCAAACCGCCGGCGCACCCACTGCCACAAGAGGTGGGACGACATATCACGACTGGCAAAGAACGTTGCCGAGATGACACTGGGGATACTCCCTCGCAGTGGCAGGTTGTCACGACGCAGCTTGACACCACTGATGTGCCGCATCTTGGCTGTGACACAGCCTGAGCTGGACGCACGTTTGAAGGAGCATCAACAGCAAGCTAGGGGTGAGTATTCTGTGAAGGTTGATTTTGTCTGTGAGTGGCTGCATGTGTACCAAGCCTGTACCTGCGCTGGTGTACGTGATGTGGTTACTGTGATGCAGTGGGTTGTAAGTGGCCCCTGTGCTGGGTGTGGCAGTCACGGATTTTACATACATGCACTTACTGATGTTTTTCCAATCCTGGGAATTTCAATGGCATTGTGGGTGGTGTGCTGCAGGCCTGGTCCATTGGTGTTAGTGTTTGTACGCCCCAACATGCATGATGTTGTGCTGTCTGCCCATCACATGGCTCAGCTATGCCGTGTTTAGATGTTTGTACGCACTGTTTGAGGTAGTGAAGTGTGTCTGCATGGTGAGAATGCACGGGGTGGCCTGCAACATGTAGACTTTGTCATCCTCAGTGTTGCTTTGCTTGAATATGTTTGTCCTGTTGCTGTCACTTTGCTGACCCTACATGTCTCTCTGTTATGCAGCATCTCCCGTGGGCACGGAGGGACAGGGGACGGACACCAGTGGTGGTGAAACAAGCACAACAGCTGCACAGGATCCCAGTGACACAGATGTGACCAGCGCCTCGGAGGGGGATAGGAGTATGCTGGAGGAATCACAGCCCGAGACGCAAAGTTCAACATCATCTGATGACGGCGGTGGTGCAGACATCTTGGAGGACACAGGGAACGGAGAGTCTGCTACATCTTCCAGCACACAGCGTGCAGTGCCCACCCTCCCAGCCACTTCCTCTGTTGCTGCCCGTGTTCGCACCACAAAGAGGGGAAGAGTGTCCTTCATTCCAGGCACCGCTGCCCCTGCCCCTGTGCCCCCTGCTGCCATCAGTGCAGAGTGTGTGGACCTTATGCGCCAGCTGTGTGTGGGGCAGACAGGGCTCCTCAATGCATTGTCAGACCACGACCGCAAATTGGCACAGGTGTTAGCTTTCATGGAGGGCATACATTCAGACGTGGGTGGGCTGCACCGCACTGTCCAGACAATGTCCTCCACAGTGGCGGCTGCACTTCAACTGGCTCAATCTCGTAGTCCAATTCCAGTCCCTTTGTCCACCCCCATGCCAGTGGCGACGTCTGACGACGGTGACCACGCTTCACACACCTCAACGTCACGATACTGCACACGTAGCACACAGCAGCAGCAGCCCAAGCGGTCAAGGTCACAGACACCTTCCCCTACGAAGAGAAAAACAACCCCAGAGCGCAAAGGGAAGAGCCCGTCAGGCGTTGCAAAGGCACATGATTCAAGGAGGAAGTACTCAGGGTCACAAGCCTCAGAGCAATCCCCGGCCACAGACTCTGTGGTCCCAAAAACGTCTCGCAAAGGCATGCAGACACTCTCCATGCCCACTGTGAAGGTGGGGCCTGGCAAGGCTACACATAGTAAGGTATCCAAGGCTGTTTCACCAACTACCTCTACTCCCATTCCAAGACCAGTGAAGCAGGGACAGGAGGGCACTGTAGGGGGCACACAGGGTAAAGAGGGGATGGAGGGGCAGAGGCAATGCCAGGCTAAGCGTCCTTCTGGATCCAGCACATCCCCAGAGGGAGGTCCAGCGTGTGCACCTGCGGCAGCCTTGGTGATGAGTGTGCCGTTTGTGTCCACACCACTTCCCATTGATACCAAGACAGGCAAGCCATTTAGAATCCCCAAGAAGTGGAAAGGCACCCCTCCACTATCTCCCTCCCACACTGTGTCCCACGTCGGCCTGAGTCCACCTCCACGTGCCACTACACCACCTGGTCCAAGCAGCCCTCCAGCGTCCAAGGCCACTGATAGCTCTTCCTCAGCTGGGCGTCTCACTCCCCAGTCAAGTGGTCCAACTGTGCCCGACACACAGTCAGCTCCCAGTCAGACTGACAGCCAAGTATGAATGTTGATCAACGTCACAGACCTATCTCTCCCACACCGGTACCTGTGCTGCCCATCGTGACACACCAGACTGTGTTGCTGACCATGGCGGAGTTTGGTGACACACATTCCCTGTGCAGCTTCTCATTGACTCTGTCAGCACCTTGGACTGGCCACTGGCCTTGCAGTTTGCCCCCTGCCTGTGCAGCTTCTCATTGACTCTGTCAGCACCTTGGACTGGCCACTGGCCTTGCAGTTTGCCCCCTGCCTGTGCAGCTTCTCATTGACTCTGTCAGCACCTTGGACTGGCCACTGGCCTTGCAGTTTGCCCCCTGCCTGTGCAGCTTCTCATGTTCAGGCTCTGCATCTTGTGCCTTGGTCTTGTCTGATATTGTTGCCTATTAGTGCTATTTGTGAATAAAAACAGTTGCTCATGTTGTCAGTTGTGTCATTGTCCTTACTGAATAAGGCTTTTCCTGTATGTCTAACATTTACTGGGCCACATGCTCTGTGTGCCACTTCAACTGTGCCACTGGCTTGTTTAACTTATTATTTTTTTACAGGGGTGACGGGGACTTCAGTTCTTCATGACTCGGATACTTGTGGGGTCAGTGATGTTGTTTTCGGTGACATACCAGACTCATGTTCCTTCCTTGTTGCTGTTGGCTATGTTTTACTGAATCCTGGTATGTGGGCACTGCAAACACATAGAGGGGTCATATACACAGGATTGCAGGCAGGCTGACCAGGCTCAACATGTATGTGCGTTCTTGCTTTCATGTATGCCTAGCAGTGTAGATGTGTAGTCATGTTGTGATGGGCAGTCATCCTAGTCACAACGGTTACTTACAAGGTGTGCATTTGGGTGGTCAAGGGTTGTACGGTGTGTTGGTTGTGGCTTTGTCGTGTGTGTTGATGTGTGTGTTAATGGCGTGTGACTCATGGCTGTGTGGGACTGTTGTGTGTTTGTGTGCACACACTGCTTGTTGTGCATTCAGTGCTGTGGGTGTATGTTGCCTTGTGCTGTCCTAGTGTACATCCCCTGATGTACTGCTGTGTTTGCTATGTGCTTTGTGGTGTTGTGCATCTGTTGTGTGTTTGATGTGTCTGTGTTGTTCTGTGATGGTGCACTTCTTGTCTGTGTTGTGGTATGTAGCCTATGCATTTTTCCTGACTGATGAGGTGGTGCACTCCTGTTGTGTGTGTGCTCCCATTGCCTTCCCCTAGTTTGGCTGCACAGGTGATGTGTGTTATTTTTGTGGTTCTGTATGTGTTTCTGTTTTGAATTGTGTTTGCCATTTTTGTTTTGGTGCAGACGTTGGTACTGGCATCCCTGTGTGTGTGTGATGTTTGTGGATGCCCCCAGGGGGTTTGATTGTTTGTCTGTCTCTTGTCTGGACATTATGTAGGCCCTTCTGTGTGTCTGGCATTGGGGTTGTGTGCTGCAGATATGAGGGGGTATGTTTGGGGACTCCTACTTGTGTTTGACAGTCATTGAGTGTGCCAATGTGCCCTGTGTGTTGTGGTGCTGGCATACTCATGTGTACTTGCTGTTCACTGTTTGACTTGAGGTCCTTCCTTTCATCCCTGTCCCTATACATGGGTTACCTTGCTGTCTCCCTGAGTTGTTGCACTGAGGTGACTGTTGTTTGACTTCACTCACTGTGCCAGCCATGTGCTTGGATGGGGTGTGGATGTTGTTCTAGGTTCCTTGTCCTGCATGTGTCTGTTCACCTGGTTGTTGGTTGTCTCCTTGCCCTCCCATTTGTGTGCACATCATTTTTGCTTTCCTCTATGTTGTGCTCCATTGCTGGTGGCATGTAGTCTGTGTATGTGGCTGTGTGTCGGTGTGGGGTATGTCTGTGTGAGTTGGCAGGGTGTGTGTCCAGTAGTCTGTATGTTCCTTGTGTGTGTGGATGTTAATTTTGTGCTTGTATTCAGCTTTCTTGCCATGTATGTGGTGTTGTGGTGTGTGTGTGTGTTGCCCTGGGCCTGTGCTTCTGTGCTGTGTGTTAATCTACACCCAATGCTGCTGTGTCTGTCTCCCTAGGTGTTAGTTGTGTGCTGCTGGGTGTGGATTTAGCTCGCTTGGTGTTGGACATGGGGGTGCACAGGGGGGTATTGGCATGTTTCTTGCTGTGTGCGGTGGAGCTGTGGGTGGTGGGTGGTGGTGGTGGCCTGTGGTCTTTCTGGCCTGACCGTTGCTGTACATGCATTCTGCTTTGTGCGATGGATTTCCCGCATACTCACCGCTGCGGTGTCGTCAGCAACACATTACATTACGATCGCGGTAAATTGGTGGGCTTGATGCAGGGTGTGAATTGGTGCCAGATGAGACATGTGTGGGTACACTGATGGATGTGTTCCTGTCCACACCAGTGTGTCTGGTGTGGCCAGGTGCCCTGTTTCAGCCCGTGGAATTTGTGTTCTGTTTTGTGTTGTATTGTGTTTTATTACGTACCTGCGGCGGCGTCCGCGGCGGGCGATGTTTACCTGGTGATGTATCACGTACAGCACCGGGAGGACGTGTAGTGCTGGATCCATGGCGTTCGGCTCCGGGTGGAGGGCTCCGGAAGTCTCGTTTCACGCTCCGCTGTCGAGATTCCGCCGTGTCTGGAAGGGCGGTTTCTCCCCTGCGGTTCGACTGGTTGTTTGGCGCATCCTAATTTGTTGAGCGGACGGGACGTCATTCCGCACGGCGGTGAGTCTCCATTGGCTCCCACCGGCGCGGTGGCGGGCGCAATTTCATGGCGGTCGGCGTTGCACCGCGGAGGTCGGGAAATGGGGCATATTTGCCCTTCATAATATGGCGGCCGTGAGGACCGCTGCTGGCGGGCGGTAAAAGGCATTTTTCCGCACCGCCGGCACCGCGGTACTGACACCGACCGCCATCGTAATCGACCCCTAAGTGATTATAATTGAATAGTAGGCGAGTTTACCTGGAAAATCAACTCTCTATAAGCTCTTATGCTTGAACGTAGACAAAGCAATCCGGCTGTAGGTAATGCTATTACCATCTGCTTTCTGCCACTTCAACACTAGCCCTTAGCAGAGTCAAGGCAGAAGAAAGCCAGTTAGGCTGATGAGCTATTGAAAACCATTTGGTGAACTTTAGAGACCAATGAAACAAAGGCAGATGCTAACTGATTATTTAGACTGCATAAGCCTAGCTAAAATCTGATTAATCTCCAATGAATCAGGACCTAATGGCTCGGAACTTGCGTCTACAATTTTAATTCATTAAAATCCTCTGACGTTTTCTTTTTTCTTGCCTAGTTACAGAATATTATGACAAGCATATTGGGGTTTCAGAATAGTATTTTGTAGTGCTTCCTTTGTGTAGAAATAAAAAAACTAAAAGCCAAACCTTAGTTTTTTTTTTATTGAGCAGAAGATTAAGATAAAGCATAAAATGAATCAATATATCATACATGTAAAACATAAAATCGATTTCAACAATTAACACGTTCATATAAAAGATTGGAGTCTATTATAACTTTGATGTTACAATTCCCTGTTGTTTCTAATAAGAAAGTGCAATATGCAGAAACAACTTTCGAAATACTTCTACTTATATTAGAAAGTAAATCTAGTATTATACCAATTCACATTAATTAAACATGCATTATTGAACACCTTCATTCACACATTTTGGGCAAGGTGCTATTGTTAAAGTGCATTTATCCCTACCTCCCAGTAAGATTAACTCAAAGCTTTAGTAAAGTGCATCAACTTGGGTTCAGCAGCAGACAACTTTTGTTATAAAGTGCAATTGTACTTGACTCCCATAAAGTGCATTTATCCCTGCCTCCCACTAAAAGTACTCAAAGCTTTAGTAGCAGACAGCTTTGTTATAAATTGCAATTGTAGCTACACATTTCCTTAAGCCCAGTTTTTTACATTGCTTTCACGCTTGTAGGCTTTCTACTTCATTCATATATTTCTATATAGCAGTAAATCTTTTAATTGTGCCAACCCTTTTAGCATAGGCCTCTTCAAAAAATGTTGTTCAAATCATTTTACCATACCATTCTAAGTAGGCTGGTACTTTTGTTGTCCTCCAATTCTGGAGGATCAAGGATCATGCCATTAAAGAGACAATTACTATGAATGTTTTCTCCCTTGTAGACATTGATGGATTTTGTCTCTGCCTTACTAATTCAAAAAGCGCTATTGCCGTGTCTGGTTCGAGTCTTCTCTGAAGGCCAAGAATGGAGAAAGCTCTCTCCCAAAACTGTGTTAACATCAGGCAGGTAAAAAAATATGAAGCCAGCCTCCTCTCCCAGTTGCTGGCAATGAAAGCATCTATCATATACTCTAGGATACATTTTATGAAGCGCTTTGGGAGTATAGTATGCCATCTAGCGTGGCAAAAATGACATTCTTTTAAAGTTTTCCGCTCTTAACGCTTTGTTACCAATTAGCGAGATCGCCTGCCACTCGAGCTCAGTGAAAGTACATTGCTTCGCCTGAGTAATCTTGTCTAAAAAACCTTTTACTAAGGGGCACTCACTTAGACTCCGTAAAAGTCTATACCAGTTTCCTACCCCTCTCAGCTCTGTTCTGAAAAGAGCGGCAACTGTAGATGTTGGATCTATACCAGATGGGAGACAATATTTTTTAAATTTATGTACAATCTGAAGATACTTCAAAAAGAAAAGCTTGCACCGATTTCCACACCTAGCATGGATCTCCTGCCCATTAATACATCTCCTTCCCACTATAAAATGTCCCAGCTCTTTAAAACCATTTGCTTTCCAGAACCTTAACGGACTATTCTGGATATGCAGGCCCATGCTTTTACATTCTCTGAGTTGCAAGTACTCATACCTTGCTGAATGGGCCTTCATGGAGTAGAATGCCTGGAGTCTGGTACAGTACTCCTGTAGTGTCTTATATCTAGTGTTTTTGGGGAGTTTAGCTGTCTTTATGAAAACCGGAATCTGAGATCCAGCTTCCTATAGCATCTTATCGAGAAAGAATCTATCCAAGGATCCCTTACCATCAATTATACAGACTATAATATCTAAGAAAGAGGCTTCATAATACGCACGAACCTGGGGGAGTGCCAACCCACCACACACCACCGCACCCAACAGATCCCACGCCGCTGCTGGAGCAAAGTCACCGAAGACCAACTACGGGCAACCCTCGCTCTCAGCCCTCCCTCCGACCCATCCAACACCGACGACGCTGCCTGCAACCTCAGACCATGGATGGACGACTGTGCCAACACCCTCGCCCTGCTGAAAAAACTCACCTACAGTGACACCACCAAAAGAGCCAGCTGGTTCACCTCGGAACTCCTAGCTTCCAAGCGTACCTGCCGGAAACTAGAGAAGAAATGGCACAGTGATAAGACACCGGACAGCCACGCAGCCCACAAAGACGCCATCCGTAACCACCACCACCTCATCAAGTCCGCCAAGAGAATCTCCTTCAAAGACCGCCTCGACAACAACGCACACAACAGCAAGGAGCTTTTCAACATCGTGAAGGAACTCTCCAACCCCAGCTCCAACACCAACGACATCCCGCCGTCGCAACCCCTGTGCGATTCCTCGCCACCTTCTTCCACCGCAAGATCGCCTACATCCACGACAGCTTCAACACCCAGACAGCCCCAACTAAGATCGATGCACCTGACCCGCCGCACACCATCGACCACGACCCCCTGCCAGCCTGGGCCAGCGTGAACATCGAGGACACCATCAAGACCATGAGCACAATACACTCCGGCTCCCCGTCAGACCCTTTCCCGCACCACATCTTCAACAAAGCCAGCAGCTCCATCGCACCCCACCTGTGCAACATCATCAATCTCTCCTTCGAGACCGCGACCTTCCCAGAGAGCTGGAAACACGCAGAGATCAACGCCCTACTCAAAAACCCAAGGCGGACCCGAGAGACCTCAAGAACTTCCGGCCCATCTCCCTGCTTCCGTTCTCAGCCAAGGTCATCGAGAAGATCGTCAACAAACAGCTAACCCGATACCTCGAAGAAAACAGCATCCTGGACCCATCCCAATCGGGGTTCCGCAGCAACCACAGCACTGAGACTGCCCTCATCGCCGCCACCGACGACATCAGGATCCTGCTGGACAACGGTGAGACCGCAGCCCTCATCCTGCTGGACCTCTCCGCCGCCTTCGACACTGTCTGCCACCGCACTCTCACGCGCACGCCTCCACGACGCAGGGATCCGAGACAAGGCCCTGGAATGGGCCACCTCCTTCCTCGCCGGCAGAACCCAGAGAGTCCGCCTCCCACCATTCCGATCCGAAGCCTCCGAGATCATCTGCGGCGTACTCCCAGGATCGTCCCTCAGCCCAACACTGTTCAACATCTACATGGCCCGCTCGCACGCATCGCCAGACAGCACGACCTCAACATAATCTCCTACGCCGACGACACTCAACTGATCCTCTCCCTCACCAAGGACCCCTCGCCGCCAAATCCAACCTCCATGAAGGAATGAAGGCCGTCGCCGATTGGATGAAGATCAGCCGACTAAAACTGAACACGGAGAAGACAGAGGTCCTCATCCTCGGCTCCAACCCCTCAGCCTGGGATGACTCCTGGTGGCCAACGACGCTGGGAGCAGCCCCGACACCCACCGACCACGCACGCAACCTGGGAGTCATCCTCGACTCAACGCTCTCCATGGCCAAGCAAGTCAACGCAGTCTCATCCTCCTGCTTCAACACCCTCCGCATGCTTCGTAAGATCTACAGGTGGATCCCGACAGACACAAGAAGAACAGTCACCCAGGCCCTCATCAGCAGCAGACTTGACTATGGGAACGCCCTCACGCGGGAGCCCCGGCCAAGCTCATCAAGCAACTGCAACGCATACAAAACGCCTCCGCACGCCTGATCCTCGATGTACCACGCCACAGCCACATCACCCCCCACCTGAGGAACCTGCACTGGCTCCCCGTCGACAGGAGAATCTCCTTCAAACTCCTCATCCACGCACACAAGGCACTCCACAAGACTGGCCCAGCCTACCTCAACAGACGACTCCTCTTCTACGTCCCCAACCGCCAACTCCGCTCCGCCGACCTCTCCCTCGCCACCGTCCCTCGCATTCGAAGAACCACCACCGGCGGCAGATCCTTCTCCCCACCTCGCTGCCAAGACCTGGAACACCCTTCCACTAAGCCTACGACAGACCCAAGACCTGCTGACCTTCAGGAGGCTACTCAAGACCTGGTTGTTCGACCAGTAGCAGCACCCCCCCCCTTTTTTTCCCCAGCGCCTTGAGACCCTCGCGGGTAAGTAGTGCGCTTTACAAATTCTGTGATTGATTGATTGATTTCAATATCCAGTTGAAGCACTGGAAATTTTACCCTAGAAGCCTTCTTATTCCAAATAAACTGTCGAAACATTACTTCCAGTTCTTTAAAATATATTGTGTTAATTTTAATTGGAACGTTTGTAAAAAGAACAAGCAGTTTCAATGCAATAAGTCTCGCATTTGCGAGAGTTTAAGCTATTGGCATTGTAAATGACAATGCCTTTTCTTTATGTGTTTTTAAAAGCAACACATATATAGAAGGCATTGTAATTTCTAATGCTAATAGCTCAAACTCTCGCAAATGCGAGACCACTTCAATGATGGCTGCGCCCCTTTCTTTAGACGCTGCTTGCCCTATTCAGGTTACAGTGAGCAGCGTCTAAAGAAAGGGGCGCGGCCAACAGTAAAGTGAAAGCGCAGTATGGGGCGCTTTCACCCAAAAAGAAAAACTAAATAATTAAAGAAAGGTTCTGTAGCGCGGCTGCTAAAGTGAAAGCAGACCGTGCTTTAAATTAAATAAATAAATAAGCGTGGCCGCTAAAGTGAAAGCGGACTGCGCCGTAAATTAAATAAATAAATAAGCACGGCCACTATAGTTAAAGCAGACCGCGCTCTAAATTGAATAAATACATTACTAATAACAATATAAAAGCGGGCGGCGTGCTGCGACGTCATGGGTGGAATAGGGGAAGATCATTAAAGAAAATAGTGCTCACCGACTACATAAAGCAGACCGTGTAACAACACAAGTAAAAAGTCCAGTCCATATGGGAGGTTACAAATGCAGAAAAGGCGGTACCAAGGAGGGACAACTAAGCCTATTCCTGAATGAAAAGCAAAGATTTTGAAAGGACAGTAACAGGAACCATTTGAAAAGATGGGCGGGAAATGGGCGGAGCTTCTATTCCATACCTCAATACAGCATGCCTCACAGAGCAGCGCATACGCTGCCCAGGCTCGACCTAGAAACTACTGCATGTTAAAAGCACACTTCCAACCTGAGATGAGTTTAAGTGGAAAAATACCTGTTAGAATTGTAAACGTTACCTCCGGCAGAACACAAGTCCTGATTGGTGTCCTACTTTAGCAGCCCACCCTAAAATAGATTTTGCAAAAAAAAAGAGAAACAATTTAATTTAGCAAATCAGTCTGAGCACATGAAACAGGCTGCCTAGTGGATCTGTGTAACAGACAAATTGACTGAAAGGAATCAAAATAATGGTGTTCTTTGATCTTCCTCTCTGTGACTATGTTCATATTACTTCTCCTTCCCCTTTCCCCCACGCAGTAGGAAGGAAGCAGTAACTGAAGACTTGATACTCACTTGGTCTTGTGAATGAATACCTATGAATAACGTATTGTGCCTGCTTGAGTGTGTGCTCCTGGACAACTTTTGCTGAAATTAGATAAATTCTCCTCCTTTTTGGGTCTCAAAGCCATTCTTTTCTGATCTACTCTTCCAGCACGTCAGTTGGTTGCAATAGTGCCTAGAGACGGCGTGAGCAGATTAGAGCGCTATGTTTTTTTCCTCTACATTTGATGTTATCGCTTGGCAAAGTAATAAGGATTGGTTTCAGGATTGTATGTACCCCAACATGCAGAATTAATTGCAGACAACCACTGAGCCTTATACCCTGTGCCTAATTTGTAAAATATGAAGTGCCAGTGCCCGACATTTTTCTCTCAGAGGCCACAGACTGAGGTGAGGAACGTAGAGATTGTCAATACCAAGGCTGCTTAGTCTTGATTCCACCTTATAACTCTTTCTTCCACCACTGTACACGCCCTGTCATTTTATTTCTCTCTTGCAGGTACTTTTTCATCCCTGCTTTCTCCTTTTGTCACTGTTTTTTCCGTCTTTCTCTTCCTCCTTTCCTTTTTTCCTCCTTTTGTGTTTTTCACTCTCTTGCTCTGGGAGCAGTAAAAATAAGTTTTGGTCCCCAAAAATGAGTGCCATTAGGCCGCATCTAAAACCACCACCTCAAATTAAGCACCCCTGTGAATGACGCAAACAAATGATTGTATGGCACACTACAAAAGCCCCATGCATGTCTAGAGGTCTAATTTGATAGACCAGCTGCCACAGTCATAATCATCGTTTTAGGAATGCATTGGTTTTATTTACAAAATGGTTTACCTTTATTTACTTAAAACGGTGTTGAACTCTACTGATATTCAAGTTTGTACAAACAATCTTAAGCCTTCAACATGCACTTGACATGTATTTATATTTATTGTAAGCGCCTGAGAAGCCCATTTATAAGGCGCTTTATAAAGGTAATCCAGAAGTGCCCATAGGCTAAATCGTATTTGCTGAATATTGCTTTATCTGCAAGTTCGCATACCCTTAAGAAGGTTTCAATGACCCTGATAGAGCGCAGTGATATTCTGAAAATTGTAGGGGTACATTATATTCATGAATAGTCCGTACCCGCATATATTCATATATGTGTGTTAATCTTAGTTAGAATATGTGTTGTAATAATCAGTGGTAAATGAAATATTAGGATGAGTTGTGCCATTCAAGAAACGTAAAATGGCAGTTAGAGGGAATTATGTAATATTCGATGTTCATTGCAAATGTTTAATGAAGTAGTTTATGTGTAATGTAATGCATTAGATTTAAACGTGCATCATGTTGAAGTTGCACACGTATAGGTGATTAATTGCGTTTAAATGTGATGAAATATAGTGCTTATAGATATAACATTTTAAATGTGTGTTTAATTTGATGTCAAAGGCCTAGATGGAGTATTTTCTCTTTCGTGCTAAGAAAGGCCTATTCGTTTTCCTTATGTTAGCTGGTTTATGTAGGCCTGAAATGTATTTTCCCCTGGTGAGGCTCTCATTTGGAGGTAGTCAGCGAAATTCATGTGCGTGCAAGGTTGTTCTGTTCTCATATTCATGTTGCAGGTGCAAGGACACCGTCCTCGTTAGTTAGAATAATGCTTTTGTTTTAGGAGTTAGGTATGGAGAAGACCTGTTACAAAGTATACAGGAATGCCGATAATTGGGAGCTGATATTTTCTTTCGCTGAAGAAGCCTGAGACCCAAGGACACCCCAACCGTCGTTGGACCGAGTACAAGTTTTGGTGGAAAATTACCTACGAGAGGTGCCTGGCCAGAGGAGGTGTTTCAGGGGCGTGTTTATTAATTGTGCATTTTGTATTAGGGACAGTGCCCCGAGGGAGGAGTGAGGCAGAGTGAGCAGAGAGCCGTTAGAGGGTAGAAGGAAGGGATCGATTCTTAGAATGAAGACTTAGAACGATTTTGAAATCTGGGCTTCTGACCTTTACAACGTGAGTGTACTTATTAGGAAGTCTTCACGAGCTGACATCTTTTCTTGATCTTGCTTGGGGAAATGTTAAGTAGGGATGCCACTTTAGGATAGTGTAGGGATAGATTAATGG
Organism: Calotriton arnoldi; assembly: GCA_963921515.1. Classification (NCBI taxonomy): domain Eukaryota; kingdom Metazoa; phylum Chordata; class Amphibia; order Caudata; family Salamandridae; genus Calotriton; species Calotriton arnoldi. The sequence continues at coordinate 186,882 of CAWUFW010013010.1, read as the reverse complement.
ATTTCTTTTACAGCCACTAATGAAGATTAATATAGATGTTGGTGCAGTTATTGCCTGTTTAATATTTTTAGAACTGCTTATTCTTTTTATGTTATATCGGATTAGATTGGTTCGTAGGATGGACTTTGTATTAGTGCCTTTGTATTTTTGCAACCTCGTTCTGAGGTGTTTGTATGTTCAGTTATTTTTGGTTCTGTAATAAACCCCCTAAATTTGGAACTTGGAGTCAGTGATCCTTTCCGAGTGTTACTTAAATTGACATTCTAGTTTGTTATGAATACATTGTTTCTCCCCTTTACACTTCTCAGCAGGTAATAAAGGTCCAGTCGACCGAGGGTTCCTAGTAAACTTTTATAGTGGAATCCGGCATCATCAGTCGGTAGCGAGAGTATGGTTACCTCTGTAGTAAGGGGAGACATAGAGGAGGGTAGTCATTGAGTCTCCATAGAGCCCAAGTGATGGTTATCCAGTGGATTGTGAGCGGAGGACGACGGCGTCTGATGGAAACCGATGGCGAGTGACGGTGCGGCGGAAACAGCAGTTCGTGGTGGAGTGAGTATGAACAGGGACGTATGTCTGTTAGATTGCGGTGTTGTTTTGATTGTGTGATGTCTTGGGGTGTTGGAATGAGAGTTGAGTGATTGTGGTTTCGGGCTGAACGCGTGCGGTCCATGAGATTTGATTTTTGATATCCCGGGATAAGAGATTGTGGTGTAGAAGACACCCAGAGTTGAAATTGTCTGACCAGAGATTGTGGGAGTCATGAGACGTCGTTGACTAACCCACCGGTGATAGGGAAACGTGTGTGTGTGCGCGTAACTGACGCAGGTCGTGGGTTACTGTATGTGGAACATTGAGTGATTAGATCCTAGTACATGACTGTCCGGCCGTTCGTGGGCAGATAGTCTGGGGCAATTGTCCGGTCGTTTTGTGGACAGACGGTTGCCAGAGTTGAGGTCGACAATTCCGTGAGACTGTCCGGTCGTTTCGTAGACAGACAGTCAGAGAAGTGACTGTTCAGTCGTTTGGGGGACAAACAGTTATTTCAGTGTATGAGTGAGACGCGTGAGAGTGCGAGAGACGAATTGTAAAGGAGGGGAACTGCTGCATGAGGAGGAAGAGTAACATCAGAGAGTGTCGCGCTGTGATAGGTCGGTTAGTGTGAAGCCGCGCTGGTATTGGTGGATTGTCATCAGGAAGTCGAGCGAAAACAAGCGAAGAAAAAGTTGATTTCATCATGAAATGTTTTAAAGTTTTACGAGATATGTGTAGAGGAGACAGAAGAGTGGTTACTTGAGGGGGAGAAGAAGCTCCACCCGAGGATACCCCAGCCCATTATATGGCTACGAATGTGGGGTTGCATACTATAATTTGGCTCGAAAATTGGCATAAAATGACTGAAAATGAGGGAGAATTGGCTTTTCCGCGTTATGGCACTTTCAGGTTGGAAGTGTTGTACCAATTGAAAACAGTGATGTCTTCATTGCGACCTTTACCCAGACCAACACAGTTTGAGGCGCTACATGCATGGATAAGAGCAGCACATGATAGGAAAAGAGACCGAAGCCAGGAAAGGGTGAAAAAGTCAATTAGGGCGTTTCAAGATGCGCGATGGGACGCATTGGAGAAGAGATGGAGGGTGGAAACTATCGAAGGGGACAGGCTATTCCCGTTGATGATAAAAGTAGGAGAGGCTCAGAAGAAGTGGGGTGAAGAAGACGATAGTGATACAGATGACAGCTTGCTAGATACACTGCTATCAGAAAGACCACCGCCATATAATCCAGATTCCGTAGAGGGAAAAGCAGTATCAACAGAGGGAACTGGAGAATCGCAGACTCAACCTAGTGTGAGAGTAGTCGGAAGAATCTCAGCAGGAACAGAAGGTATGGGAACACAGACACCAACAAGCACCGAAGCTAATGGAGTTACAGTTGTTACAAGGCTATTGGATGCTCTTACAGTGCCGGTTACCATCGGCCCCATAGTGTCAGTATATGACCCAGATCTGCCAGGAAATGGAAGTCTAGCACGGTCAGTAGTAGGAGAAGGGACTGGCTCAGGAGGGAGTGGCATAGTGAGTGGAATAGGTCACCCTCCGAGACCCATGGAATCAAGTACGCCTTTGCCAGCCACTGCAGACTCTTCTAGAGGTTAGGGAGACGTAAGAACGGCGAGACCAAGGTCTTTGACCGATTCAAGATCTGACATAAGGATGTGGGAACCCCCAGTGAGAAGCCCTAATGATAGGATGACAGGAGACTGGGATCGAGGGAATTCAGGAAGCCGACCAGTCTTAGAGAATATAGTGGAAGGGAACTGATGTGGGGATCAGAGCAGTGAGAATGAAGAGTTGAGTTGTGCAGCAAGTCGAGGAATTCTTAGAACTGCTATAAGAGCCAAGATGCTGGATGTGATGAGATTAAAAGCTGAGGTAGATGAGATAATTAGCGGGAACCTGCCTTTGGAAAGAGTGGAGCTTTATGAACCAGACGAGTTGCTGTATGTAGCAAAAGATGTAACTCGCAAGGCGAGGTCACCGCATGAGAAACTGACAGACTTGGCAAGGAGATACGAGGTGGATCTGTCCAAAACAAAGATGCTGCAGGGAAGTCACCGATTACAGTACAGTGACCAGGAATTGGAAGAAAAGAGAGTCATAGGGCTGAAGACTCACATTCGAGAATTGATTGTAGGGATACATGCATGGAGTATGCTTGACAAGTGGGAGGAAAGATGGTCCAAAAAGAAGAGCACTAAAAAGAGTGTAGGAGAGACACCGCCTCCAGGAGGGGGGATGATAGGAGTGGGGAATTTCCCCTTGCGAGAGGTACAAAATGGAGGGTATGTGCATGTGCCTTGGAGTAGAGGCGATTTGGCAGCGTTTACGAACGAATTCCCTCGGCTGAGGGAGAAGCCTGTCGAGTGGTTCAAGCAGGTCGACCGATTTGTTAAAATCTCGAAGGTGTTGTGAGTTGACCTGAACACATTGTTTGATATCGTAGTACCAAACAATTTGTGGGCAGCTTGTAAAGTTGCAGTTGATTGGCCAACTTCCGAACCAGACAGGGATTCTGCTACCAATGGTCCTTCACCAATTGTTATGAAGAAGTTTGAGCAAGTGATTACATGGCTGAAATCCAAAATCTCACCACAAGACATTGATCGGGTTAAGATAGATCGAACGGTTCAGGAACCAAAAGAGTCCGTACATGAATATTACGAGAGGCTCTTACAAGCCTTTAATGCAGTACAGTGGGCTAGACACGTTAGACCCCAAAGACATGGGACAGTTCGTTTCCAAGTTCGTCTTGGGTCTGAGACCAGAAATCAGCTTCATGATTCAGCAGCATTTGATCTGCTGGCAGAACAAGTCGGTGGACGAAATACTGCGGTACGCCAGGTACTGCAGCGACGAAGTGGACTCGAAACACAGGAAGCTTAAGGATAAGCTAATGCTGGTCCAAATGCAAAACGCTGACAGGGAAGTTCAGGCACAGCCAAGTGGAGGGACACTAGGGAGAAGACAGGGGAGCAATCAAGGAGGGACGCAGAATGTGCAGGGTCCGGGAAGGGGGAAACCTATAGACCCCAAGACAGGGATGGATGTGGCAACACTGAAAAAGACCACTGCGTGTCACCTTTGTCACAAGATCGGGCATTGGAAGTGCGAGTGTAGATTGAATCCAGCGAACCAAGTGCCACAAGAGGAAGAGACGGTGCAGGTATCTGAGGTCGTCAATACAGTGACGAGACCCAGGTCCATGCAAGGGGGGACATTGTGCCCGCAGGTGCTAGTTCCGCAACCTCCGAGAATTCCACAGGGAAACCGAACGTACCACCAGATGCCCCTTTTCGAGGATTGCGATGAGTATAGCTCAGACTCGTTGCAATGACGGTGCCTGAGGGGGGAGGAAGACTGCACGCTTGGGGCAGTCTTAGAGGTAGACCAGAGGGGACTGTTTGTAGAGGCGGATGTTGACGGTCATCCCACCACCTTTTTGGTTGATACTGGTGCTACTCGTTCTACTGTGAGATCTGCAGTAGTTCCCAACCTACCCCTCTCGGGACAATCAATCCAAGTAGTAGAAGTGGCGAATAAGAAGATGACTAACCCATTGACCGAGCCAATTCCTGTGAGGATAGGAACTTTCCGAGATCGACACCAGTTTGTGGTGTGCGACTCAAGTCCAGTCTGTTTGCTAGGACGTGACCTTTTGTGCAAGCTGAATTGTACCATCTATTGCACCCCCAAGGGAATGGAATTACAGACAAATGATGATGATGCCACCTTCAAGGTTGCAAATCAGCATTTCTGCATAGAGATGTACCCTATGTTATCGGTGGAAGAGCTTCCACTTGACCTAAGAGACTCTGCTTCATTGGATGTGTGGGATTTTACAGGAGAAGAGATTGGATTGATCAGTGGTGTTGAGCCAGTTAAGATCCAGGTTAAGCAAAATGTTGAGTTTCCAAGAACGCCCCAGTATAATCTGTCACCTGAGACCATCGCAGGGATTAAACCTGTGATCGATTCCATGATTCAGCAGGGAATTCTGAAGGAGATAATGGGTAGTCCATGCAACTCAACCATCATGGGATTACAGAAAGCAAGTGGGAAATTCAGAATCGTGCAAGACCTGCGAAAGGTCAACGCGATTGTGGTTCCATGTTGTCCAGTGGTACCGAATCCATCAGTGATACTATTCCAGATCCCATGTGAAGCCGAGTGGTTCACGGTGATTGACTTGTGCCAAGCATTCTTTTCGATACCTTTGCACGAGGACAGCCAATTTTTGTTTGCTTTCTGGCTGGAAGATTGTGTGTTAACGTGGTGTCGTATCCCTCAAGGGTATACAGAGAGTCCATCAATCTTTAATCAGATCTTGAAAAAGAATCTTGAGAGTCTTGTACTGCCACAGAATTCTGTTCTCGTGCAGTACATTGATGATCTCCTCATTGCGTCCGAAACGGAGGATGCTTGCAGGATCGATACGATTGCGTTACTGAATCATTTATGGGAGAATGGACACAAGGTGTCCCCAAACAAGTTGCAGTACTGTCTGAGTGAAGTTCAGTACTTGGGTCATCGAATTGAGAAAGGCAAAAGAAAGGTGTCACCAGATCGAATTGAGGCGATCATGAACATGACTGTGCCTACCACTCAGAAGGAAATCAGAATGTTCTTGGGAATGGTTGGTTACTGTCGCCAATGGATTCCCAACTTCTCACTGAAGGTGAAGCCTTTGCAGAGGCTGACGTATAAGTGAGTATATGTGAGTGATCCGGTACCATGGGACCACGACTGTCTGATTGCGTTCTTGGAGTTGAGAGAGGGCCTATGTCGTGCTCCGGCTCTGGGAATGCCTGACTACAACAAGTCCTTTTCATTGTTCTGTTATGATCGAGAAGGTTGCGCATTGTCAGTCCTGACTCAGAGTCATGGAGGTGTCCGTAGACCAGTTGCTTACTTTTCAGCTACTTTAGATCCAGTAGCTTCAGCGTTGCCCGGATGTCTCAAATCTGTTGCTGCAACAGGTGTCAGTATTGAAAGTTGTTAAATGCTTTGTTATGGGTCAACCACTAACTGTCCATGTTCCGCATTCTGTTGAGCTTTTGATGACAAGGACTAAAACACAGCACCTGACAAACAATAGACTCACACGCTACGAGCAAGTCATACTTGCCACGGAGAATGTGACTCTGAAAAGGTGTTCTGTTTTAAATCCTGCTACATTGATGCCATTACCAAATGTAGATGATGAAGATTGTGAAGACCATGACTGTCTTGATGTGACTGAACTTTGCACCAAACCGAGACCCGACATTGTTGATGAACCTCTGTCTGACCCTGATGAAATCTTCTTTGTCGATGGTTCATGTCTAAGAGACAATGTGGGTCATTTAAGAGCAGCGTTTTCTGTATGTACCATCACTGGAGTGGTTGAAGCTGCTTGCTTAGAAGGAGTATACTCTGCACAAGTGGCCAAAATCATTGCTTTGACTCGTGCCTGTTTGGCAGCTGATCAGATCCGAATCACCATCTACACCGACAGCCAGTATGGGTTTGGTGTGGTTCATGACTTCAGACAGCTATGGTCGCAGAGGGGTTTCCTGACATCGTCTGGATCTCCCATCAGAAATGGAGAATATGTGAGACAACTGTTGGAAGCGTTGCAACGTCCCAGAAAAATAGCAGTGGTAAAGTGCGCTGCACATGGGAGGGGGACGGATTTTGTTTCCATTGGAAATAAGTACGCAGATGAAATTGCACGTTTTTGCGCTGAACAAGGGTGTATATTTACTGGAGATTACACTGGAGAGAGCCAAGAAAGAACCGAGCTCAGCATGATGTTAGCCATGGCAGACACTTGGGAGGAACTCAAGAGCCTGCAGGAAGGAGCTTCAGAGCAGGAAAGGGATGTATGGATTAGATCGGGATGTGAGAAGGGAGATGTTGGCATTTGGGTTTCAAATGATGGTTGAGCAGTGTTACCAGATGACCTGTTGAGCCTGATGCCAAGGCAGATTCATGATGCTGTGCACCTAGGAAGAGATGCGATGGTGCGAGTGTTCAGACAAACGTGGTACAATCCATGATTTTGTGCGTTTGCTGAAGCAGTGTGTCATAGGTGTTACCTGCCAACAAATGAATGCTGGGAAGAAAACTGTGGTTGCACTGAATCACGTTGGGAGGTCGGGAGGACCTTTCAATAGGATACAGCTTGATTTTATTGAAATGCCTAGGTGCAATGGACTGAGGTACATTCTAGTGGTGGTGTGTGTTTTTTCACGGTGGGTGGAAACTTACCCAACACGAAGGTGTGACACCCTTACAGTAGCGAAGCTATTATTGAGGGAGTTGATCCCCAGGTTCGGTTTTCCAACTTCATTGGAGTCGGATAGAGGAACACACTTCCACAGCGAGATCATGAAATTGCTTTGCGCTGCTTTAAATGTTGATCAGAGACTCCATTGTAGCTATCGACCAGAGGCTTCTGGGATAGTGGAGCAGATTAATGGAACTCTTGAAAGCACGGATGGCAAAAGTGTGTTCGTCTACATCCCTGAAGTGGCCTGATGCATTGCCTCTGGTGTTGATGAGTGTTCGCAGTGTCCCAGATAGGATGACTGGTCTTTCCCCGAATGAGATCCTTATGGGGAGGGCGATGAGATTGCCAGCAGTACCATACTCAGCCTTGATAAACATCACTGATGACTTAATCCTTGATTACTGCAAAGGACTAGCTGATGTGGTCCGTTCTATGTCTCAGCAGGTGGAAGCTGCTGCTGTTCCAGTTTCAAGAGATCTCTGCCACGACTTGTGCCTGGGGGACTGGGTAATTGTCCGAAAGCACGTGAGGAAGAGCTGTTTGGATGCTCGGTGGCGAGGCCCCTACCAGGTGATACTAGTAACGAACACAGCGGTGAAGTGCGGACGGTTGCCAAACTGGATACACGCTTCCCACACCCGCCGAGTTTCAGAACCCTTGGAAGAAAAGAGCTCCTCTCGAGAATAAAAATCCATCTGTGGCTGCAGGGCCACGAGAGAGGACAAGCCAAGCTGTGAGGGTTGCTGACGAAGCTGGTTGCTCACCAGACCAGGCTGAGGAGGGTTACGCTACACACAACCCAGGTATTGACTCTGAGGAAGAAGGTAACGTTGCGGGTGCTATAGAGCCAGACTCAGCCGAAGGAAGTGGTATGCAGAGTGTTCGAGAGGAAAGCAAAAGGGCTGACCGAGCAATAGAATCGTGGCCTGAAAGACAGAGAAGACTGAATCTAAGATTGGCCCCTGAAAGAGATCTTGCCCCTGTGTCCGAGACATCTGAATCAGAAGTGAGTGAAGAAGAACAAGCCTGAGAAGATCGAGAAGGATAAGAGTGCCTTGCCAGAGATACGCTGCCCCAGAGTGGATTTACGTAGTAACTGATGCCGGGAGTAGTGAGTTCCGGGAGGCTGAGGTCCATGCAAGTGATCAGCAGGAATCCTCTGCTGAAAATTGAGGTGAGACCGATAGTTACGGGTCTTGAAGTTGAAGGGGTGTTGACAATCACGGTCCCAAAACCCCCAGCGTTGAGCAGGGTGCGAATTCTGATATTGCATAAATTAGTTTTCCCAACGTTTGGATTTGAGCCACCACCTCATGAAATGGTAGATGTTCGTCTTGAAATTTTGCAACATGTTTTAGCCGCAATTGGATCTGAACTTATCGTAGATTGCGAATGAACTGTGATCTGTAAATAAGCGTCTCCAGGAAGATAACCTAGGCCCGAGTGGAAGAAGAATAAAACTAGGGCTTTTTCAGTAGAAGAAGAAAGAGGGCTAGGGAAGTCTTTTCGGACTGTGTAAATAAATCCAGAAGAACTGAACTTTGAACGAATTTCCAGGATTTCAATGAACTTTGTTTGAACATTTTGAGCAGCAATTTGAGGTGGAAAGAAGAGACCTTTGTGTATCCTCTTATTTGAACTGCTGTGACAAGAGAAGATGGAGTCTGGAAATCTGAACCGTAGGTTCAAGAGTGTGATAGGTACTTCCATAGTGGGAGTGATAGTCTTAATAGTCATAGTTATTATAGTGTCAGTTAGTATTCCACATGAGGCAGAAGTCGTAGAGGTGAAGGGGACACCTACACCCAGTACTTCTAGCAAGAAAGAGGATACCATAGGAGCTGAGAAGGCTATGCTAGATCAGAATAGTCGTAGATTGCATGTAGATTTGTCTAGAGGTGATTTTAAGCTTAATGCGTATGCCAAGCTGCTATATGAGTATGTTGAGACGATGGATGTGAGAGACTGTTATGTGTGTATGCAGTTGCCTGCATCAGTGGATGAGGGCATTAGATATCATCATCTTCCGTTGACTTATGGGATTTCATGTAGTTTGTTGCTTAGCATGTTTTATGGGAGAGGTCATTATGAATACTTCTTTTCCAATTATGATGCAGTGCTTTCAGAGGTTCCGGCATACAAGCACCTGAACAAGTATGATTATTATAAACAGGAGGATAGGATTGGGAAGTATTTCATACTGACTACAACGTTAGATACAGCTTATGCACATAGACATAATTTGACATGTTCACTAACAGAGATAGAAAAGAAATTTGTAGATCAAGTGGAGGATAGATATAGACAACTAACACGAACACGTGATACTGGAGAAAGTCCATTAGATTGGACAGAGGAGGAGATGGCTCACAGAGCAAAAGGGAGCTATGGCCCGATAGCATTGGATCTAGAGCAGAAGGGAAAGCTGTGTGTGAAACGTGTCCAGACTTATTATGATAAGGTTTATGTGGGACAGAGTGCGTGTGATCACGTTTTCACCATGGAAGAGTCAGCAAAGAACTTTTTGCAGGGTCCGGTACAAGTGGTGCCAACCGTATACTTCGTATGTGGGAAAAACGCTTATGTGAGATTGCCTGCCAATTGGTACGGTACTTGTTACTTGGCAGCTGTTTTCCCCAAGATTTACCATGTGGAGGAGCTAGAACTCCTAGAAGGAGGAATGCATTCTAGAGCAAAGAGAGATGTAAGTGCAGGAGGAGTGATTGGAGATATTTTTGGAGCCGTAATACCAAGTTTGGGAGTGATTTTGAATGATGTGAAAATTAGAAAGCTGGCGACTGTTGTGGACAAGTTGTCGACAAATACAGCTAAATCGCTATTGCTTGTTGATGGAGAGATGTTGTCGATAAGGGCAATGGTGATGCAGAACCGTCTTTGGATGTCTTATTGGCAAAAGAGGGCAGAGTCTGTAAAATGCTGAAAGTGCAAGAGTGCTGTACTTATATACCAGAAAATAGTAAAGATCTGAAGAAGTATATAAGTAACATCACTGAGATTCATCATGAGATCCAGGATCTGACTGAAGAGGGAGTTTGGGAGAAAGTTGGAAAAGGGTTTGGTAGAGTGGGGAGTTGGTTTGCGAGCCTGGGAAAAGGTATTCTTGGTTACATTCTGAGACCTATCATTATCATCGTGGTCTGTGTGGTTTGCCTGTGGGGTTTTGTGAGGGCTTATCAGTGGTACAAGGTGAATCAAGTCGAAAGATCCCTTAGGGCGAGAGAGGTAAGGATGACTAGACTGCAGGACAGTCATTATGAGAATATCAAGAATTTGGAAAGGTTCCGACAGGGAAGAGTGGCTACAAGCTCTGTTTAGGTCGGTTCTTTCTCCAGGGAGTTGTGATTTTGTTGATGACACTAGTCATCAGAGGGGGGAACTGATAGAGCGCAGTGATATTCTGAAAATTGTAGGGGTACATTATATTCATGAATAGTCCGTACCCGCATATATTCATATATGTGTGTTAATCTTAGTTAGAATATGTGTTGTAATAATTAGTGGTAAATGAAATATTAGGATGAGTTGTGCCACTCAAGAAACGTAAAATGGCAGTTAGAGGGAATTATGTAATATTCGATGTTCATTGCAAATGTTTAATGAAGTAGTTTATGTGTAATGTAATGCATTAGATTTAAACGTGCATCATGTTGAAGTTGCACACGTATAGGTGATTAATTGCGTTTAAATGTGATGAAATATAGTGCTTATAGATATAACATTTTAAATGTGTGTTTAATTTGATGTCTAAGGCCTAGATGGAGTATTTACTCTTTCGTGCTAAGAAAGGCCTATTCGTTTTCCTTATGTTAGCTGGTTTATGTAGGCCTGAAATGCATTTTCCCCTGGTGAGGCTCTCATTTGGAGGTAGTCAGCGAAATTTATGTGCATGCAAGGATGTTCTGTTCTCATATTCATGTTGCAGGTGCAAGGACACCGTCCTCGTTAGTTAGAATAATGCTTTTGTTTTAGGAGTTAGGTATGGAGAAGACCTATTACAAAGTATACAGGAATGCCGATAATTGGGAGCTGATATTTTCTTTCGCTGAAGAAGCCTGAGACCCAAGGACACCCCAACCGTCGTTGGACCGAGTACAAGTTTTGGTGGAAAATTACCTACGAGAGGTGCCTGGCCAGAGGAGGTGTTTCAGGGGCTTGTTTATTAATTGTGTATTTTGAATTAGGGACAGTGCCCCGAAGGAGGAGTGGGCAGAGTGAGCAGAGAGCCGTTAGAGGGTAGAAGGAAGGGATCGATTCTTAGAATAAAGACTTAGAACGATTTTGAAATCTGAGCTCCTGACCTTTACAACGTGAGTGTACTTATTAGGAAGTCTTCACGAGCTGACATCTTTTCTTGATCTTGCTTGGGGAAATGTTAAGTAGGGATGCCACTTTAGGATAGTGTAGGGATAGATTAATGGATTTCTTTTACAGCCACTAATGAAGACTAATATAGATGTTGGTGCAGTTATTGCCTGTTTAATATTTTTAGAACTGCTTATTCTTTTTGTTATATCGGATTAGATTGGTTCGTAGGATGGACTTTGTATTAGTGCCTTTGTATTTTTGCAACCTCGTTCTGAGGTGTTTGTATGTTCAGTTATTTTTGGTTCTGTAATAAACCCCCTAAATTTGGAACTTGGAGTCAGTGATCCTTTCTGAGTGTTACTTAAATTGACATGCTAGTTTGTTATGAATACATTGTTTCTCCCCTTTACACTTCTCAGCAGGTAATAAAGGTCCAGTCGACCGAGGGTTCCTAGTAAACTTTTATAGTGGAATCCGGCGTCATCAACCCTGAAGTCAAGCGAAGCGACTAAAGCAAAGTGAACTGGCTGCGTGAAAGAGACAGTGGGTACGAAGGTAAAAGCAGCAAGTCTGTGCCCTAAACAGAACGTTTTTTTGGTCTCGCGCCTAGCGTTGCAGTGCGTAGCACTGCTCGCGCAGCGCGAGACCTCTTGTATGGGGTTTTGGAACTGACCTAGGAATCGTACACGCTCGTGCGTGTGCGATTCGTTTTTCCCCCGGCTATTGGGCTTTGTGTGCGTCTTTATAAGAAAGACAGCACGCAATTGGGCAAAGGCGGGCGCATGTCCCGCCTTTGCCGCGCCCATTCCCACCGGTGTCTAGCACGCGCAGCAGCACGCGTTCGCCTCGCTGCCGCGCTCCCTACCCCCCACCCCCCTCCTCTGTGGTGCGCGCGCACCACAGGTTTCGATTCCGTGCTTGTTAATTTTATCGGCTTCCGTCAGAGGCACTGTAGTGCCACTCTCTCCCCAGCTCTGCCCGCCGTTCTTTCCATACTCCGTCTGCTGACCGTCGTTGTGCTAGAAGTACTGTGCTGCCTATATGTCACCTAACCCACATTGCCAAGCCTTTGGATATATGGAAAAATGCCCCTTCTATCTAAGTAGTACTTGTGTACAGAATACTGTGAGAAATGTTCTACACAAATTAAAAACAATATTCATATTTTGTCTGCATATTATATTGAAGCTGGTGCTTATACAGCGCTTACTGCCTCTGACGAGGCGCTGCAGCGCTTTGCGAACGTGCAGCACACTTCACCTTGGGATCCCAGTGATTGTGATTTAGTAAAGCATAGCGGTTACAGTTAATCACGGTGTTTCCATTCCGTGCAATTTACAGTCATTCATCTTTGTGCAAATTTGGTGCCAATTGTGGGCGCTAATTTCATGTAGGCAAAAGGCAAACATTTTAGACTGTACCGACTGCTGCAAAAAACGAAGCACGTTTGCGTACACTTACATTATTTCGTATAGCGCTAAATAGCACATTGGTTCCAATTAGCACCATCTGTCCAGTTTGAGGACCCCGGACTGGGTTTCTCCATTCCCCAACCAAGCGCACAGCTCCTAGAAGTCATTTTGCGTGCAATTATCAATTCGCCATGCGGCTTTTCAAGCCATTTTGATGGTCGTCTGAAGCAGAGGGCCGCGGAGCACTCGAGGAGCGGCGAATACATTCGAGGTTGTATTATAGGGAAGCTGAAATTGATCCAGCGTAGACTCACTGATATGTGTTGCTGAGGGCTGTACTTTTCTTTCGGTCTTGCAACATTAGAGTATTCGGTGGCGCTAGAATTGATCTTTTCGTTTCTGCCTTCAGGGCGGATCCCAGGAGGATGGCATGTTTTATTCATATCAAAACATCCTCGGGAGAAGAGCGCCATCAATTATTCTTTTGTCTCAACCTCATTCATTCATGCAAATATGTTTTCCCTTTGTGAACAATAGCAGGGCAGAGTGCAAGGTAGGAGAGTGTGACTATTTGTTACCATTTGTGTAAATCTACGTATGTTCTTGGTGACTTTAGTAACAGACAAAGCCCACCCCCTGCCAAGAACAGCATCTGCCGGAGACTTAGAAATACGGTTAATAGGTGTGACAATTGTTGTAATTGTTTTATTTTAAGCAGGAATTTTCTCTTTTTATGATATTGTGTTTCTTCTTAGTGACGCTGATTGTTTTAGGTCTCGCATTACTAAAGATTTGAGCTATTGGCGTTGCCTTATTATTTGCAGTGATAACGCCGATTCTTATCTTATCACTTTTAAGAATCTTCAGGTCGCCAGGATCTTTTTACCTGCTGAATAGTGTAAAGGGAAGAAATCCTTTTCGGTTATGCAACTGAGTTTGAATCTAGTTTACCCAAAAGACCACTGACTCCGAGTTCAATTTTGGGGTTTTATTACAGCCAAGAATAATTGCACATGCAAGCACCTCAACACGAGGTTAAAGAAATAGATGGGCACTAATACAAATAGCATCCTACGCAGGAGTATGATCCGACTCAGGATAAGAAGAATCGTTAGCTCCAGAAGTATTAGACAGGCAATGACAGCTCCAATCTCTATGTTATTCCTCATTTATCTAAACAAGCATAAACCCATTGGCTGTCCCTACTCTACTACTAAGTGGCATACCTACTTAACAGGTTTCCCAGGCAAGAGTAAAAGAAAAGATGTCAGCTGTGAAGACTTCCTAAGAAGTGCACTCACAAAGCATTTTGAGCTCGATTCTAAGATGCTCCTTCCAAGTCCCTCTCTGTCCTTTTCTCTGCTCTCCCCTACCTCTTCTCTGCTCTCCTCCCTCGGGGCCCTGTCCCTAATACAAAAACACAAACTCAATTGAACACACCCTTTTCACGCCTCTTTGGCCAGGTCTTCCTTCTCGTACTTTTCCATCGAAACTCTTACTTCATCCAGGACGGTTGTGATGACCTTGGGTCCCAGGCACCTTCTCCGCTGAAAGTTTCATCCTTGCATTCCAGTGTACTCCCATCTCAATGCCTCCCACCATCCCAACTCGTGAAACAAGGAGCCAGTCTTTTACTAACGAGGCATGTGTCCTTGCACCTGCAACAGAAGATACGTTCAACAGAAACCTTCCATTGTGCTAATTAATTCTACTGTCGGTGCCCAGAGAGCCTTTCCAAGAGAACCTTCTCTGCCTACATAATAAGCTAACATAAGAACAAGCAGGCCTTTCCTTAGCGTATGTTCGGTCAGGCCTTTACACGATTTAAACACCCCATTCTTAATCACTTCTATAAGCATTGGTTCATTACACTTCATATGCGAAAAGTGAACTACACGTGCAACTTAATATGGTACACGTTTAAACTACTGCATCTCGATTACACATGGCCTATTCATTAATGCATTGTTGAGCACGTTTCAATTAAACATTACATTTGCAAATCCTAATAGCACAACTATCCTTCTATTCACTCTAATAATGTCAATTACAACTATATTAACTGAACATTCACTGTTATATATCTGAATATATGCGGGTGCGAACTAACGATGATTATGATGCACCCCTACAATTTTCACAAGAGCACGGCGCTCTATCAGCAGCGCCAATAGCTCAAACGTTTAGTAATGCGAGACCTATTGCATTGCAAATGCTTGTTTTGTTTGCAAGGAGGTGCTGGCTGTGTCTTTGGGAGGTCATAAATGAGGGGCTGTTCCGTGAGGTCTGTGAGGGGCTGTTTTTCAGAGCCGCTTGGTGACTGTGGTGGTTGTTGGCGGTTCTGGGACGAGCCCCCTAAAGAAAAAAAATACGGACCCTGGCAAGTTAATTGTTTTGTATAAATCAAGCACTGTTTGCCATTGAGAGAGCTATTTGAAATATCGGATAGCTCAGTTCCCCTGTGCAACTTGGTGACTGTGCTTTTTGCTTCAAGCAATGTTGTGATTTTTTAACAGCACCATGCCCAGGCGCTATGCAGGACCCCACCGAATCTTTTTAACACTTCTCATGTTTAAGAAGCCGCCCAGAAAGTCATTGCAATGATGGAACGTGGGAGTATTAAGCAACATAAGAGACAGGTGACAACATAAACATTTTCAGTCATATGGGCACAGTAGTATATGTGGTAGATAAAATTTGCACTATAGCTTGTCTCTCTATTAAGCGTATCACTTTGAATTTGTTTGGAACTCACAGCTGATGCCGTCTTTGTTGCATGACTAAACGAGCCCCTGATGCGATGCAGGAAGACGCAAATGTGTAAAATGCACCGGTGCTATTTAACCAAGTCTACGGCACTCCCCGTCTATGAGTACTCCTGGTTAGCGCGACAGTTCAAAGCGAAAAGCAGAAAAAGACAGCAGGGTCCACTGGGAACGTAGTTTTAAAGTTATTTTCCAGTCCCTACTCCCCTCATAATACATTAAATGGTGCGTGGTACGCCGTGCGCGGCGCGCAGCTTAGTGGTCTTCAGCTAGGGTGGGGCAGGGCTGGGCTGGAATTGTCATGTCAATTTGACTTTGTGTAGCAGTGTAAGCTACACGTGAGGCGTCCGGGGCACTGAGACTGTGAGGCCATAATTAAAATTGCTAGCTGCGGTCTTCTGCCGCCCACATGTGCCTGCTGCCACCGAACCTGCAGGTGACTATTAAGTAAGTGGTTGCAATTTGTCTTCTTTGTCGCACTTCACTCCGGGCGATGTTTTGTGTAGTAATTAAACCAGATTGTTGTTACACTGATCCCCCCTTCGACGTGTGTGTCCCTTTTGTGTGCGGGGAGCTAAGCTGGATCCACTGAGCCGACCTCCCCTCTTTTCCCGCCCCGCCTTTTGTACTCTCTGTGTCACTGAAAAATCAGGCCTTCGGACTGTGGTGTCAAGAAAAAAGGGATTCCCAGGGCTGAAACCGAAATACTTTCACGCCCTCACACACACCTTTCACCGGCACATGAATGCGCCTTTTTAACTCAGGTGGATATTGTGCATCTGAGGATGTTAGCAGTTTTTGACCTGCAGAAAATCGTTTGTTATTATTCACATTGTGATTTCCAAAAGTCAGGACATTTACTCCAAGATAAGAACCAATCTAAGGAAGTAAATGTCCTACTTTTTTTCTTAAAGAAATGTAAGGTGGTGAAGTACTTAAAAGAATGCTTATTATTATCTTACTGCAATAGCCAATACGAGAGGCATGATTTAAGCCTAACGCGAAGAAATGGCAGGCAGTTCTAAAATTCCAGTACAATGAAGATCGAAAATAAAAATACTCATATTTTAATAGATATCAAGTTTACATATTTTGTACATAAAAAAGACACAAAAATAGTATTTTATTTTATAGGTGCGTTCAAGCTTTGCATCTCACAAGTTAGGAACGGGGTCACTTAACTGCGTATTACCCAGAATGCACTGAGTTGCAGAATGAAAGCCCAAAATATATTTGGCAGATCACCAGTTGCTTACAGTTGGTATAATTATGCAAATGCTTCCGTGGTCAACCTGTAGGCCAAGCTCTTCTCTTGGGTGCAAACTGTCACTGTACTGAGTAAGATCAAGGCTGGCTTTAGGGATGTCCGGCTGGTGCCACCACATGAGGCGCCGAACTCTTGGGGGACGACTGTGTTTTTAAATATCTTATGGGTCTGGAGGCACCTTTTTCAGAGTTTGTGTGTCCAGCAATTTTCAGGCAACAATAAAGATGTCAAGATAACTCTGGTGATTAATGTACCTGCTGGAGAGAGATTGGAGTTTTGTCTAGTGACACTTTTGACTCATCATTAAGTAGCGCAGCCGTAGCCCATCTTTACGGGTGGAAGGGCCATGCTCCCCCGCGTTTTTTTTCTGACAAGAAGAGTGTCTGTCAGGCTGAGCAAAGGTCAGCCTGACAAACACTCTTCTTATTCAGGTCAGCCAGCCAGGAGCTAAACATGCGCTAAATGCCCAGGCTCCTGGCTGCCTGAGCTGAACTTTGCCAGGCTGAAAATGTCAGAGCTCCTGTGGGCGTGACCTTTTCAGCCTGGCAAAGCACCTCAATGCTCTACCCTCGAATTGAGGGGGAGCTTCATTGGTAGTCTCAGACCTGGGTGCTTCAG
Organism: Calotriton arnoldi; assembly: GCA_963921515.1. Lineage (NCBI taxonomy): Eukaryota > Metazoa > Chordata > Amphibia > Caudata > Salamandridae > Calotriton > Calotriton arnoldi. The sequence goes on along the minus strand of CAWUFW010013010.1, from coordinate 169,661 downwards.
TTTTAAGCCCTGAAGTGCCCAGGGTCAGTTGTCTATCACTGCACCTCGTCACAGAGTAGGGTGGGGTTAGCAACTCTCACTAGCTCCATCCTAATCCATCTGCATGCTGCAAAGCATGTGTACCATGTAGATAATTGAATTGTATTTTATGAAGTTAGCTTAATGGGTTACTGCTTCCTTCAGAAACATCCTTTTGTTACTTGCAGTTCTTGAACTACAATCCTAATATAGCACAGTGAGCTATGTGCTATCATCAAATAGCTGAACAAAGCAAACACAAGTAGATGATGGATGGAGAGCTGAAACTTTTCAGACACTCACCCCCAGTCACAGATCTTGGTTGAATCCATCATTGTTTTTTAGCTCACTTCGCCACCCCAGTTCAGACCCAGCCATATGCAAATCAGTCTTGACCCTGTTCCTCATGGGAACAGTCCACCCCGAACTGCCAAGCAAGGTCTCCCCTGGACCGGAAACGAGCATCCTGGGACTGGTTTCGAGGTAACACCCTCATCAGCCAGGCTAGCTTGAATCCAGTGGCAAAGTGAGCAAGGGACCCACGTCTGGGCATACCCTGCCAACCTAGGGCGAACAAAGCAAACACAAGTAGTTGATGGATGGAGAGCTGATACTTTTCAGACACTCACCCCCAGTCACAGATCTGGGTTGAATCAATCATCGTTTTTTAGCTCACTTCGCCACCCTAGTTCAGATCCAGCCATATGCAAATCACTCTTGACCCTGTTCCTAATGGGAACAGTCCAGCCCGAACTGCCAAGCCAGGTATTCCCTGGACCGGAAACAAGCATCCTGGGACTGGTTTCGGGGTAACACCCCTCATCAGCCAGTCCCTGACCTGAGAGATCCGGACTGGGTCCAGAGCGTGGGGGGCCCCCTGAATGTACTTTGCAGGGGGGCCCCCTCAAGTTTCGTTACGCCACTGTCAGGCAGTGCTTCGTGGCTGGCACAGCCTTGGTTCCTGATGCGTATCTTCTGAGCAGCTGATTCAGTTGCATCTGATAAGCGGTGGACCTGTTGTGGGATACAGGTCTGCCCTGATAATGGCAGCTTCTTGACTTCAGTTAATATTGACAAAAGAAATTCAGGTAACGAGGAGAGGCTGCTGATTATTGGAGAGCAGCAGCATACTGCCTGCGCTAGGTGAACTTTGGATTGTGCTTTTATAATCAGTGTATTGAGGCCCTCTAGTTTTTGGTTAATCCCAGCTGTGTACACGGCGAGTGTGTTTAATAGGTCAACCTGTAGATCCAGTTTGTCAGAGTGATAATTTAAAGCTGATACCGCTGATTGGAGGGTTTGCAAAAGTAGTGACGAGAGCACATTCTCGTCGATCGAGCAGCGACTCGCCAGAACTGGGTTCTTGTTGTGATCTACGTTGAAAAAAGATAGATCTAGTGATGTGTTAATGTTGCAGTCCCCATCTGGGGGGACCGTGCGGTTGCACTGGTCGGGTAAATTTAATGAGGTTATTGGAGGCAGCAATTTGGTCTTGCATGGAGATGACCTTGCCTGTTGCTCAATTTGGAGGCTTGATGCTATTTTGCGCCCTGCAGGATCGTCCGTGATGGTTTGTAATTTAGGTGTTAAAGGCGAGGGCAGGCTTGGATTAAAAATGGGCTGGGAGTCCTCCCTTAAGGTAGTGATTGGGGGAGAGACAGACACAGTCTCTGAATGAGCGGTTAGCAGATCGTAGGGGAACTCTACGGGTCCCTGTAATGGTGAACACCACTCAGCGACTTTTTGTACGAGGTGTTCGACCTTTGTTAGGGTGCTGGACGGAGATGGGCTGTAACCTAGCCCGCTGGGGCCGTCATGGATCATGGCCTCGACTCGTATTAGAGCCAGATCTGGTATTGGGCATGCCTGGATGGTATCCAACATTGCGTTGTGTGGGTTTGATCTTGACTTGCAGCAGTGTTTTTAAAATAATCCCTCAACGTTGCCCTTTTGGAGGCGGTGGCCACAGGAACTGTTGCACCAGGTTTTAGGTCGGGGAGATTGGAGCTGGCGGATAATGACACCCCCGATGATGTTTGTAAGGCTGGCGGGCCATGGGGGGGTCAGAGGCTGGGAGAAGGGTTGCTGAACATGTCCCACGATTGAACTGGTCTGAGATGTATCTGAGGCGAGGCCTCCACCATATCCATATTTTCATAAGATGACTCAGTCTTTGAGTTTTGTATGTGAATTTTGGGGGGCTCCTTCCTGACTCTCCCTGACCTCATCGCAGATTGTGTTAGATTGGGTTGGGGCAATGCTGCACTCCACCTTCTGTGGTGAAACAAGAAACAGAAAAGTGAGTGCTGTTCTAAGTGGTGACCTTGGCACCTTCTGCACACCCGCTGGGCGCCTTACCCCTAATGTATGGGGTTTAGGAGGTGGGGAGGCAAGGGGGCAGCCTTCTGCGGTGAGCGGCAGGAGCAGTATCCCTATGGTACCCTGTGGTGCCCTGTTGTGCCCACTGCTCGCGTGGGGTACCCCCCCATGCCCCGCAGCCCTACACAGCCCTGCACATGCACCCGCTGGGTCAACGCGGTGCCTTGAGGGACTTGAGAGGCTTGGTAGATCGGTAGATCTGGCTCTTGGCAGATCGGCAGGCTTGCGAAGAAAATGCGGATGACTGCTGGTTGCCGCCCATCTAGCCCCGTTTCTGCGCGGGATCCTGATGGTGCATGCGAAGCAGGCAGTGCAGACGAAGCAAGCGGGGGCACGCTGGGAGACCGCAAACTGCACCCGGTCTGACTGAGCCGTCTCCGTGGGCTCCCGGGCCCACTCTTCGCTGCAGCCCGCTGCGACTGCTGCACTTGCTCGCCCAATGGAGTGCCCCTGGTGGGGTTAATGAAATTTGGAGAATGGAGGGGTGGAGGGTGCCAGTGAAGGGGGTCGGGGGGACAGCACTGCACACCCCAGCATGCCCCCTGCTGACTCTGCCGACTCGGCCCCGCCACACGAAATTCCGTGGCTCCGAGGGCCAAAACGCCAAAACGCAAAACACCGGCTCCGTGCTCCTCTGCTCCTCCGGTCTCTGCTCCTCTGCGCGCTCCGCATCAATATGACATTCAGAGAAGACTCACCAATAAAAGTTGGGTTATTTTGGGTTAGCGTGAAATGCCAGAAAAAGGCACGATTTTGGCGTTAAGGCAGGATCGCTGGGAAATCATGAGTTTCCTTCAATTTGAATTTGAAAGAGCCCAGGGGCTATTAGGGCCAGAACAAATAATTTCAGTGTTAATTGCTTTGTTTAAATTGTTTTCGTATGTAGCAGAGATAGTTTCTGTTAGTTACATGGGGGCTAATTACCATGTCGGGCGGACTTAAGTCCTGAGACTGATCGACCTCTGGTAGGAGGTCCCGACCACCGAATTAGGATGTTACCGAACACTGTTTAGTCGCATTCCTACATTTCCCTGTGGGATAATGCATTACGGCCGTAAACCTGCCGTAATACATGCTCCCATAGGGAGATCGGAGGTGCTGTTCCTCCCTGCACCCCGCAGCAGGCACCTCAAGGTGCCAGCCACGGGGTGCAGGCATCAACAGGGGGGCATCTATTGTGCCCCCTTGGCCCCCACCCGGAGGCCGCGCACCCAAGGGGGCCCTGCTGGGGGCCCCCAAACACGCTTTCCGACATGGTTTCCATGTCGGATAGGCCAGCATGGAAACCATGCCGGAAAATGTGCATCATAATCCCGGAAAGACCCGCCCTTTGGGATTACGAGCCGTAGCAATTATTGAGCCCGTCGGAAGCCAGCCGGAATGACTGGCCAGTTGAGTTTCCGACCACCAGCATTGTAATACGGCGGTCGGAAACTAAACTGAGGGGCCGATACAATGCGGCCAGGAAGGCTTCTACCGTTGTTCGCAGTCTTTAGGGGCCGCATCGTAATCGGCCCCTTAGTATTGTGGGTGTTTAGAAATATAAAAAAAAAGTGGTTGGTTTCATGTTTGTAATAAATAATATTACTAATTACATATTTTTATATAATAAAGATAAGTAACACATTTTTTTAATTATATTTTCGAAGTTTATTTGATTTATATCTTTACATTTAAATATATACATATATATTTGAAAAAATAAACATATATATAGAGAAGTAAATGAAAAAGATACATTTTTATTATTAAATAAAAAATATAAATCGTATTTAAATTGTATTCAATGTTTGTACATTTTTAACTTTTTTTCCTATTGTTTGGCTTTTTAAAAAACTTTTCATACATTGCTTTATATACATATTTTCAATCATTTTGTTGGTAGAACGGGCTTTCTATTAGTAAATTGCAGTGGTTAGCTACTTCTGTCACAGGGAAATAGGCTGGTGCATTAATTTTTTTTATTACAAAGGCGAAATGGCTGTTTGCAGCATATTCAACACTGAGTGCAGATTGTTTGACGTGTCTTCATATGGTTTCATTGGAATGATAGTAACAGCCTTGTATGGCTGTACGGTGGTAATTTTTTTAAATTGTCTGAATCATGGCTTCTTCATTGTATATGATTATTTTTTGTGCGTAGTAGTTATTTGTTTTATGTTTAATGTGATTGAATAGTTTGTAGTAAGTTCTATTTTGTTTATTTTGTAGTTCCATGCTCATGACGGAACGGTTCCCTCATGAGCCACGGTGGGCATGTGCTCATGACGTAACCGTTCCTTCCAGGCACCCAACCTTGGGGGATGCGCTGGTGCTCCCCTCATGGGCAGCCCATCTAACACTCCCAAACAGGGGTGGCAGCGAAAGAGTTTCAGCTGCCACCCCGACCCCCCCCTCGGCAATCACATGACGTCAGCACGCACGGCTTATGCTGATGTCATCAGGAGCCCCCGAATGCGATGAAAGCCATTTGCTTCCAGGCGTCCGGAGAAGTTTTCCTGCCGGGGAGGGGGGTGGGTTTGGGCACGCAGAAAGGCATTGGGGAGAGGAAAGAGTTTTTCTCTCCCCTGTTGTCTCTTTGCAGAGCATTCCTGCTGCACGATTGCGCATGGGGTTGCGATTGTGCAGCAGGAATGCCCCCACTAAGCACAAGGGATTTTTTTTTAGGAAATGGGAGCGACCCTTCGGGGAATGGTCGCTTCCAAAGGGGGTGATTTTTCTTGTCAGAATTTTCTGGCCCCACTGGGATAGATCAAGAAGATGTGTTGGCCTATCTGTCCCCCGCGGGGGGAAGAAAATCCCACTAGACCCAGGGATATTCTTTGAAAGTGTACGGGGTGATCCCTTGGGCCATGATCGCCCCCCAATTTTTCTTTTTATACTTTGCCCATTTTCTGCCCCTGGGTAAGGGTTGCCCCAATGGGAAGGGGCTTCAGTTATTATTTACTTTTGGCTGTTTTTCTGTCCCCCTTGGTGGCAGATTGGCCATTTGGGTAGTGACATAGCGTGTTGTAATGTTAATTGTTTTATTTCTTGTCAATTGAGATTGTAATGTTTTATTTCTCCTTTATTTTCAAGTTCAAGACTTTTGCTCTTTTTACTGATGTTCCAGGTTGCAGTTTTGTCACTAGTAGTTCTGCAGTTTGTGTAGTTGCATGTGTTTGGTAAGAAAACGTTTTTTGTACTATTTAATCTAAATGAATATCATTCCCCTGCATGAATGTGTTTTTGTGAATGGTGTAATAATAGCAGTATGTTTAGCTTCTGTTTTATTGAGTGTAAAAATCTTTTTGCATTTGTACTTTATGTGTATTTTGTTGTCTTGTGAGTAATTTGTTTTGTTTTTTTCTTTCTAGTGGGATATCATTGGTTTTTGCTGTGTCTCTGCAGAATAGATGCTGGTGAGTGTAGCTGTCTCTGGCAAGTGAGTCGTATAGTTTTGAGTATATAGATATTTGTGATAAAGCCACACTTTGTTTGTTGCTTATTTTGCACAGTGTTGGTTGTTGTTGATTTGTTTGTCAAGTCTCCTTTCTTTGTAAGGATTATGACTAGCCGCAGCATGACTGCAAAGCAGGTTGTTGGTATGCTTTTTGAGTCTTCCTCCGACCACGATTATGAGACTGACTCTGCATCTGAGGCAGAGGAGGGAGTGGAAGATTCTGGCACTAAATTTTCTGTCCGAGAGGAATCATCGGATGATGAAGCCACTCTCAGTGCAGATGAAGTGCCTGTTTTAGAGGAGGACATTGATGTGCCGATAGTGCAGCAAGTGGCATCTGGACTGCAGCCTGGGGCTACAAGGCTTCCCATTGGAAGAGCTGACCTCTGGGTTGCCAAGACATGGTGCAGCCGGCGTTGCCTGACTTTACTGGTGTCCCAGGGTGTAGAGTGGATACTGAAAATCTTTTGCTTATAAATTATTTTCATTTGTATATGGATGATGTATTTTGGAGGAGATTGTTGAGCAGACTGATTTGTATGCTGAACAGTATTTGAGGGACAACAGTGGCATACTTAGGCCACACACACAAAATGGCCTGTAAGGAGAGTCATTGAGCGTAACCCTGCATATATTGAGTAACAACCTGCTGTTTTCCTCCTTCGAATGCACATGCCTACTGGTGGTGCTTGCAAGCCATTGTCACTATCTTGAGCTAACAGTGTGAAGCAAAGGCATTTCCAAGCTCGCTCTGAGGCACCAATGGTTTCACATGGTTTAAATCCTCAAGACCACCTACCTAAAGGGTAGGTTACTTTCTTCCAATATCCATAAGCAGGGTTGGCTTACTCCAGCAGTAAACCAGTATACCTTCCATCTCTGTAAGGTTACTGAACCACAAAAGTTTCAAAGATGATGTTGGCAAGAACATCTTTCCCATTAGCACGCCAAGTTCTCCGTCACCAGCCACCTTCCACTCGTCACCAACATTATAATGCTTCCTTTGTACAGAAACAAAACTAGTTTAATTCCAGTAATACAATCTGGGTGTCCACATCCTTGCCACGCAGTATTTTGCATCGGTTTTTAAAATCACTCACTCACTTTTCTTAGCACAGGCCCCCACTTAGTTATAGAAGTGCCTCCCTGTCTCCAGGTGTAGGCCCGCTCTTTATCAAACGTGGTTTTTAAAGAGCGAGGACTGCCGATGATGAAGCATGACACCAGGTGGTGTGTGAGGACAGTCCATACATTTTTTTGAGATGTCCAACACCTCTTAGTTTACCGGCATAGTGTGCCTCATCCTTCAATAAGAATCAGACACTGAGTCAGGGTAGCTTCTTGTTGTGTGATACATGCCATGGACTGTACACATGTGCAACTGGTTCCCCCTGCAGCAACATCCCATCTCTACAAGAAGCAGAGGCATATGTACTCCATCAATGTCCAATCGTGGACCATCGGAGATGTTCACCAGCATGCTGGCCAAAGACCCAGGGAGTGTGCATGATGCATACATCTTCAGGCACGCCATCATAAACAAATACTTCCAGAATGGCTAATATGGGAATGGCCTACTTGGAGGTAAGCAATACCCAAGTACTCAACAGACCCACCAACAGTCAGAAATGGATGACATAATTCCCATCTCTGTGTCTGTCGAAGCAGATCGGCCCATAAGTATGAGGGGCGTGCTCCATTCATGCATCATGCCACATGTGTCAAGCAAACCCACAACTCACACATATCAAAACACCTAAAGTCATTAACATTGAATAATATCCAAGCTGGATAAGGCACCACAGTGTACTGAGGACATCAACCTCAACATGGATCTCACACAGCTATGAGAATAAATATAAGGCATACACCTACACAATCCCCTACAACTTCTACTCCTACACATGCATTTGAATGAAAATGTATTGTGGCTACTAATGTAGTACACAGTTCCTCATGACAACATCAGTCTGTCCCACATGAGCATGACCACATTGCAATATATATGTGTGAAGCAAAGTGTACCATGATAACTATTATGCCCAACAAAATAGTGGAAGTCAGAACATGAATAGAGTAACAATCCATGTGACATGTGTGAACTGCACCACATGCATGACCCAATATCACATGGGCAAGTAAGTGTACCATGAAAGGCCTGTGCCAGTGTCATGTAGACCAACAACGACATATGTGTTTTACCATGGACATATGCCTGTGTCAGTGTTAACCATGTTAGTCTTGTCGCAACCTACCAAAGGAGGACCAACTAGCCAATTATCAGATCTCCAATCTGTCACTTCACACATGTAGTGGGAGCAAATAACGTAGAGTGGCCAGGACCATCTCCAAATAGCCATCACAGAAAGATACAGGATGTTATGTTACCAAAATTTGTTAAGTGCACACATACCCTGGGGTGTCTTGGCGCTGTCTACTCCTGAACAGGATGGAGCCTAGTTGTTGAAGAGCCAAGTTTTTAGCTCTTTCCTGAAAGATGTAAGGGTAGGCAGATCTCTCATATAGGGTGGCAGATTGTTCCACAGCTTGGTAGTAGCAAAGCTTCTGCCTCCCCTGCGGACTTTGGAAAATCTGGAGGTGGTCATATGGTTTGCCCCTAATGACGGAAGCTGTCTACCCGGCTTATAGATCTGAAAGGAGTTTTTCAGAAACCCTGGGCCTATATTGTGCAAGGTCTTATAAGCTAAGCACAGAGCATTAAATTTAATGCAACTTTTTACAGGGAGCCAATGCAACTGCCGAATTTCTATGGCTACTGGCATGAATTTAGGGGTCCTCGTGGGTATCCACATCAAAATGTAAGTCAGGATGTAGAACTGCACTATGTCTCAGCCCATACTCAGCATTTGTCATTGCACAGAGTAATGGAGGGGCCAGTGTAAACCTTTGACCAACTCTATGAGTATCACATATGGTGAAATGTGTATGACCATTTAACTGCACATTACACACATAGACCAGAATGTATCTGTAACAGTGACCCAAAACATTGACAGTTGGCCTATATTTTTCTATTTGTGTAGGATATGGTCTTCAGCCATTGCTCATGACCCCATATGTACATCTTCAGAGCAAGCCGGAGAGGAACTACAAACAGGCACTCTGCAAGACCTGCAATATTGTTGAGCGAAGCTTTCATCTGCTCAAGGCCAGGTTCCGATGTCTCAACATTTCAGGGGGGAGATTGCTGTATTCACTCCCAGTGGTGTGCAAGATCATATTTGTCTGTGCCATCTTGCACAATATAAGTGTGCAGAAGAATGTCCTGTGGGATGGGGACCAGCAACAGCAGGACCCAATCGAGCAGGAGAAGGAGGAGATGGTGAAGACATCCAAAACTCAATGGCTGGCAATAGGCAATGCACACACATTGCGCAACAGTTCTTCAGCTGATTCACATGACTTTGGTGGAACTATAAGTGCCATATCATGAATGTTCAACTGGTAAATAAATGTATGAATCTAATCTTTGTCTTTTTGTTTATGTCACAGTCCCGGTACACATGCACATCTTGTCAACTTGAAGTAGGTCTCAAAAGTTTACAATCATGTCATCAGACCTGTTGAGCAATATGGGCCCATGTCGCACATCTATCAATTGCACATATACAGAAATGTTATGTGAAATTGTGTACAGCCTCATGAACGCAAGGAGTCACACGTATGCACACTGTTAACGTACACATGTGACACATCCCAAGTCTACAAGCATGTCTGCAAAGATTTTTGAGCAGGAAACAGGATCCCTGGGAGTCCTTACCTGCATTGCAACAATCAATGCAGTGTACCACACACATAGGACTAGTTGCGTCAATGAAAACAAATGCATTGCCCATTTCACTAGTAATGCATCAGTCAAAAGCGATGGTTTAGTAGTAAACGAAATGCGTTCGTAAGAAAGGTGATGCTTTAGTAGGAAATGTGATGCTTTAGTAGGAAAGGTGACGCTTTAGTAGGAAAGGTGATTCATTAGTAAATGAGATGCTTTAGTAGTAAAGGTGACACTTGACTAGGAAAGGTGATGCTTTAGTAGGAAAGGTTATGCATTAGTAAGAAAGGTGACTCGTTAGTAAACGAGATGCTCTAGTAGTAAAGGTGATGCTTGAGTAGGAAAAGTGATCACTTAGGACCCGATTCCGATCTCGTTCGGAAAGCATACCGACCGGCTCGGTTCTGGAATGCTTTCCGTATGACTCGGATCGGGGGAGTCCGACCGAACGAGTACGATGCATCCATATGCATCCGGATCCGATTCGGTCGGACTCCCATTGACTTCAATAGGAGCCTGTGTTCCGAACGAGAACACAGGCTCCCATTGACGAAAGGGGTGGTTGGGGAAAATCGTGCACCCTGTGGTGGGCACCCCATGGTGCCTGCCACACTGTGCATGGTTGGGAAGAGGGGACCCATGGTTAGCCCCACGGGCCCAATTCAGAGGGCCTCAGGTGAAGGGGGGCCTGCTACTGGCCCCCAAAGACCGATTCCGGCAGCCGTTTCGTTCTAGGCAAACCGATTCAGAAAGGCTGTCTGAATCGGTCATCGTACTCGCTCGTTCAGAAACCAAGTCCATAGAGCTGTACGAATCAGGTCTTGAAAGGCTCCGAATGCCTTCCGGAACCGATTTGGTTAGCCCAAAGGGTTTCCAGGCATCGTACTTGGTCGTTCGGAACTAGGAACGAGTCGGTCGGAAACAAGGTCTCCGGATCGGTTTTGGCATAGCCGAATCCGATTTGGAGCCCTTCCGACCGAGATCGGAATCGACCCCTTAGTAGGAAAGGTGATGCGTTAGTAAACGAGGTGCCTTAGTAGTAAAGGTGAGGTTTGAGTAGGAAAGGTGGCGCTTGAGTAGGACAGGTCACGTGTTAGTTGGAAAGTTGACATGTTGGTAAACAAAATGCTTAGTAGAAAAGGTGACGCTTGAGTAGGAAAGGCAGCGCTTTAGTAGGATAGGTGACACGTTAGTAGAAAAGGTGATGCGTTAGTAAATGAGATGCCTCAGTAAGAAAGGTGATGCTTGAGTAGGAAAGGTGACGCTTGAGTAGGAAAGGTGACGCCTTAGTAAACAAGACGCTTTAGTAGTAGAGGTGATGCTTGAGTAGGAAAGATGATGCTTTAGAAGGAAAGGTGAGGTATTAGTAGGAAAGGTGACGCTTCAGTAGGAAACGTGACCCTTTAGTAGGAAAAGTGACTCTCTAGTAGGAAAAGTGACACTCTAGTAGGAAACGTAACACATCCAGCCAGGAAATGATGCAATGGCTCAGCCATGCTGCAAGCAGGAAGTGTGAGGTTCCTTTTAATTTCACCTTCACTTGCTTGTCTGTGCTGACTGGTAGATGTGTTTGCTGCAAGCTCTTGCGATTTGGTGTGTGATTTGGTCTGGTTGGTGTCTCTGCTGTCCCTGTTGTGTTAGTTCATTGTGATTTGTGTTTTGTAATTGTATTTTGCAAAGTTTTGTCCACTGTATTGTCAGATGTTTGTCCATTTAGGGGTTAGTAGTTTTAGGGTGTAGGGGGAAGGGATAGTTGTATTTATTTTTTGAGGTTTAGGGTGGCTAGTGTGCGTAGGGAGATGTCGGGCAGGGCCAGATTAAAGAACCTGTCGTAAGAGGAGCTTGGGGACCTGCTGTGGTTGTTGGTGTGGTACCTGCCACACATGATCCACAGTGGAGGTAGGGTGAGCCTAGGCTATCCTACACGTGAGAGGCGGGAGCGTTGGGAGAAGGTGCGCTTTGAAATGAGTCAGATCTTCAATCTCCAGCGACAACACACCAACTGATGGGCCGATGTAGTCAGCCAGGAGGGAGATCTCCTTGATCACCTGAGGACTGAAGTTGCTGGGCCTGCCAGTAAGTCCCTATATGCCATGAGCTTTTAGCTGTGTGGCTTTCACACACATCTTTAAATGGTTTTTATTCAGGAAGGAACAGATGTGTATATGGGTTAATATGGCATGATATGGGCTAACTCAGTTAAATAAACAGAACATGCCACAGGGGCCTGTTCACAGGGCATTACAATAGCCAAACTATACCATGCAGTGCAGGGGATGCCCATAGGTGATGTGAGACCCATCCAGCACTGTGCAGGGAGTATTGCCACCTAGCCCGCCAGGTCATTACTGACTCCAAACTGTGGGGGCCACCCGCCATGTATGTTGCAGGGGAGCACACTCACATGTCATCAGGCCACAGGTTGCACAAAGTGTTTGGGTAACCCCCACAATGGTCACACATACGTCTATATCACGTAAAATCGTAAGATTTCCTTTATGAGCCTGTATAGGTCTCGGCTGAGCATTGGCCATACACAGTTCACTGGTCACATGTAAGGAGCTCGGTGAAGAAGATAAACAAGCATTGGTACTGTCTGATGTGTGTAGCATTGTAAATAATGTTTTAACTTGCATTATCATACTATGCAGAGTGTGGTCAGTCAAATTGGACTGTTCACATAGCCATCAAAGCCAGGCACCCTTGCACCATGTAGCAAGCTAGGCTGGTCTTATAAGTTGTTCGCAATCTGTGCACCTGATACTCTGCCTGGTATTATCTGAAAACACAGCAGGATGGCTTACATATGTCCAGCATTAGGGTCATCCAATTTTCCCTTATGCTACAAGTCCAACGCACAGAAATACCCAGCACTTGTGAAGTCAATATACTGTGCTTCATATGTACACAGTGTGCATGTTCAGCTTTCACAGGGAAATGTATCAACCTTTTGCCTTGTAGGTGGACCAAACCCATTCACTTGTGACAAGGTGGAGAGCTTCAGAGATCCCAATGCTACCAGTGAGTGTCATCTGATTGTTCCTGTGCTCTGTAAGGATTGTGTGTGTTTACGTAAATTGGTTGCAGTGACATGTGTAAGGGGTATCATCAGTCAGAGTAAACAAGCTTTAACTAACATGTAGAATGTAGATTCACAACAGAAGTTTGACAAAGTTGCATGTGCAATTGACAGGGCCAAATTGGTATGTTAAATCATTCCCAATGTATGCAGGCCCACATGATGGATGGCTCTGATTATGCTGTGCAAATGTTGTGCCAGCAATGGAGTGTATGCTCAGGGCACATGTACCATCACCTGCCCTAAAACCAAATTGGTTCTTATGTCTCTCTCACCCATAATATGTACAGAAAGTGACAACATGATCACCAAAATATGTGACACAAAGGTTGCATGGGATAGGCTGTGATTTGCCTGACACAGTATGTTTGCCCAAGTCTAAATTTGAGCATGAGACAGGTGTGGTTGAGGTGTAACATGTCCCAGACAATCCTACCAATTGTCAACATGACATCTAATGTTGACATGTGCACAGTGAACAGCTTTTACAATGTTTCGGTCTCCCTATAGTGTGTTCACATAATACCATGCACATGCCTGCAGAATAAGTTCCTCTACCCTACCAAAATTGGTACCGTCTAAATGATTGAAGGCATGTCAGACATTAATGCCTGACAAACAGCATATTGTCATGGGATCTATACATGTACCTGTAGTTCAGCGTCTAGCCACAGTTTCAACTCCAATGGACTTGGGTGACCATATGAGCAGGCTCGGCATACCGAAACATGATTCCTTACTAGTATAGATGCTGCATTTGATGTGCCATAATTAAAAGTATTATTCATGATAGCCAAACCAGTGGGCAAGTTACATATCCCCATTTGTTGCAGTGAGTGTCTAAGTCCGTTGCCCTTACCAATGACTTACTTCGGTTCACCCCTTAGTCCACATTCATCATATGTGGCAGATGTCATCCCGCATCATGGGTACATGCGCATCCCTCAGAGTGCTGTACATTGGTCACATGTTGGATGGGTTGACAGAGGAGCAATTGCCCAAATAGCATGTTGGTATAAATGATGGAGGGATGAACTTCAATCTGCCTTTGCACATTGCTAATGTATGCATGCACATGGAAATATATGGTAAATTTTGAGTGGCAGGTCCACTCAGGCCATGATGATTCCTACCTCAGTGCAGACTGAATAGGTATGAGTCGATGTGGGACATGTCACCAGTCTACGCACGCCAATGCAGTTACATGCCTGACTCATGTACTCATATACCCAATGCCCTATATTAAACATTTGTCCATACATTTGTAGTGTTTAGTGAGGAATAAGGCCAATGCCTGAAGTACCACAGGCATGTATGCACTGTGTTATCAGCATGCAGGCCATTTCACAGTCAACTACTGCTGTCGTTACCCATGCTGTATCCCCCAGGAATTGTCACTATTGAGCCTTTTTGGTAAATTTCATGCAAGGTACTGCAGATTATACTTAAATATATGAGATCTACAGCATACATGCACACACTCATCACATGTATTGAGTATGAGTTGATGTGTATTTAGGCAATAATCCATACAGAAATGTCTGGACAGACTCTTGGGTCTATAAAGGAACACATGAAATTGTTAGAATTTAATTATGTGACCTATGTTAAATTATTCCCGGTATGTCCATGTGGCAATCTTGGGAGAAGTGCCCAACAGGTCTGTTGAATTGAAGGTAGCTAGCCACACTTCGTCTATGTTTCAAATACCTGGCACAGAGTCAATCTATGCTGCAATGTGTGCGGCCTTGTGTATATGCTACAACAGTGAAGTATCACAATACATGTACTTGCTACACATCACTCATTTCACATAGCTGATTGGCCATAGATTTTTCCCTCTTGCATGCTGCATGGGAATCCCCAGGAAGCACCTAGCTGGACCATGTGTACCATTCCATGTGTACACAACATCATTGTTTAGAATCTGTCTTCATATGCACATGGGTATATGTTTATGAGGCCAGACACTGACATTTCCTGTTCCTACAAGGCCAAGACCTGAGTACTTTAGCATTGTAATTTTAGGGGAAGTACATGCTTCTCATGATGATTGGTCATGATTCGTTCCATAGATCTCATTTTTTGTCTGGACATGGCACTTGTGCTGCTAATAGTAATTCATACATGTAATTGATGATAACTTAGACAAATTCAGCTTAGTCTAATACATATGTCCATCCTCTGTAAGGAACAACATGACCCCTGATCAGGTAAAATCCTATTGATCCGCTTGGAGAGGTACCAACACATCAGGCATGCTGCCAAGACCTACAGGGGCGTAGGGAGCCAGTAGGAGAAATCAAAGGCAACAGGGACATTGAAGTCACCACCTAGTGGACAGAAATCCATGGACAGGGCAAGCACCAGGCCACATGTGGTGGTTTCCCATGGTGGTGGTCCCGGGGGCAGTTCCAGGACCCTCAACAGCCCCACCAGCAGTGGCACCACAGGCGGTCAGCACTACGTCTGCGCAGCCAACTGAGTTTGAGAGTCAGTTGCTGAAGGCCAGTGAGAGACAAATTTGAATCTTGCAGGAGTACAACTGCAGATTGCAAAACTCATGCAAATGGTTCAGACCTTGGAACAAACTGCGGATCGTATAGAGCAGAAATTTTAGAAACTCCCTTCAACATTCTGGCCCTCCCTACTTCATATTGGTTGTTTTTATTGCTTAGAGTTTTAGCATAGGTTAGGGTAGGTTTACCGTAGTGATAGGTTGGGATACTTTTAGTGTTTTTATAGTTTTTAATCTTTATCTGTTGTTTGATGGGGATATGGATGTGGTCAGGTTGTTAGGGGGGTTAATGTTTGGTATGTGTTATAAAATAAAAATAAAAAAATAAAATATATATATATATATATATACATATGCAAAAAAAGAAGCAGAGAAGTCTGGGTAGTTCCCAAGTTTAGGTGGAAAGCAGCTCCAATATAGATCACTCTCAACAACAGCGACACTCTAAATTTGCTCACCTCAAATGTCTGCTTTTCTATCGAAGTCTTTAAGCGCAGGATTAGCACAGTACCATCCATGCCAAGATAGAAAGGGACAAAGTCTTTTGCCAATTCCACAGCATAGGATTAGCACAGTGCTATCCATGCTGAGCTGTAAAATGGCCAAAACCTTTTACAACTCCAGGCACAGTATTACAGCTTTGGATTGGTAAAATACCATCTAAGCCAACCTGAAATGAATAAAAGCAACCCCTGACACGTGTTTCACTCTCATTAGAGCTCTTCAGAGAGGTATAGCTTTGTCCAGACATGAGGGAGCACCCAGTATTAGTCGAAACAAAACCCTTTCAGACATAGAGTGACGCATAAATTATGCAAAAAAAGAGAAGAGAACTCTGGGTAGTTCTCAAGTTTAGGTGGCAAGCAGCTCCAATATAGAGCACTCCCCACACCAGCAACACTCTAAATTTGCTCACCTCAAATGTCTGCTTTACCCGTGAGCAAGATCTCTGTGGAGATTGAAACGCGTTGGGTTGCTGGCACGCTTTAAAATAAAGAATGCTGGAGCAGTTTAAATCAACTGGAATTGACTCAAATTATTATGGCATCTGCGAGTGCGAGCGGAATTTCCTTTTGGATACATTGTAGCGAGTAGAAACGGCGTGGCCCTGCCGTACCGCTGTCTGCACCGCCTGAGAGCGTCCAAAGTATCGGGAAAGAGGGTTAATCTTGGAGGAATATATATATATATATATATTTGTTTAGGTTTTAATGTTTAGTTAGTTTGCGTATAGGTGAAGCTTATGTTTGTTTCATGTCCAAATGTGTATTAAGGGGGTGGGGGGTTAATGTTTAACCTCTCTGTTGTGGTAAATGTGTAGAGTATGATAAGTTAAGTTTAGGTTAGTTTTAAGTTAGGCTAGTGTAGGTAAGTTTGCATAGGTTAGTTTAGGCATAGTTTAGATAGTAATAATTGGTGTAGGTTATAGAATTTTAAATTATAAGATTTTTAGTGTGTGTCAAATAAATATTCTTTTGGACTTTCACAACTGCTTACTTATTTACTGTATGGCAGTTGTAATATCTGCTTAGAATTTTAGATTGTAAGATTTTTAGTGTGTGTTAAGTACATATTCTTTTGCACTTTCACAACTGCTTACTTATTTACGTTGTGACACATGCTGTGGAATTTCCTGCCAGTGTTTGTATACATGTATTACCAGGTGTAGCACCTAAGTAGTAGATCATTTCACGTTAGCAATGGAGTCAATTAAGGGACCTTCAAACATCATTGGGCACTGTAAGTGGCACTCTTGCTGTGAATTGACATACAGCCCAAAACAGGTATTAACCTACTATTGCACTGTGTGTCCGTGATGCTACATGTTTTGTATGGATGATTGAGTCAAACCATTGTGACTAAACTAGGATGTGTTGGGTGCCATACTGATGGCAGCCACTTACACACTTTCCATAGCACCATTTTGTTGTCACATCACTGTTGTTTGCTGGCTAGAATGCATGGAAGTATCCCCCACCTGTGCAGAAACATCAATTTAGTAAGACCATTGACTGATTGCTAATTGTAGCCCTTTAAGCATGTGACCTTGAGTAACTACTTGCTAGTTTAGATACACATATGGATCACATAAACTATGTTAAATGGCCTGTGCAGATTTACCATGAATTTACAAGAGTAAGGATGCACACCTTTTATGTTCATTTTCACAATTTGTCCATTTTTACAACTGAATGCGTGCTATTTGGTATGGTGCCATGCCCGAACGGCACCGAGTGAATAACATAGTCCGAATAGGGGCAGGACTCTGCCCCAACCAAATGCACAGCTAAAGTCGCCTGTAGGCAGTCATCTCTTTCAAATAAATTTCTCCATGTATTCCAACTTTATCCATATTTTCGACACTGTAGCTAAACTTATTATCAACATTGTTTCTCTCGCCACACGCGGAGTGGTGCTTGCCAATTTTCATAATTTCTGATGATTATGCTGGGCCATCCGAGCCTCTAGCTAAAACCACGAAGGATGCAAATTCGTCTGAGGCAGTGTTGTTTATTTTAAAAAAAAACAATGCATTTCGGGCAACTGGGTGCCCTTCGTCAGAGGTCACTACAATGACAAGTAAAAAAGCAAATATTACCATATTACACCTCTCATTACATAAATATTCATACCTTGATATACAGTTAATTTAAATGCTCAACGTAATTTAACATGCTTGATAAAAAATGCTTACGACAACAGAATATATCCGAAAACTGAAAGCTGACGGGATTCTAACCCTTTCTCCCATGATGTTGTTTCTCTCAACCACACGACTCCTAAACTCAACCATCTACTTTCGTGTATGGACGTGTCACGTACACTATGTATTAATTCATTCTACTACACCCACCTGTCCCACTGGACTGTAACCTACATTCCCCTTCATCCTCGCAATATCTCATTCACCCCGACCCCATTTATAATCACCAACTTCATGCGCTCCCGCCTCAATATACTTTCATCCACCCGCTTTCAGCCACTTATCCAACCACACTCGCAACCTAGCACACACAGTGTTATAACATACTCACTTTTCACATCTTTCAAACCCCTTTCACACATCATCAACGAACCCATACCTTTCTAACATCTATCGGAACTCATACAATCATTCGCACCGACTATGAATTACCATTACTTGAATCTTAACTCTGCTATCACACCGCTCCTTACCTGCCGAAACCGTTACCACGCAAACATCCTCAGTTCTCCTCCCCCATTTGGTAGTAGTCTCCCTTCTTCCCACCCCTCATTTAAACACATACAAGTCTCCCTATTGGTCAGCTATTTACTCTTTTCCCGCCGGCAAAATAACATCAACGTAATATTAATCAGTTCTCGGAACTCCATTTCCCATAATCCATTGCTATTGTGGGAACCTCAAACTGCACATGGTAAGTACATGAATCAAAGGTGTCATTTATTGAAACGGAACTACGTTCATTGTCATCGAGTACTCGTGAAGGTTTCTCCAGTTCATATACTTTGCTGCACTGTCTTTAATGACGATCCACAATGTCTCGCCTGCCGTGTGGAGTAGAGCGATGTCCGTTGTTTGTCTTCTTTTATCCTTAACTTCTTTGATGGGTGCTATCCCGATGTAGGGCATACGCTACAACATGAATTCACAATTCACAAGAGTAGGGATGCACACCTTTTATGTTCATTTTCACAATGATGTTAGAAAGGTATGGGTTCGTTGATGATGTGTGAAAGGGGTTTGAAAGATGTGGAAAGTGAGTATGTTATAACACTGTGTGTGCTAAATTGCGAGTGTGGTTGGATAGGTG
Source organism: Calotriton arnoldi (assembly GCA_963921515.1). Classification (NCBI taxonomy): domain Eukaryota; kingdom Metazoa; phylum Chordata; class Amphibia; order Caudata; family Salamandridae; genus Calotriton; species Calotriton arnoldi. Next base: position 150,641 of record CAWUFW010013010.1, on the reverse strand, counting down.
GCTGAAAGCGGGTGGATGAAAGTATATTGAGGCGGGAGCGCATGAAGTTGGTGATTATAAATGGGGTCGGGGTGAATGAGATATTGCGAGGATGAAGGGGAATGTAGGTTACAGTCCAGTGGGACAGGTGGGTGTAGTAGAATGAATTAATACATAGTGTACGTGACACGTCCATACAAGAAAGTAGATGTTTGGGTTTAGGAGTCGTGTGGTTGAGAGAAACAACATCATGGGAGAAAGGGTTAGAATCCCGTCAGCTTTCAGTTCTCGGATATATTCTGTTGTCGTAAGCATTTTTTATCAAGCATGTTAAATTACGTTGAGCATTTAAATTAACTGTATATCAAGGTATGAATATTTATGTAATGAGAGGTGTAATATGGTAATATTTGCTTTTTTACTTGTCATTGTAGTGACCCCTGACGAAGGGCACCCAGTTGCCCGAAATGCATTGTTTTTTTTTTTAAATAAACAACACTGCCTCAGACGAATTTGCATCATTCGTGGTTTTAGCTAGAGGTTCGGATGGCCCAGCATAATCATCAGAAATTATGAAAATTGGCAAGCACCACTCCGCATGTGGCGAGAGAAACAATGTTGATAATAAGTTTAGCTACAGTGTCGAAAATATGGATAAAGTTGGAATACATGGAGAAATTTATTTGAAAGAGATGACTGCCTACAGGCGACTTTAGCTGTGCATTTGGTTGGGGCAGAAGTCCTGCCCCTATTCGGACTGTGCAGATTTACCCCTGGGTCTATAAAACACAATTTCCTTTAGATGGTAGGTAGTGTCTTTAGGGTCAGCACATCCACCAAGGTCTACTTAGTCTAATCATAAATAGATAAAAGGTAAGTGATTTTATTGACACGTGAACCAAGGAGCAAGGAGCATGTGGCAATCCTTGAGGCTACAACCCCAACATAGTTTGTGAGCCATTGGATGTCCAGACTGAGTCCATGGGGGATACATGTCATGTGACATGTGGAGTAGAGGAGTGTTCCAATGAGGAGGAGGGCAAAATTGTCATTAGGGAAGATAGCCACATAGACAGTCCACAAATGTGTAAGATCAACAGGTGGGAAAGCAAATAGAGGACAGTACCAGTTGAGAAGTAAGCTGGCATGGCCATAAGCACAGGTCAATAGAAAAACTGGCCATGTGCAAAGAGAAATGCTACCGGACAGTTTTTTCTGTGGAAAGAGGGGAAGTCCACATCTTCATCCTCTGAGGAGTGTGGTGCCTCCCGTGTGGGGGGTGTTGTCGGTGCCTGTGGCAACAGAGGCACACACACATCAGGGGCTGAAGATGTGGATCATCTGTCCTCAGCATCATTTCTCTGTGCCAACAAGTAAGGCAGCACAGCACGAAGAAGGGCCTACTGGTTTGCCAGCACATCGACAAAGTCGTGGTATAAGACACCCATTGTTGCTACGTACGAATCTTGCTTCTGCTCCATGGACTCCAAAATGTTGCGGATGGCCACGATCTGGTTGGCAACCTCGCTGGTGCCACTTCTGCAAGGCAGTTGTTTGTGCCTCATTACACCAACAATGTTAGCCAGGGACTGTTTGAAGCCATGGAGTGGAGGGTAGGTGCTTCTTATGGCCTTCGAGGTGTCCATATTGGGACTGAGGCACCTACGCACTGCCTTTCCGGTGCCCTCCACGGTCTCCATCCCCACCCGCACCACATCTACCAGCTCCCGCTGGACTCCTACTGCACAACGTTGGAATTCCACTTGGATATCCTTGGAGTCCAGGGCTTAGGGGCCTGGTGGTGTTTGTTGGGTGATAGGCAGATCCTCTGGAGATGATGTGACACTGATGGCCCTTCTTGCGAATGGAGATGGTGTCTGAATGGAGTACAGGATTTGCTGGAGGGTGTCTTGGTCGAGGGTTGGCAGGCTGTCATCGCCAGCATGATCCTCATCCAGGACAGGCAGCTGCTCAGGAGTTGTTGGTACATCCTCTGCAATGAAATAGATATATGTTGTTGTTAATCTATGCTAGATAGTGACTTGACTAATGTGGTTGACATTCAGACTTCCTACTAATTCTCTGTCAGGTCAATATTGATGCTTAGGACATCTGTTCCTCAAAGGCTTAGAGGCCAAGTTGCAGTGTATTTGCCTTTCAGATGGAAATATCTCTGCATTGTTCACACAACTGCTTTGTCGCAAGGCTGACTTGTTGTGTCATGACACATGTTGCAGCACAGTTACATAGCTCGCTGGCCCTGCCATTCTTGCACGTGTGATATGAGGTACAGTCCACTTCTGCCTTGGTGAATAGCTTTGTTTTTCATGATGCCTATACTGATTATGTTTTGACGTATTGACACCACCACTGTACACATTGCACCTAGTCCCCAGGGTGCCTGCATTCCTGTGACTAGTACTCAGCCCACAGCTCATGTGAAGGTGAAGTGGGTTTTCTCATGAATTAGTTATGATCCTGCAGTCTGCCTTTCACAGTACACCACAGCACTCTGCCTTGTTGTCCTGTCTTGCATGCACATTGTGCATTCATCTGGTCAAGGGTTCAGTTTTTCACACATATCCTGCACACCTCTACACAGTTTCCAACCTTGCTACACTGCAGGAATGTATGAGGGCATGTACTTGCCATGGGTTTCCTATTTGTGTATACTCATGTGACTTCATAGCACACACAGTTGGCTCCATATTTGTGGATAGTGGGTACTGTGTAGCAACTATGAGGGGATGGGCCCAGTCGAACTAGGTAGATTGCAAACACTGACACTCATCCCATTTCATCATTAACAGAGTAGGTTATCTGCAGAGTTTTCCACATCTTTTTACTCTGGCCCCCTCACTTGTACATGTATATGCCTCCTCTGGAAATCCTGATTTTGGGACAGGCACTCAAGTTACTGCCACACACTGATGGTACCCAGATAATACATTGACTCTCATGTGCCTTTAACACCAACAATATGCACGATCCTTATCCAATGGACTGACATTGCTGGCTATTTTTGAGGGCTTTGGGATGAGCTGTAGGCCACATGGTAGTAGTGCTGGAATTGGTGTCATGTACCTACCCAGGTTTGCCACACAACTGGACCCATCCACCTCCGCCTCAAACCATCCCTGACTCCTGCCCTTTGTGGTGGCAAACTAGTTTATCCTATATCTTGACAGATCTCTGTTTCATATCCTGCAACCTTTACTTATGTGGCATGGTGAGACATTTTTCCTTGAGACTCCCTCCTGCCACTTGATCCATCCTCACCCAGGGCCACATCACATGCAGGATGTGGTTCCACAATGGTCTCTTCTCTGTCACCCCTTCCCAGCTGCAACACAAGTTCGAGTCTGTCAGACATAGCAGTACATGTGTCTTTGTCAGGCTAGCTTGCAGGACACATATCCCTTCTCACCTCCTTGCTATGCAATGTCTCCCCATTCAGATACAGTAGCAGTTGGACAGGCTCAGCCAGCGCCTACAATGCACTGCACTACCTGGGACCCACCAGGGCCACACACAATCTTTTATTTCAACACACATAGTCCTCTGGTGTGCATCACTTGCATTCTACCCCACACCCAGTCTGATTTTGTTAATGACAGGAGTTTGGCAGGTCCCTACCATGGGAGCTGACAGCTGTGTGCTCTCACCCCCCACGTCGGGACAGCTGCATGATATGTAGTTTCATGCAGTTTGCTATACATGTGACTCTTGGCATGTTCCTATGTGTTATTCCTTCACATGCCCAACACCTGAAACCCCTCTCAGTCAGGTTGAGCAGGGTTAATGTTTCCATGCATGATGTGCTGTTCCATTCCATGTTTTTTGCTTTGTATTGTGGGACTTGTAGTTCTGGTGACTCATGTTATACATACTACTACAAGCCCCAGTATAAAAGGTGAACCTGGACTGGTGCTGCACTTCACACATGGAAGGGATAAACATGAGGGAGCTGGACCGAGCTGTGCCACATGTAACTGGGCAGTGTGATTTACATTTATGTGATGTTTAATAGTACCTGACCCAGATTCATGCCCTTTGCCCTGCACACAGCGCAGTGGAGCGCTAGGACCTAGCTAGATGCACTGCACAACATGCCCTTTTTTCCCACATTGGCTCTTGTTGCGACTTACCCGGTAGGTCTTGTTGATCCTCATGGACTGCACTGTCTTGTCCCTGAGCGCCTGCCACCAACTCCTCTGGGATGACAGCTGCCACCCACTACTCCAAGGCATCCAGTTCCTTCTGTGGCACTGGGCTTCCTCCTCCGGCCTGCATGGCTGCCTTCAGGTTGTTGGCTAGTTTCTCCTTTGTCCTGTGCTTATAGTCGTGCCAGCATTTTTTGCAGTTGGTGACTGTCCTCTTGGCTTGTCCCACACTGTTGATCTTGGCCACCTTGGACTGCCAATTTGACTCTTTCTTTCCTAATGGAAATTTTAAGGTGACAAAGAGCTGATGGTGGTTTGTCACCATAGTGATCAAGATGTAATTCTCCTCCTCACTTAAGTTGCACTTCCCCTCGGAGTCTGTCTGGACATCCTGGCTGGTGCTGGGGTTGTTGTGGTTGTTGTCTTTGCTGTTGCTCTCTTCTCCCCACTCTATGGCTGCCTTCTGTGAAGTGTGCTAATTTTTTTTTTTCAAGAGCGTCATTCTTTGTATGTTTTTGACACTTGACTCACTGAAAAGTGACGCTAAGGTGGTTAGTGTCGCTGTATGTGCCGCTAACTAGCCTTACGCCAGTTTTGCTCCCGATGCGTCAGTTTCCACTGTGACATCACGGCAGCATCATTTTTTTGATGCAGCCTGATCCTTATGCCATGGTGTGCCATCCCATAAATATGGCACATCCATGACATGTAAAAATTACATAGTGAATCACAAGTCATGTTGGCGCATCGCTGACACAACGCAGTAATGAGTCAGTTCTTTTAAATGAGACCCTAAGTTCTATTTGCAGAAATGGAAATGACAGAACAACATAGCAATACCAGCACTACACAATCTTAGGAGGAAATGCCCTGTCATCAGAGCAGCGAATGGGAGACTAAATAGAATATGACTAGTATGCTTACAGTATAAAGAGAATTTATAGATCCACAATGTGGTGGTAGGACTTTCACTAACTATTAGCAAGATTGCTGTAGGAAGGGGAAGTGAGAATATCCAATCTCACATTTAGGACTCTAGCCATGAAGGCTTCCTTGAGCAGAAGGACAAACTGTGGGACAAGGTTGGCCAAGGAATCAGCAATCTCTTTCTCCTTCTGCCTTCAGTTCATCCCTTTATCCATGATACCTGCTGTTTTTTCTACTGCTTGTGTTTTATAACAGCTGAGAGAACCTCCATACCAGTCTTAAGGTAATATGTAAAGAATGAATTTATAAGAAACAAATTGACTTTCCCACTTTCAAAATCCCAATGATTCTGCTTTTGTAGGCAAGCATACTTACCAATGCCACGTGCCGCCGCCCTGACTAGACTAGTGTTATTAATGTGACACCCTGCTGTATGCAGAACCATCAAATCAAGACATTAGTGGTGAGAGGACTTTTACTGAGTTTGTCTGCATCCAGTAAACATGTGCTTAGTGGAGCAGGTAATAGCAACCTGCAAAAAGGAAAGAGACGGGGAGATGCTGGCACTAGGGAAACCGGATATTCTCCTTGATGTATGCCAATCCTAAATATCTAAAAGGAGATAAAAGCAATAATTTCTTTATCAAAGTAACAGCTAGCTGATGGACATAATCCAGCCTCATGAATACTTTATTAGGCCCAGATAGGATACAAAATGGAATGGGGATTGAAAGGGATAAATGGGATGGACAGAGCAGAAAATAGATAGCTAGATAGAAGGGAGCAAGAAAGAAGCATTGCATCCATGAAGGCACTATCATTAGGAAGGATATTTGTTGTGAACGCTGACAGTTCCCATTCCAGCTTTTCTATTTCGATCATTTGGTACTGCCAGACTCTACTATTTCTATTCTGGGCCTATTTTCAAACTTTTCTATCTCATTCATTGAAAGTGTAAAGCTTTAAAGAAATGCATAGAAATGTTTGCATTATGTCTGCCTCCTATCTAAGAGGACATGTTTTATTGTTTATAATGCTGGTTGCCTATAAATTATAGGCTTTAATCAATATGGTAATCTTAATAACACATTAGTCACAGTGAGTGTTTAGTCTTGTTGATGCTTTATTGCCTGCAAGTGTAACATATCTTTCACAATATAAGATAAAATTGGCAATCAGATACTATAAAAACTCAAGTTATCGAACCATGTCATAGAGGGACTTCAATCTAGGATTATCACATCAGAGGTCACACCGGTTTGCAGCACCAACTAGCCTATTGTGGAGGCAACATCGGGCCAGTGAGCAGAAGTGTCCTTCAGCCTGTCGCTGTTTATTTTCCAGACCCAGATAGGCTGTGATAAAGACTAGTTGAAGATCTATTTCGTAGCAAAAATGCAGGTATGCTGTGTGATCCATCTTGAGAAATTCGAACAAAGGCTTGCTATTTACTGCTTTAGCTGGAATTACTATAATGCTTAGAAATAGCCCGAGGCTGCTAGAATGGAAAAAAATCAGTAACCATGTTAGAAATGTTTCTACTGTTGTCGGTGACCATAACATGTTTAGTTGCATTTGTTTTTTCTTTCTGTGTGGTTACCATTCATTTTTAAGCACTAGATTAGGATGTTAAAATAAACATTTTAAAATACCTATCCTGTTTCTTAGTGCTAATTTAGTGTGTTATTCATCTACAAAGGGTGGTTTGGAGTTCCTCTGTGTCCCTGAACTTATCTTGTGGGACTGATATGCCCCACTAAAGACTGGTTCAGTGGTTTGTTTACAGGTTGCAGTCCAATTGGATTTCTAATTCATATTGGTGCATTGACCAAGTCCTTGCGCCAGGGGTTATAAATGCCACTCCTGCAGCTCTGGGATTGGCCCTCAGATCATATCAGCTTTATGGCAAAGATCAAGTTGGACTGAGGAGGTAAAGGAAGCAGTAAAAGAGAGGTTTTATACATGTTAATGGTGCATCTTTTGTTATAGATCTCAGTAGCGTGATATAGTATGTGCCTAAGTACTCTTAATTTTAGCACATCAATGGACTGAGGCATAAGAAGAAAATCTAATTTGCCCAGGATCACACAGTTTCGTTACATGGGAAATCTGGGCTACAGCACAGATCATCTGGCCCCACAAGCACCAATTAACTACTGGATCACATCTCACTTCACCATTCAACATTGAAATATAACAGAAAGTCACCCTTTGTCCCATTACCAGGTTGTGTTAAAGATATGTTGTTATCTTGCTAACATTTGTCTGATGACAGCCTCAGGCTTTCACAGGATAGGTATTACCGATAGGGTGTCTAACGCACCTCTAGAGGGTTAGGTCAATGCCATATTTTCAGGATCTTGAATAAAATAGATTGGCTGGGGTCAGTTCTCAAAAAGAGCCCAACATTTGCATTTTCTCAAGTTCAATCTTGTGCTGAAGCAGATTGTTGGCTTTTTGGAATTCATAGTATTTCCCAGGTCATTTCTGGAAACCTGAGCCAGCCACACATTTCCTCATGTACTTATGAGATTCTTACCTGAATTCCAATTTCCCATTAGAAAATATAAAGAAGCATATTTTTGCATGCAAAAACAATTCGAAAGGGAAAATGCACTTGCAAACTTAGGGCATCATTACGATGCCGATTGCACTCTCATCCGACCGGCACTGTAGCGGAAGAGGGACAGCCCGAGAAGGAGTCGGCGTTCCCCCTGCCTTTATTACAATGTGGCCTTCACGGCGGTCACAAGGTGCATATTTCCTATTGTGGCTTGTGCTGCGGGTTGCAGCTCAAGCCGCAATAGAAAATATACACTTTAAAAACATCCCAAACCGTGTGGCAGGCACCACATGGTGCAGGGATGTTTAGGGGTGGACCATAGGTGCTCCCCAGGCCCAATAGCAGAGGGCCACAGTGGAAGGGGGGCCCGCCAGGGGCCTTCAGTCACTTTCTGCCTGCCTTTTCATGGTGGGCAAACCGCAATGAAAGGGCAGACGGAAAAGAACATTGTGATTCCTACGGCGGTGCCTGAGAAGGCACCGTCCCTATTGTAGGGATTACTGACCCTCCGACGGTCCACATCGGATTGTACCTCCGCCTGCTGCCTCCGACCGCACACATTGTAATGCGTTGGTCGGACTGCAGCAGCAGATAGCGGTTGGACCGCATCCGATGGCTTATTGGATGCGGTCCGACCGCCATCAGAATAACCCCCTTATACTTCTTTTCTATTTTTTATCCATAAACATTTTTTTCCTGTAAAGAAACTCATTTGCCTACCCTCCTAGCATTTTTCACAGAAGTAATAACTATCTGACCTTTTCCAGGTCACAAGTGTGTCAGAGACAAATTTGTGAATACCTGCAAACATATATATATGTTCATGGATGTTCAATCTGTATAACGTCTTCCAGACCTTCGCCCATCCGCGGCCCTGTTCATAACTTTACTCCAAAAAAAAATCCTTTAAGCGTTTTTCATAAGTGGAAAACTAACTTTTGTGAGCAGTAAACTTTGTTTTGAACCTATAAGGTCTATTTTTGTGTATATGTCAAAATTACACTCGTAAATAGTTTCCATAATTTGGCCCAGAAAGAATGAATCTATATAGAAATCATTTACATAAGCACTAGTGTTCCTGAAAATCTGGCGTGGGTCTGTCCATCCTGCACATTTGTAAGAGAGCCTCCATTAGTCCAATATAGTTTCTTGCAAGCAAATGAGGCCTTATCTGCAAGAGATAATGAGAAGGAAAAATCACGATGAAAATATGAATTATCGGCTAAATCCAAAGATTATTGTAGGCGCAATTCTCCCTGAAGCATCATTGATCAGTGGATCGGAAACAGGAAAGAGAAACTTTTGCGCCTAGTGACAGCCTTTGTGACGAATATACACAGAGCAGCCAGAGGGCAATTAACAGGCCGACCTCTTAATGACCTCTCGCTGCACCATGCATTATCTCCAGCACACTCTTTTTTCTAGAACATGGCTTGATTAAGATAATGATACAGTTGCAAATGCAAGGCGAGAATACATTTTGCGGCTGGCCCTGGGGGCGCTTCATGTCCCAGCAGCTAACCAGCCCTGTTAAATCGCGGGCCAGCCTTCTTCCATAATTCAGATGTGAGGGCGAGAAAGGAGACAGAATAAAGAAAGACCCTTACTGAGGTGAATGGAATCCATTATGAACATAATTCACAAGAATCAGAAAATAAAGGAACATGGCTTTCTACAAGACGTCTTGGTAATAGGTATTTTAATATTCATGAGCCGGGACATCGTGGGATCCGCGGGGTCATTGGGAATAACAGAAGCTAGGCTGCACTTGACAGGGCCGGGGCAGGGTCAAGGCAACAAGACCTCCACTTCCGTGCATTAATGGCCTGTGATTTACTCCTGCAGAAACAGTCAGACGCGCCTTGATCCTGAAGGTGGGCGCATTAAAGAACCCGTTCCGCGGGTAATTGAAAAAGGACTTCAATCTGCAGGAGTCTGATGCGAGCCATGATTGTTCGAGAGCCTGCCACCCCTCTTAAAGGTTTCTCAAGTAACAATTTCCGTTGACAGCTGTGAAACCTGAGAAAGGCGAAATCTGACTTTTATTTCAGTCTTGTTTTTCAGCATCAATTTTAGATTTCTCCTCGAGGTCTAGGGTGTTTTAGATTCCAAATTTTAAGCTGGTAAATAAGGACAGGTGGGCTCCTGGTGTTAGAAAGTGTTGGTGTGCATTTACTGACAGGTGAGGCGGATTGCATGGGGGAGGGATTGTGAAGGGGATCTGAAGGAGGGGTAAGTGGGCGTGAAAGCTTCCAAAGCCATGCCTTCCATATCCCTCAAACTTTGGAGGTATGATTTGTGGTGATGTTAATAAGACCAGTCCTACCTATCAGGAAATTGTTTTGACTTCTCAAATAATGTTGAATGATTTATCAAGTGTATTATCAGGGAAAAGACGTGTATTCCCCTCAATTCCTGTAGCATATACATAGGTTGTGGTCTAGAACCCCCAGGTGAGAGTCCAAAAGCGTCTATGATGTGTCAGATAAGGGGAATCTTGTCTGCATTCCACACAGATCCTTGCGGGGAAGAGGAGCTGTTAGGAAAGTCTCACATTCACAGAAGCAGCACTCTATTCCTGTGACAAATGTAATGTACTTCTTTTCTCAGGATTACATCTAAAGGGTTCCCTGGTATTTTTCCAGAATTGATTCTTGAAAAAATGTATGTTTTGAAGAATGCAAAATTGGAGAATACGATTCCGACGCAGTTCAAGGAGAGAACATAAGGTGCCTGTCTGCAGAAATAATCTGATGATTTGTTTTTCCGCTCTATTGCACTTTTTTTTAGTTTTCTTTCAGAAGTAAACACATTTGCCAGCACTGTAAATTGCTTTTTGTTTTGGGTTGCTCACTAAAAATGTCCTAATTAGCTTACCTCCTTCCCTTTCCCACTCCTCCTTCACAATTACCCTTTGTATGCTTAGCTGCTCCAGGTCGTATAGTGCTACGTAGTTCCTGTTCTGCATGTTCTGTTTACTGTCCCCTTCATTCCTGTCCTAAACAAGCACTGGCAAATCTAATCGATGAGGATATTTCATTAGTGAAATTGTGTCTTCATTTATGAACGAGGTTGTGTGTGGTTGTGTGGACAGACGATAGGGTAAATCTGAAAATGAGTCAATGGTTAAATGAATGAGTGAGTGCATGGATGAACGAATGAGTGATTAAGTAAGTCGATAATTAGTGGGTGAATTAGTGCATGAATAGATGGGTAAATAGGTTAATGTGTTGTTGAAAATCTGAATAAGTGAGTGGATGAATGGGTGATTAAAATAATGTGTGGTTGCGGAGAGATTGCACAATTCATTCTGGCAAAGGCCTTAGACTTTTGCAGTGTTGTTATAAAAAAACAAGATTCCTAATGTTAGCCAGTGTATCAGTAAAACACTGACAGAACACCATTGTACCAAGAATGCCCATAATATACAAAAGATTTTCCACAAATGTGCAGGTGCAAGATGGTTACCTTTGACCAAGAACAAGGATGTGCACGTCACAAATGTTCCTAATTGTGCATGTTTAAAGTTGTGCTATTACTCAGCAATCTTTAGTTTGTGTTTAAATATGCCCCATCCACTCAGTGATCCTTAGGGGCATATTTATCAAAGGATCATGCAGCGCAACAAGCCTTCTTGCTGCGCTCTTGATAGGGAAAGGGCGGGAATGTGACGCATTTTATATTATATGATGCATTCCAATCTTTTTCCTGCGCTGGCACAGAATGTGCTGTCTAGTGCCAACGCAGGCACCCATGCACCGTGGTGCAAATGTGCCTGCATTGTAAGCAAGATTGTTTTTATGCAGGAAGGGACAGCTTCCTGCACAAAAAGAATCCCCTGAGGCATTTTCCTCTTTCTATGTGAACTAAAGTATGCAGCACATATAGAAAGAGGAACTATGAGGAGAAATAAAGATATTTCTCCTCGTTACGCCTCACCTAGGACGGTGTAGCATTTTGCACATTCCCAGGTCTACCAGTAATGATAAATCTGGGAATGCACCAAAATCCAGGAGCGGATGCATGGGAACACCCACTCTCCACCCATGGAACGCCTCCCTGGGGCAGAGTAATGCAATGCAGTGATTTGCGATGCGTTATGTTACTCCAGATTTATCAAGGCACTCAGTGCCACGCAAGGTGGCCTTGCGTAGCTTGATAAATCTAACTTAAGAGTTGTTTCGCTCTTGCACCCATTGCGTGGCGCAAGGGCGACACAACTCTGATACATTTGTCCCTTAGTGTATGTTCATAAATCACAAGGGCTGGCTTAGTCTTGTACCATCACTTAGAAGTCTTAACTGCATAGCCAACTTTGCACCATCATTCATTAATCCTTGGCAAATTGCATGTATGGATTTGTAAAATCTCCAAGAATCTTAGTGAATGATAAAACGTTCCCCGTCATTAAGCAACCATTAGTGCAGGTTTGTATGTGCACTGTCAATAGCTACATACCAAGTTTTTCACTATTGCTCAGTCATATCCATGACTTGTTTATAAGTGCGTTCAGATTTTCACCATTATACAGACATGTCCGCGATCCCTCGTCAGATGTCCGTCTTTTAGTTCCGGTTCTTGTCGGTCTCCTGCCAGAAGTCCTTCTGGGTTGCTGACGTGCAGCGCTTCACTTGTTGGGCATCCTGCTCCCAAACTGCTGTCTCTTTTGAGTGCCTGTAACCGTGTCCATTGTGGTTAAAAACCTCTAGTTTTTCCTGCAAGACAAAAAGAAGAGCAGATTTGCTTTAAAGAATCCGCGTATTATGAAAAGGTGGTAACATTTATTTTGAAAGTTGTGTGTTCTGTTGAAAATGCTTATCTAATGTGTCTTTTCCTCGGTGAGTGGAGATCCTGTTTTTGTGCTTGCTTTACTTGATGACTGTAAAGACAATATATATATATATATATATATATAGCAGACGCCGTTCTTCGTGGATTCCCTTCTCTGGGAAAGGACGGAACACGAACCCAATTTGGTGCATGAAATCTTTATTGTGCTCTCAACACCACTACCGCCCTGACGCGTTTCGGCCTGACACGGCCTTGATCACAATATATATATATTCCTCAAAAAAGCCCCGAGCTTTGAAGTAGCACTCCAAGAAGGTAAGTTTCACAAAACCTTTTATTCAAAAGCGGCGTCAGCAACCCAATAAATCCATAACCCTGACGCGTTTCAGTGCCACAAGCACCTTAATCATAGGGCGGCATGTTGATGAAAACATGGAATGGACTGCCACCATTTATACCCTTCTGGCAGTCGCTTTCCAGTAAGCGGCATGCCGGGTGTAGAAGTCCCAATTCCTCCGTTTCGGATATCCTAAGGAGCTGTATGGATATATCTTCTGGCCCTGCCCCTTTTTGTGTATTATTTTTCTTTGCTTATCCAGTATGTTTTTTGTTTTTTTCCTAATATATGTTGGATATGAATTAAATGGGCTTGATTAGATTTTTTTTCTTGATATGTTTTGAGGTCAGTCACACTACTTATTTCTACATATATTATTGAGTATATTATCTAAAACTTTGTTTTTTTCTCTTTCTAGATATATCAACCAATATCTGTTTTCTGCTTTTCTATATACTGCCCATGGGAAGAGGGGCTCTATTCAGGTAGGTATAATTAGAGGGAATAACATTAGTGGCGGGTAAATGGGCTCAACACATGTGCATACATGGTAACACATATCTTGTTTCTACCCAGGAATTGCATACAACTCGCTCTACCAGACTATCCGTGCAAGACATACGAAAGTGACACGTTTCCCTTTCCTTGTTTTGTTTCCCTTTTTCCCCCATCCCCACTGTGTTGGCTTTGACATTGTTGGGCTGACTCCAGTGGGTGTGGGAAGTTGGGACCCAGCATCACACCATGCATCTCATTCCTGCGGACACAACAGGTGAGTACTTACAGAACGCGAAGACCACGTTTACTTTCTGCCTGAGCGAGATGGAAGACCGCCAGATCACATTAGCTGACTTTGCCCATATGATAGGGAACTTGCAGAAAGAAACTCAAGCCCTTACACTCAGGGTAGACGCCTTACAGCAAGACTCCCTGCCTGCGTCCTCTGCAGACACTGCTACAGGGGCTCATAGTAATCTGTTCTCGTCCCTACCGTCCTCTTCTAGTGCTGGTCACCCTGTGTTTTATGTAACCACTCCATCCTCTATACCCTTGGCTCCACCAGAGCGATTTCAAGGAGATCCTGCTAAGTTTGCTACTTTCATTAGCCAGTGGCAATTTCATTTAATGTGCAAAGCATCTTGTTTCCCCACTGAACAAGCAAAAGTAGCATTTGTATTATCGTATTTAGGGGGAACAGCTGCCACTTGGTCTATTCCTCTAGTGGAATGCAACGACCCCTCATTATATAATTATGCTGAGTTCAAAGAGGAATTGCGTCGATTAATTAACATGCACAGAACTCTTGAACCTTATACAAGTGATCTGATGACTTGCATCTCCTGCTTTAAGAGGTTAGTGGCTGAGTCAGGATGGCCTGAAGCTAAACGAAGTGCTCTTTTCTATAAAGGGTTGAAAGACGAATTAAAAGATGTGTTGGCCCAAGTAGTAGACCCCGCTGAATCACGTAATGCACTAATAGACCTTGCGGTTAAACTGGACCATTGATTATATGAGAGGTGGCGAGAAAAAGGATATTCTGAGCCCAAGTTTGCTATGTTTAAAGAGAAGAAAACAGAACCAGAAAGAATTGCAGAAGACGCTGATCCTATGCAATAGGTAGGATTAGGGGCCCCTTGAGTGACTAAGAGAGACAAAGCCACAGAGACAAAAAAATTGTGTTTATATAGTGGAAAATCAGGACATTACCTACGGGACTGCCCTGTTAAACCCAAAAGGCGTAATGAGTCAGGAAACTGATAAGCCCGAGGTCTAAAGAGACAAGTTCTTCGGGCAGGGCAGGATTAAAAGTCTCCCAGCTATTGACTTAGAGTCACGCTTTCCCCCCGTCTGTCACTTCATGGTCAAAGCACAGTTACTCTGGGGAGATCAGTCCGTGGACATCCAGACTATGAATGACGCTGGGACGACAGGAAATGTTATTGACACCCAATGGGTCACGCATATGGCAATTCCCGTAATACCTAAAATGGTAGTGGACGAAGTAAAAACCATTGATGGGAGTAACATAAAATCAGGCCCTGTCACACATGCCACAGCTGAATTAGAACTCTTTATCTTTGACCAACATACAGAGACAGTTCAATTTGATCTAATTTATTCACCCCAATTCCAAGAAATATTGGGGATTCCTTGGCTAATGCACCATAATCTAGACATTGATTGGAGAAATCATTCCATATCCTTTTCTTCTGAGTTTTGCAATCTACATTGCAATAAAAGATCTACACAACCAAAGGACAAAGCCGTTCTAGTAGATTCCAGTCTACCTGAATTACCTACCTGTTATTATGCCTTCAGGGAGGTGTTTGATAAAGAAAAGCCTTCTGTACTACCCCCACTCCGCCCGTACAATTGCCGTATTGATTTGGTCACTGGAGCTAAGATCCCGTGTAGTCGGATCTATGCACTAACAGTAAAGGAAAACATCTATTTAAGAGAATTTCTGGGCGAAATGCTAAAGATAGGGTTCATTTGTCCTTCAAGGTCACCTGCATCTTCTTCTCTCTTCTTCATTCCTAAACGGGAGGCAGGTCTCAGATGTTGCATCGATTATCGTGCCCTCAGCGACATAACCATAAAGAACAGATACCCTTTACCCCTCATTCAATCATTACTAGATCAGGTAAAAGATGCCACAATCTTTCCTAAATTGGATTTGAGAGGGGCATATCATTTGGTGAGGGTACAAGACCTGATGAGTGGAAGACGGCTTTTCGCACAAAATTTGGGCTTTATGAATACCTAGTAATGCCCTTCGGCCTTTGTAATGCTCCTGCCGCCTTTCAGTTTTTTATTAACGAAGCCCTGAGAGATGTGTTGGGCATCAGTGCTATAGCATATATAGACGATATTTTGATATATTCCTCTACCACTGAAGAACATATAGGACATGTGAAAACCATGCTAGAACACCTATGCGAGAATCACTTACATGTAAAATTGGATAAGTGTGAATTTCACACTACTAAAGTAACCTTTTTAGGTTTTGTGCTATCCTCTGAGGAGATGACAGTGGATCCACAAAAGATTACGGCTATCAGGAACTGGCCTTCCCCTATTTGTGTAAAAGGAGTGCAGAGTTTCCTAGGATTTGCACATTTTTATAGGCGTTTTATAGATGATTTTGCATCTCTGGCATCTCCCATTAGGAAACTATTGAAAAAAGGGGTATCCTTTTGTTAAACTTCTGCTGCTGAAGAAGCCTTCACAAAACTAAAGACTGCTTTTGTTACTGCCCCCACTTTGAAACATCCTGATTCCTCTCAACCGTTTATTGTTGAAGCCAATGCATCTCAAGTAGCCATTGGGGGAATCCTGTCACAAAGAGACAAAGAAACTGGCCAGTTCTATCCTGTGGCTTTTTATTCTCATAAGTTAACTCCAGCTGAGCAAAACTATTCGGTGGGCGACAGGGAACTTCTAGCTATAAAACGTGCCTTTGAGGAGTGACGCCAATATCTGTTGAGTGCTCTACATACGGTTACCGTTCTTACAGATCATAGGAATTTACAATTCTTAAAAATCGGTAGGGCCCTATCTATGGGACAATTACGCTGGACACACTACTCCAGTAATTTTGATTACATAATACAATTCCAGGCAGGCAAGAAACATGGTAAGGCGGATGCTTTATCACGTTATGGCTATGATGAATCCGAAGCTTCCATTACTCATAATGAGCCCCTTATTATGGTTCCAGAACGAATCTTGGGGGCTATATGGTCAGAGGAGGTCTTCCTGAAGGAGGTGTTACAAGCACAAGACAATAAAGAGGTGGAGGACTTAGAACAAAAACACATGGGAGTAAGAGTCCAGGATCTTCTATATATTAAAGGGGGTTTGGTGATTCCTACCAAGTCCTTACAACAACAAGCTCTTAACTGGTGTCATTCTCATATGTTATCCAAACATCCAGACAATAAGAAAACCATTGAATTACTCAGAAGATCCTTTTGGTGGCACACTATGATTCAGGATACTCACCTGTGCATTCAACAGTGTCATGTCTGTGCTCAAAGTAAAAGTTCACACCAAGTCCAGGCGGGGTTGTTGACTCCTATACCAACACCCCCTCAGCCATGGCATTCCATTACCATGGATTTTATTGTCGAGCTGCCACAAACCGTTCAAGGGTACACAGTCATTTTAGTTGTTGTGGATATGTTGACACAAATGTCACATTTCATCCCTTTAAAAGATCTACCTACCTCTAAAGACTTAGCCACTGTATTCCTACAGCACATAGTAAGATTACTCGGCCTCCCATCTATCATTGAATCAGACCGGGGTCCCAAGGTCATATCCAAATTCTGGAAAGGGTTGGGATCCTTGTTACAAATGAATGTGAGGCTCTCATCTGCACACCATCCTCAGACAGACGGGCGAACAGAAAGAGTGAACCAATGCCTAGAACAATACTTAAGATGCCAGTTGCTTCTTTTTTCTGATGATTGAGATACATTTCTTTGGGCAGCTGAATTTGCTTTCAATAATGGGAAACACTCTTCTATTGGCTTTTTTCTGTAAGTTTGGCTTTAATCCTCGTTTCCTACTTATGTCTTCTCCTGTTACAACACCTACTCCTGCAGCCTTAGGGGCCGATTCCGATCTCGGCCGGTAGGGCTCCGAATCGGATTCGGCTTTACCGGATCCGATTCGGAGCCCTGTTTCCCGACCGAACCGTACGCGGGTCCGGCCGAGCGAGTACGATGCGAAATCGCCGACCGACTCGTCCGGGCGTCCCGACCGCTCCGACCGACTCGCTCCCGGCTCGAACCGCTCCGACCGACTCGCTCGGACTCGACTCGCACCGCGCAATGGAGACGTTTCCCGGCCGGGTAAGTACGATGCGCGCCGCGAGCAGTCCGACCGAGCCGCGCCGTCCGGCTCGAAAGAGCAGTCGGAGCCGTACTTCGGGGGTCCGTGTCGGACCCCCTGTACGCGTAGCCGCGCGAGTCGCACACAGGGGGACCCATGGGTCCCCCTACCTGTGCGTGTACGGCGCGAATCGCTTCGCCGCTTACCCGCTGTAGGGGGCGCCCTTGTCCGACTCGCACCCATTGAGTCAATGGGAGCCCGCGTACGCGTTGTACGACCGGCTCCCATTGACTTCAATGGGAGTCCGACCGACTCGAGTCCGATAACATACGGACGCATCGTACTCGTTCGGTCGGACTGCACGGGTCCGATTCGGTCGGAAATCTCTCCGGGTCCGGCTCGGTCGGAGAAATTTCCGGCCCGAATCGGAATCGACCCCTTAGAATTTGTGAACCACCTTCACGAAACACATAAAACTGACCAACCAAACCTAAACAAAGCCAAGAGCATGTAGAAAAATAGTGCAGATCTCCATCTCCGAAACGCGTCTGGCAGGAAGCAAGAAAAGGACTTTGTTCATGGCGTGTGCCCTTGCTTTGGCGTAATTTCCACCTGGGAGTGCATCCCACCTAGAGGCAACTCTTTTTTTGTATTTTGTACAGCGGCCTGCCTGGTCGCGGGATTGCACCACCGCGAAACACTTGCGGGTCCGCGGCTGCTTTATTGGGGCAGCTAACTGTGGAACAGGAGGTGCCTGTTATATGCAGGGGTGCCGGCGCGAACATCGGCAATCCTTTTTAAGACATTTTTTGTGAGTGCCGGCGGTGACCCACTTGGGTTTTACTGAACCACCAGTCCCAGGAAGCATTGCTTCAGGTGGTTCACCTGAGCGTTATTATTATGGGGATTTACTGGTGGTTGCCGCATGCCGGCACGTCACATGGTCTGCCACTGAAGAGGGCATTGGCCCGAAACGCGTCTGGCAGGTTAACCAGAAAAGGACTTTGTTCATGGCGTGTGCCCTTGCTTTGGCGTAATTTCCAGCTGGGAGTGCATCCCACCTAGAGGCAACTCTTTTTTGTATTTTGTACAGCGGCCTGCCTGGTCGCGGGATTGCACCACCGCGAAACACTTGCGGGTCCGCGGCTGCTTTATTGGGGCAGCTAACTGTGGAACAGGAGGTGCCTGTTATATGCAGGGGTGCCGGCGAGAACATCGGCAATCCTTTTTAAGACATTTTTTGTGAGTGCCGGCGGTGACCCACTTGGGTTTTACTGAACCACCAGTCCCAGGAAGCATTGCTTCAGGTGGTTCACCTGAGCGTTATTATTATGGGGATTTACTGGTGGTTGCCACATGCCGGCACGTCACAAGGTCTGCCACTGAAGAGGGCATTGGCCCGAAACGCGTCTGGCAGGTTAACCAGAAAAGGACTTTGTTCATGGCGTGTGCCCTTGCTTTGGCGTAATTTCTACCTGGGAGTGCATCCCACCTAGAGGCAAATATATATATATATATATATATATATATATATATATATATATATTATATATATATATATATATTATCTACTGGCGGTTGCCAGTAGATAGTTATAGTTAGGACCTATTTTCCATAGGAAATCCGCAACATTCTATTTGAAATAACGTTGGCGCCGGTTGACGAATCTTCGCGAAAGCTTCCAACTTGTTGGGGCGCTCCGGTCCGCTCCTATCCTGAAAGTCTCGGGGTGATTCGTCAAGCGGGGGCCGAGAAAAAAGGGGGGTCCCAAAACACGTTTTTCCCATTCATTTTTCCATAGGAACCGTTCATCGCGGCTACAGCCCGAACTGCTGAACGGAATTGCACCAAATTTGGCAAAGAGGTAGCCCTTGGTTCAGTGTCGCGTCTTTTGCTTAAATGGTGTAAATCCGTTCAGTAGTTCCTGAGAAAATCAAAAGTAAAGTCACATATATATCTATGGCCGAGTAGGGTCCGCGTACCCTCCCGATCACGAGCTGCATGCTAATTGGCTGTCAAGTGGCTGTCAACACTCCAAATCAGGAAGTGTTGGCAGCCATTTTATCCCTCGGTAGAACCGAGGGACAGAAACAAGTGCGCAAAGCGCAAAAGGGGGCAGGGTAGAAACACCCTGACCCCTAGGTCTGTTCAGGGGGTCCCACAAGGACTCCGTGGGCAGAAAAAGCATTTTTTTTTTAAACGGCGGGATGCGCTTAGGGTGCGCGGTTCCCGCCGATTAAAAAAAAGCACAAGAAACAAGTGCGCAAAACGCACAAAGGGGGCAGGGTAGAAACACCCTGACCCCCTAGGTCTGCTCAGGGGGTCCCACAAGGACCCCCTGGGCAGAAAAAAGCATTTTTTTTAAAAAAAAATCGGCGGGATGCGCGGATCCCGCCGATAAAAAAAAAAAAAAAAATCGAAGCGCGGTCTCCCGCGCTTTGATGCTAATTTTCCCCCGGGTGGCCCAAGTCCCGGGGGCATGCGGGGGTGGGTTTAGATTTTATGGGGGGCCTCTAAGGCCCCCCAAGCCCCGGGGACCGCCACCCCCTGGGGCTTTAAATAAAAAATGGTGCGGGAGGGCTCTCCGCCCTCCCGCAGCCCCGGGGACCGCCACCTCCCCAGGGCTTCTTTTTTTTAATTTAATGACCTGTGTGGGGGGGGCTCCAGGCCCCCCACACGCCCCGGGGACCGCAACCTCCCCGGGGCACTAACAAATTTAAAATGGGGGTCCGTTTTGGACCCCCGAAGCCGCGGGGACCACCACCTCCCCGGGGCTTTGCAGATGTGGGGAGGGGGCCGCGCGGCCCCCTCCTGGAGCCAGTGATGGCCCTGGGGACCACCCCCCCAGAGCCGGCTCCTGCAGTGTCCCGGGGTGTCTACCCCCGGGACACTGTAGTTTGCTATGGCAGGGCGGGAGCCTCGCGGCTCCCGTCCTGCCATAGCAAACTGCTTTGAATTTTGGAAGAGAGTGCAGGAAACCTGCTCTCGCTTCCAAAAACCAAAGCACATTGCTTTTCCACACGGGGAGCTGCATCTTAGCAGCTCCCCATGTGGAATAGCAATGCCGGCTCCCGAGGGACGCGGGGAACCGGCGGGACCGTGGGGGGATTGGGGACCCCCCACAGTCCCCAACGGAGAGGGCCAGCCCCAGGGGATGGGGTCCCCGGGGCAAGTAGTGGCCCGGGAGGGGGGCCATGCGGCCCCCCTCCACCCCAAATTTTTTTTTTTTTTTTAAATAAATAAAAATAAAGGCCTGCCCTGGGGGATGGGGTCCCCGGGGCAAAAGGAGGCCTGAGGAGGGGGGCCACGCAGCCCCCCTCCTTAAAAAAATCAAAAAAAGTGTGGCCATGCCCCGGGGGATGGGGTCCCCGGGGCCGGAATCGGCCACGGGAGGGGGGCCACGCGGCCCCCTTCCCGTTTCCTTTTTTAAAAAAAAGGGGTAAGGCCCTGGGGGATGGGGTCCCCAGGGCCCAAAAAAAGGTAAAAGTAAGGGGGGGCCACACAGTCCCCCTTCGGGAAAAAAAACTAATAAAAAAAAAAAAACGATCGTGCCGCAGGCCCCGCCCCCTTCCTGTACCACTCTGCAAACGCGCCCCTGGCGCGTTTGCAGAGGAGAACAATTCCCCTTGAATACTGGGGGTCCCTGGGGGCCAACTAGCCCACCAGGAACCTCCAGTATGCGCCAGGGGCTGCGTTGCAGAGAGGTGTACAGAGGCCACGCCCCTTTTTACACCTCTCTGCAACGCAGCTCTGTGGTGCTTTTTGGAGGTACATGGTGGGCTAGTTGGACTCCAGGGACCCTCAGGATTCAAGGGGACTTAATACCCAACTTAAAACGCGCCACGGGGCGCGTTTGCACAGTGGTGAAGGGAGGGGGTGGGGCTTCAGGTGACATGTGTGCAAACAGGCCCCGTGGCGCGTTTTAAGATGGGGAATTAAATCCCCTTCAATCCTGAGGGTCCCTGGGGGCCAACTAGCCCACCAGGTACGTCCAGAAAGCGCCACAGAGCTGCGTTGCAGAGAGGTGCAAAAAGGGGCGTGGCCTCTGAACACCTCTCTGCAACGCAGCTCTCTGGCGCATACTGGAGGTATCTGGTGGGCTACTTGGCCCCTAGGGATCCTCGGGATTGAGGAGGAATTAATTCTCCAACTTCTTAAAACGCGCCACAGGGCGTGTTTGCAGACATGTCACCTCAGGCCCCACCCCCTTCCTTCACCATTGTGCAAATATTCCTCTAAAATCAGCCGAACTACGAATTCCGATTTACTCACCTGTTATCAGGAGAGACCTCAGTGCTGCATCTTTGAGCCCAGTACTGATCCTGAAAAGTAATTTTAACCGTACTTACCAGTAACTTGAATTTCCTTCCATAGGATATCATTGCCTGCTTTTTGCTGAAAAAGTTTCTAAGTGTCAATTTTTGAAACATAGAAATATTCCTCTAAAATCAGCAGAACTACGAATTCGGATTTACTCACCTGTTATCAGGAGAGACCTCAGTGCTGCATCTTTGAGCCCAGTACTGATCCTGAAAAGTAATTTTAACTGTACTTACCAGTAACTTGAATTTCCTTCCATAGGCTAACATTGACTGGTTTCACTTGGAAATTCTTCTAAGTGTGGAGTTTTGGAACTTTATAATATTCCTCTAAAATCAGCCGAACTACGAATTCCGATTTACTCACCTGTTATCAGGAGAGACCTCAGTGCTGCATCTTTGAGCCCAGTACTGATCCTCAAAAGTAATTTTAACTGTACTTACCAGTAACTTGAATTTCCTTCCATAGGCTAACATTGACTGGTTTCACTTGGAAATTCTTCTAAGTGTGAAGTTTTGGAACTTTATAATATTCCTCTAAAATCAGCCGAACTACGAATTCCAATTTACTCACCTGTTATCAGGAGAGAACCCAGTGCTGCATCTTTTAGCCCAGCACTGACCCTGAAAAGTAATTCTAACCGTATTTACCAGTAACTTGTATTTCCTTCCATAGGAATCCATTGTCTGGTTTTCAGCAGAAAAGTTTCAGTGTCGATTTTCACAAACTACAAATATTCCTTAAAAATCGCCTGTATGACTTAAACGCATTCTTTCAACTGTTTACAGGAGATGCACCAGTGCTGGATCCAGGATCCACCACTGAGTAAGAAAAAGTAACGATAACACTACTTACCTGCTAAGTGAATTTCCTCCCATAGGATAACATTGGTGATTCTATGTGGAAAAGTTTCTAAGTGTCAACTTTTAAAATACAATAATATTCCTTAAAAATCACTACTGTAACCAAAACGCTTTTACTCAACTGTTTACAGGAGATGTCCCAGGACTGAATCTAGGATCCAGTCCTGTGGTTAGAAAAGTAATCCATAAAGTAACTAATTGCATTTAACTTGAAATTCACATTGAGCTCAATGTTGCATTGTGTTTGAAATTGTGTGACCCATTGCAACAACTGTAACTACTGTACTTAAAAGTTGTTTTGCCTATTTGCAAAGTATTTAAACTAAAGTAATTCATTCTGAGAAAGGATATTTTGTAATGTAATGTATAATGTAATTACAATGTATTTAAAAAAATAAAATATCTAAAAATAAATAGTTTAAAAAAATGTAGTAAATCAGTATCAAAAAATAAATATAACAATTAATACATTTAAAAATTGTCATTTACAAAACCTTTGAAATTCACTGAAAAAAACCATAGGTTTCAGACATGTTATAGTTAGGATATAGCATTTAAAAACCTTTGAAATTCACTGAAAAAACCATAGGTTTCAGGCACGTTATAGTTAGAAATTAGCATTTAAAAAACCTTACACATTCACTGAAAAAACCATAGGTTTTAGGGACAGTTATAGTTAGTTGGACATTGCACTCGTACAAAACCCGTGAAATTCCCCCGTTATAGTTAGTTCAGGTAACTATAACTCGCGCCCCCGCAATGCACTGCTGATGACGTCACATATTACATCACTCATGACATGGTCAGTGACATCACTGATGACATCACTGACGGGGGAATTTCACGGGTTTTGTACGAGTGCAATGTCCAACTAACTATAATTGTCCCTAAAACCTATGGTTTTTTCAGTGAATGTGTAAGGTTTTTAAATGCTAATTTCTAACTATAACGTGCCTGAAACCTATGGTTTTTTCAGTGAATATATATATATATAGTTTCCTGATATCCTTATTTTTCTTTGCTTATCCAGTATGGGAAAATATGTTTTTTGTTTTTCCTAATATATGTTGGATAGAACTAAGTGGGCTTGATTGGATTTTTTTTCTTGATATCTTTCAAGGTCAGTCACACTATTTATTTCTACATGTATTATTGAGCTGTTACACTGAGTACATTATCTAACTTTGTTTTTTTCTATTTCTAGATATATCAACCTATATCTGTTTTCTGCTATTCTATATACTGCCCAAGGGAAGAGGGACTCTGCCCAGGTAGTCATAAATCTCCCTTTCTCTTTTTGTTTCCCCTCTTCCCCCATCCCCACCATGTTGGCTTTGACATTGTTGGGCTGGCTCCAGGGGGTGAGGGAAGTTGGGACCCAACTTCAGACCTTACATCTCGCTCCTGCGTAAACAACAGGTGAGCACTTACACTCTGGATGGGAAGTAAGGGTCTACAGTGGATTAAAGCTTGTGCCAGGACAGCCTCATGTGTGCAAGGAGTGTGTCCACCAGATGCATGCAGCATTCAAATTAGTTCAGAAGAACAAGCCCATGATAGCCACAACTGCCAAAGAGAAGGAATGGAATCCAGTCTCAAAACTCTGTTTGCCATACGTTCTGAGAGTCATGTGGTTGCCATAGCACCTGGTAAGCATACCAGGCAATTTAGCCTGTGTTAGACCTGACAGCCTTAGGGTGGTCTTCCCCCTAACTTTTTGCCTTCCTCCTCCATTTTCCTGACCTAGTTTTTCCTGGCATTAGCACTATGTGCACCTTACCACTGCTAACCAGTGCTAAAGTGTTTGTTCTCTCTCCCCTAAACATGGTAATATTGGTTCATCCCCAATTGGGATATTTAATTTACTTATAAGTCCCTAATGTAGGAAGGTGGAATCTGACTGCATGGTTACCCCCAATTTGTTCCTGGTGTTTTGCTGGTTTTGCTGGTTTTGCTGCTAATCAGGACCCCAGTCTATCTGCTTTCTCCCTAAATTGGTTGTTCATGTACTTTAGGTACACTCCAGATTGGATTCTGGGGTACCCTTATAAGTCCCTAGTATATGGTATACCATGTACCCAGGGCATAGGTACCTCAGAGGCCTCCCAGGGGCTGCAGCATGTATTATGCCACCCCTGAGAGACCATTTAAAATGACACAACAGGTCTGCTACAGCAGCCTGTGTAAGGTGGTGCATGCACCCCTTACTTAGATATAGGTTCACTATATCTATCCTAATCACTGCACATATAAACCTATCAGTCACCCCTATAACAGGCCTTATCCATCCTGAAGGTAGGGTGCTGGGTTTTATGTGAGAGGGTGCCCATGCATGAGCAGAGCCCCTCTGCAGCCCTCGGAACCTATATTCCGGGGTTGTTTGTGATGCAGCCAACCATATATACTTAAGTGCATTATAACCTCGCCGTAAATGCTAACTTTAAAATGGCTGCAAGGAAACATGTCGTGCTTGGTGTCAAACACCTTGGAATCATACCTCCACACCAGTAACTGGTGTGGGAGGTATGATTCCACCCTCCTAGAGGGAGAAATATGACAACACCGGTACACCCGGTACCAGCTTTCTTGACCCTGGCATCACAAAATGGATGCTGCCAGCCACAGACACGAGTCTGCCCTCCTGCTGCTGGATGAAACTCCGGCAGGGGAAGGTTTGACAATAGGTTTCCTGTCACCGGGAGGTGTGACCACCTCCCAGACAGGCTTTAGTGTATTGGGGCTGAGTGGGTGCACTCTGAGAGTGCTTTGATGTCTGCACTGGGGGCACATTTGGTGTCCCTGTGCATAGTCCAACTCAAACCGGTTGCAGGAGCCATTTGCTCCTGCTCTGGCGCGAAACTGGACAAAGGACATGGGTGTAGCCACCCCTCTGTCCTGAGCCTCCCATAGGTGGGGCCCCAGAGTTTGTCCCACCCCTTCCTTGGGTATAAAATAGGAACCCCTGACTACAGGACTTTGGATATTACCTGGACTAAACTCTGCTACACAAACCAAGTACTTCGACTATCTGCACGACGCTGGATGACTGAAGAATCTCCCTTGGAGTAAAGGAGTTACTCCCCTGCTGAGCAGGCACCTAAACGCATCTGACCGGTTTGCATCTACGCAGCTCCTGAGGGACTCTGAAGATTTCTGCAACACAGGAGGTGAGTTCCCAAGGTCTCTGAGGTTGATCTGCGCTCTCAGCAATTCTGAGGCCTGTATCCCTCGTGGGGACCGTGTAACCTGTACCCCTGTGCACCATGTACATTTGCAGCAGCATATGCTTTTTGGCAATCCCTGAAGCTGTGCTTTAGGCTACTTCTAGTCCTGACCCCGAGCAGTAATTCCACCAAAGATTTCCAGCCTACACTCCACGAGTGTTCCGTGGGCTGGTATTTAGTGATTCAGCTTGAGGTCCCTTTGCGATCCCTGGTCCGTTGGCCTGTGGGTCCCTTTGAAGGTAACTTTGACTTTCTGTGGGCTTTCATGGTTGCTCCAGATGTGCCCTGACTCTCCATAGCTTGGAGAGTCCCCAGGACATTCCTGGTCCTCACCGAAGCATCTTTCCTCTGACCGCGTGGGTTGCAGTTGCCAAGGCTTGTTGGTGTTCAATACGGACACTGACCCCCCAGCACTCGACATCCTTTGTGGGACAGCTCGCCTCCAGACTTTGGTTGTCATCGACATCTCCTGGTCCCCGTGGCTGCAGAGTCAAGCTTCACCTCTTCTCACCTGAAGCACCCGACATCGGTGGGCATTCGATTGCTCCGCTCCTGGTCACGTGAAGTGACCCAGACTTTGTCTCCTCTGCTTTCAGGTTCTTCTCATCTCCGATCCAGGCTTGGATCACACCAGACACTTTTCTTCTCCACGGCAGCAGTACTTTTTCGCATCACACCATTGAAAACAACGAGGGTTTCTGACACCACTTGACCCCTATGCACCCGGCTCCTCTGGGATAGGTAACACGGGTACCTCAGTACTCTCAAGGGTGCTGGCCTTAGAACCTTCTATGTTTTGCTGGGTTTGCTTAAAGTCCTCTCCGAAGTGTCCTTAATCTTTAAATTTCCAACTGCGACTTTCCCATAGAGTTGTACGGAGCTCGCGCCTATGTTCACACACTGCACCCGTCTTCCGTGGGTCCCCTGTGTCACTACCTTGGGTGGTTCCTTGAGGTCCCAGCAATTCTACGTGCTCTAGGCACTGTGTCTAGTCAAGTCGTGGTTGTTATACCACTTTCTTAGTATATGGTTTGGTCTCCCCCTGGAGCCCACTGTGTATTGTGCTATTTACTGTCTTTATAGTGATTTAATATTTTGTGCTTTGTTCTCTAATCTCATAAAGAGGTTAGTAGAGAGTGTTTAGTAATAAATACATATATTTTATATATTCCTTGTGTGGTTCTCCTTTCATTTGGTCATTCAGGAGGTTATGATCTGGTAAAACAAGCTGCTTTACATTCCTCCGAGACTTAGCCTGAAGGCTGCTCTCCATAGCTACCACTAGGATAGCTTTCAATAAAGGTTGTCTTTAACCTAATCATCAATAAGGGTCGTTTGGACTGGTGCAAGGTGCCCACTTTAATTAGTGGACAGCATATACCAGGCCAACTTCTCACACCTAATACAGGGTAATACATGTACCCAGGTTCTGTAAGGTATATGCTACTAGTGGGCATGCAGCACTGAATGTGCCACCCATTTAAGTAGCCCTTAAAGTAGCCCTTCGCATTCGAAGAACAACCACCGGCGGCAGATCCTTCTCACACCTCGCCGCCAAGACCTGGAACACCCTTCCACTAAGCCTACGACAGACCCAAGACCTGCTGACTTTCAGGAGGCTACTCAAGACCTGGCTGTTCGACCAGTAGCAGCACCCCCCCCCTTCCCTCTCCCCAGCGCCTTGAGACCCTCGCGGGTAAGTAGTGCGCTCTACAAATTCTGTGATTGATTGATTGATTGAGTTTACCATGTTTCAGGCCTGCCATTGTAGAACCTGTGTGTGCAGTTTACACTGCCATGTCGACCTGGCAAAATAAACCTTTTGCCATGCCTAAATCTTCCCTTTCTATACATAAAAGTCACACCTAGGATAGGCCTGGACAACCCAGAGGGCAGGGTGCAATGTATTTAAAAGGCAGTACATGTACTTTCTAGTTTTACATGTCCTGGTAGTGAAAAACCCTCAAATTCGGTTTTCAGTACTGCAAGGCCTATCTCTCCCATAGCATAACATTGGGATTACCTTATTGTATTTATAATGGTCATTTCCAATTGGGAAGTGATAAACCCTTCAAGTCTGGTGTCTCTGGACTCACAATTTAAATTCCAAACTTAAAGTGAAGTCAGATTTTAAATTGCAATTCTGAAAATGGCACTTTTAGAAAGTTGGCCTTTTCCTGCTTTAGCCATTGGCTGTCTCTAGCCTGTGTCTGAGCACATGGCTGGGTATAGTTGGCAGTTGGGCATTGTGTATTCCTCCTAGACAGCCACCCACCATGGGAGCTTAGATATCTCTTAATAGGCTATATCTAACAGGATGGGAGGGAGTAGCTGGGCACAGCCTCACTTACACCTGAATAGGCTATGGCTTGTCCCCACACAAAGGACTGCATATAACCCTGTAGTGAGTCTGGAGCCAGGGCAGGGAGAGAGGACATCTGTGCACTTCAAAGGCATGTCTTTGAAATCCCACCCACTTCAAAGGCATAACTGGGTATATGCCATGGGCCTCAAACACCACTATTTCAGTACACTCCTGGACCTGTGGATGCTCTGCCAAGAAGAAGGACTGCCACTCTTCTGGACTGCTGCTTTGCTGTGCTGACCTGTTGTCCTCTTGCCTGGGTGAGAAGGACTGGACCTGCATCTCTCTTGAACCCAGTACCCAGAGTGGCTCCTAGGGCTAGTTGGCTGCCCTCCAGATCTGAAGTCTCAGGGACATAACAGACTTCCAATAACCCTGCACCTGCACCTAGACTCTGCCATCTGTGAGTCGACCCTGCCAAGTGGTGCCACCCAGTCCTGGACCCTTCGAAGTGGGTGTAAGGTGCATTGCCATCTGTGGACACAGCAGAACTGATGCATGCTCTGCTGCGCAGTGCAATTCTGAGCAGAACCGAAGCGTTAACACTGATGTGTGGATTGGACCCGTTGCAGAACTCGCATTGCCTTCCGCATCTTCAGACTGATGCATCGCTTTTGGAACCGCCGCTGTGCGACACTTTTCCTGGTATAAGCTCCTTGCATCCCTCGTCAACGGCAGCCTCAACGACGACAACAAAGCTCCGCTTCACTACTCACCAGAATCGACGCATTGCCTCTGCTGCACCTCGCATCCTCTGCACCAGACTTCTCATCGCAAGCCAGTCAACAGGATCCTCGACGTTGACACAACAGGACTGTGCACCACAGCCTTGGCGCATCTCGGAACCGACGCATCGCATCTGCTGCGTTAAGCATCTACAACGTGGATCCACACAACGCTCTGCAAACTAGGATTTAAGGTACTTTTTAGGTCTCGCTCTGGAGACCTGATGTATCTTATCTGAGTGGCTTGTAACACGCCCCTCGCTTGCCATTTATTCTTGTGTGTGCTTTTTAAAACTCCTTGCGTTTCTGTGAGTATTTGCTCACATTTGCCCCTCCTTCCTGTGGGTGGGTCTTGCTGCTGGCGACTGGCCCTTTTACTTTTATGATTGCTCGTTTGTTTATTTCTCTTTGTTTCCTTGCACTCCTTTTTCTGTCTGCTTTTGTTCGTTGTTTTGAACAGCTGTTTGCGCACGTTCGTGTGCATCCCTTTATAACTGCACTGGCACTGGACTGTTATCACAAACAGCAGAATAAAGAAGCAGGGTTTAAATACAAAACAAAAGCCTGACTTCACATTTTAAGATGAAACAATATTTAAAAGGTTTGTCTTGATACCCCCTCCCGCCCTCCTCTTGCTGTCTCTTGTTTTTGACCCTTTTAAGTTCAATGTCTGTATCCCGCTGTTCCTCATATTACTGCCCTCTTCTGCCCTCTTCCTGCTATTAATGTTCGCCTTCCCCTATCCGCACCAATTCAATCATAGATTTTAATATTATGGGGTGATACATGCCAGGGATTGAAGATCTGAAGCCACCACAGGTTTGGGTCAGAGGTCTGTCCCCCTCCTCCACACACAGCTACTGCCAGCGGCTAAGATTCTTGCTGTTTATTACCTCCCTCATAAATCAATTTTCTGGGAGATAAACAGAACGTGAGAGCTGAGACAGACTAACCTTTCCAGCCAGCTCCATGTTCTGCATACACTTTATGATAGGCATATCAATGTAACCAGATCTCAACAGTCCAAATTTGTATTTGTGTTCATAGACTATTGTTCAATACTCTTACAGTTTCACCACACAGAATGTTTTAGTGCTGTTGACTTTAAACGAGGAACTTCTCTTTTTGTCTGTGTTAAAAAGCCTTTTTTGTTGCTGCTATTTCTCTTTGCTCTGCTCCTCTGTAGTTATTTTAAGCTGTAAAATTGTATTTACTATAAATTAATCATGGTGTTGTGTTTAAGCTGATTTATATGTATGTTTATTTAATTGTTTTGACTGCCAATGTGTTGCACTTTATCCTCTTCAGAGTGTTTAAGACACTGTAAGCAGACGGAATTTCAGAAAATAAATGTCATAGACCAGCACAGCACCACCACCTCAGCTTGACTCAGCACCGCCTCAGCATCACACAGCATCAGCACACCACCATTTCAGCACCACAGCATCACCTCAGCATCAGTGCAACACTATCGCAGCACCTCCCCAGCATCAGCGCAGCACCAGTCAGCGTCACTCAGCACCACTTCAGCAGCACCACTGCAGCGCCACCTGAGCGTCACTCAGCAGCACCTGAGCACTACCACAAACATCAGCACAACACCACCTCCACATTATTCAGCCGCAGCGCAGCACCAGCGCAGCACTACCTCAGCACTAGCACAACACCAGTGCAGCACCACATGACTACTAATACAGCACAACCTCAACATTAGTGCAGCACCACCACCTCAGCACCAGCACCAGCACAGCATCACTCTGCACCAGCATCTCCTCAGCATCACTCAACAGCACCACAGCGCCACCTCAGCATCACTCGGCACCACCTGAGCACCATCACGGCATTACCAAAGCACCACCAAAGCATCACTCAGCACCACCTCAGCATCATTGAAAAACACCTCAGTATCACTCAGCACCACCTGAGCACTACCTCCGCACAATCACACCACCACCTTAGCACTACTTCAGTTTAACTCAGCATGATCTGAGCACCAGCGCAGCACCACCTCAGCACCAGCGCAGCACCACCTCAGCACCAGTGCAGCACCACCTCACTACCAGTGCAGCACTACCTCAGCATCAGTGCAGCACCGCCACCTTTGCATCAGTGTAGCACCAGCACAGCATCACTCAGTGCCGCCACAGCATCACTCAGCACCACATCAGCACCAGCGCAGAATCTCCTCAGCATCAATCAACACCACCACAGCACCACCTCCATATCAGCACAGCACCACCTCCGCATCAGTGCACCACCATCAGCAAAGCACCAACTCAGCACCAGGGCAGCCCTATCACAGCATCAGCACAGCACCACCTCAGCACCAATGCAGCACCACTTCAGCATTAGCGCAGCACCAGCACAGTACCAACTCAGCATCACTCAGCACCGCCTCCGCATCACTGAGCACCACCTCCGCTCAAGCACATCACCACCTCAGCACCATTTCAGTATAACTCAGCATCAGCACAGCATTACCTCAGCACCAGGATAGACAAACTGGAAGACATTGTATATGTTAATTTTTTTTAAGATGGTTGTTCGTTTGTACATAATGTTTACTTGGTTATATATAAGGTAACAAAAATGCTTATAACACTTTATTATAACTTTTTAACATGTTGCACAGCAGCCACACTGCTCTACAACATAGCTCAAACACATTGGCAAAACAATAGCTCTGGCAAAACACTTATAAGGTCCCAAAGGTAAGACCTATTGGCTATGCCAATGCTTGTTTGTTCAACATCCTTACTGGGTCCCTGTAGCCGGCCCGCCCTCCATTGCGGTCGGCCTGACTTTTGACTTTGTTTTGGTCCAGCAAGACCAGATATCCACAGTTGATGCTTTACGCTCTTTGGTGCTATTTTACTTAAAAATTCAATACCTCCAGTCCAATTAATCGGATATTTGTCGATTTGGTCTTGTTTTATTCATTAATATCTGAGATATTTTTCTAACATGGTTTGGAATCATTTTGTGTGTTGTTTTCACTGTTTTAATGTTTGAAGTGTTGCACAAATATTTTACACACTGCCTCTAAGTTAATCCTGACTGCTCTGTGCCAACATACCAGAGGGTGAGCAAAGGTTAAATTAGGGTTTGCATGTACCTCACCCTGACTAGGATTGTGGTTGCTGCTTGATCAGGGCTCAACCCAAGTCAACTCGTAATCCATATTCCTAAAGGCTGTATATGATGGCCAGCTTGGAACAGTAATGTCCAACGTGGAGCTATCCATCTTTAATGCAACAATAATAATTTCAATAATTTTCAATAATCATAGAAGGTAAATATATCTAACCTTTCAAAATATCTTTCAATCATTGGTCTTTTGTCTCATAGAAGGCCCAAGAAGGCAGTGCTCCCAACTCAGTGTGGAAAGCCTGCCAATGGAACCATTGCACAAATTGTGACATCTGCTATGTCACAAGCATCTTAGGATAGCAGGTATCTGAGGCATCTGAACCATTTGCTGCACCATCCATCTTTCCACATTGCTTCCATGGCAACTGGACAACCAGTGCCCACTCAAGTGAGATGCTGTGGAAGGGAAAAAGCCAAAGGCAGAAAACGTTTCAAAGGAGAACAAATAGAGACTTGGCCCAAGGGATGGAACCAGGGAGGATAACTGCAAGCTGAATCCTTAGAGAAAGACAGAGGATCAGTGAAGGAGGCCAACCTGGAAAAGAAGTGAGACTGAACAAGCACAGACTAGACAAAGAAAAGCTAATAGGAAAGAGAAGTTCAACAGAGAAACCCAATAAACTGCAAAGCATTTGCGAAGCACTGACTAAGCCTTCGTTTCAGCCTTATATATCCAGCACAAAGGAAGAAGCTTCTAAATGCTTCTTGTCAGCCATCTTGGATTGGGGATTCTCACTAGCACAGACGACCTAAGCCATCTTTTTGGATTAGGCTAAAGATAGGCCCCAGTTTCCTATTAGATGAACGTGAAGACAACATGGAGGAATGCCATGGACATCATGTAGGTCTTTTTTTTCCCCTCATATCACCAAAGAGCGTCTGCAAAGCAAAGAAAAACCGCATCGTCTAACTATCTGCCCGGCGGTCACTGCATTCGCCCTGGTCCATTTCCACCTGGACCATCACCTTTGCCAGTGAATCAGTGTAATCATAGGGACGGATAGCCAACACCCATGGAGCGACACCAAATTAGAAAGTCAGACCATATAGACAATCAGGACTCTTTGCTGTTACCTGATCAAGGCAGCAGATCCTAACTGCGGCCCTGACCCAATCTTCCGCTATCGGGGGCAAGGGGTCCCTCCATTTCAAGCAAATTTCCCTCCTAGTGATAAGAATCAAATAAAAGAGCAACCTTCTGTGGGGACGCCTCAACAGCAAAGTTAGTGCTCCATCATCTCCTAGGAGGATTAGTGTTGCATTCATTTTGATCTCCCAATCGAAGATACCTTTTAGTGCTAGTTCTATACCGTCCCAAAAGTCTTCCAGGCGTGGACATTCGACAAAAATGTGGACATCATTAGCTCCTATGCAACTGCACTTCACACACTTGGGGGGAGGTTGAGAGGCGAACTTGGATATTTTGTGTGGAGTCCAATAGAGGCGATTAATAGTGAAGAAGTGGTTGCTCTTCAAATTAGCAGGTTTAACAGTTGAGTACAAAGTCTTCAACGAACTATCCCAAACTAACTCAATGACCTCCTCTGAGAGGGTTCCTCTCCACACAGAATAAGGGGGTGGCAACATCTCTTCCTCTGCCACCAAGAATCTCTTATACCACCTTCCCACCTCTTTATTCTTAGGCCTGATGTCCTGGAGAGACAACTCCAATTCATAATCTCCCCCAATCTCCTTTTTTGATGCCACAAACCAGGAGGATATTTGGTTAAACTTAAATCTGGGCAACTCATTGCTGGTTTTAGCCTTTAATGCTTCCCAGGGGTGCACTCCTTCCGATGACACCAAGTCAGACCAAGTTGTGACCCCCACCCTTCTGAGTGGAAGACTTAGAGCATCCTTTAAACATTCTGGGGTTCCGG
The DNA here is from genome assembly GCA_963921515.1 of Calotriton arnoldi. Taxonomy (NCBI): domain Eukaryota; kingdom Metazoa; phylum Chordata; class Amphibia; order Caudata; family Salamandridae; genus Calotriton; species Calotriton arnoldi. The sequence goes on along the minus strand of CAWUFW010013010.1, from coordinate 116,515 downwards.
GGGAGTCCCAAACTGGAGATAAATCCGAATAGTATCCAATGCCCCACCTCCTGACTCTATACCAAATATCCAAGGCAGATCTCAATACCTTTAATCGAACCTTCTTAAAAAACCTGGCAGCACCAAACTTATATAGGAAGCCCTCCACACTCTAATGCCTTACCATCTCCCCCAAAAGTTTCCCCCAAGTGGAACCATCCATTTTTGCCGGGAGCATTCGGATATTTTTAAATTGAAAAGCAACACAATACCAGTTAAAATCAGGTAAAGCCAATCCCCCTTTATTCAACTTGCGTCTACGTTTTTTCCAAGATAGCCTAGCTCCTTTATGGGCCCAAATAAAACTTGCCACTTTCCCCTGAATTTTATCAATACCCTATTTGGGAAACCCATGAGGGATAGCATTAAAAAGATAGGTTAGTTTAGGAAGAATAACCATTTTTATCAAATTAACCCGTCCAAAGATTGTCAACGGGAGATTTTTCCCACCTACTTAATAGGCACTCAATCTTTTTAGTAACCCTTGACAAATTGAGATGTGGGATTTTATCTATATTACTTACTAATGTGATACCCAAATATCTAATCTTGGAGTTAACTTTCCCCTCCCAATCCATGATGTTCCAACACATAACCTCTGTTTTGGCAGTGTTAACTAAATAACCGGAAAGAGAGCCAATTTCCACCAGTAGTTGTTGCACTCTCTGAATCAAAGTCAGAGGATCAGCCGTATAGATTAATAAGTCGTCGGCGTAAAGCACGACTTTGGTGCTATAAGACGAGGAACTAAATGGAACAACTAAGGCGTCCAATCTCAGCTGTTGGGCGAGAGGCTCTATATAAACATCAAAAAGAAGAGGAGATAAAGGGCAACCCTGCCATATCCCTCTTAGTATATTAAAGCTAGGGGATAATGTACCGTTAAAGAAGATCCTGGCCGAAGCTCCCGCGTAGATCGCCTTAAGTGTAGTAATAAATTTAGAGCCAAATCCCATTGAGCTCAAAACCTCCCAAAGGAAGACCCAGCATACTTGGTCAAATGCCTTAGCAGCATCTAACGCTACTACGGCCAAAGGGGTAGATCGTTCTATGGCAAGATCTATCGTACCAATTAACTGTTGGGTCTGTTCCTGTATATATCTCTTGGGAATTAAGCCCTTCTGATCTAAGTGAATGAGCTGAGGAGCGAGCTTAGTTAATCTCCCCACTAAAACAGGGCTTCAAGGAATGGCATCAACTCTTCAATCAGAAGGCTATACACTTCATTTGGTAAAGCATCGGTACCTGCGGCTTTACCCTTCCTAACCTTAATTATACTCAAACGAATCTCCTCCTTAGTAATTGGAGCATCAAGAGCCTTACTACTCGCATCATTTAAATTGGGGAGCTGCAACTTCCTCAGGCAGGAATTAATACACTCCAAATCACTGGAGATTTTTTCCCCATATAGACTAGAAAATAGAGACACTAAATAGGCCTGCACATCTTCCTGCTTCCCTGAAGTGTCCCCTCTATCATTCACAACCAGTTTTTAAATAAAATTCCTAGACCTGTCTGTCCGAGCCTTCCAGGCCAGTAATGTACCAGCTTTTTCCCCATATTCAAAAATCTGCATGGACTTATGTTCCACTGAGCTCTACATTTTTGATCCAAATAGAGCCTATGTTCTAACCTTGCATCTTCAAGTTGCTTCCGCAACCTTGCCTGAACATCAGGGGGCCGCATTGTAGCTTGGAGCAGGCTGCCCTCCAATGAGCCGACTTTATCCTCCAAGGCTTTTAGGCTTGAACGTTCAGCCCTTTTTTTTTGTCAAACATATTTTTATTGAATTCGTAACATAATACAACATATGCTTTTACCATCTTTTGTCTTGCTCAAATGACGATACAAAACTGGGATGAACGGAAATTGTGCAGCGTACTCCACGCTAAAGATCGACCCCGACCCAATCTAAACATGGTGCAAAAGTAAAGGCACAGTGTCCAACAGTATTGGGTTCGGAGCAAGTCTCCGTGTCCAGCACAGTTCGATAGGTAAAATGAGAAAGTGTTCAACCATCTTTCGATAGGGCATGTTCTCAAGTCCGTCTAGTCAGAAGGCATTAAACAGAAAATTCTACCGGACTTAATAGAACAGCTCTCCTCTATGGAGCAATACATCAAGAAACATAAAATAATTAACCAACCCTGTCCCAACTCCCTCCCCCTCCCCAACATGGTGGTGGCACCTAAAAATATCTTCATCATTGTGTCATGATAGGTTGTACTTCATATCTGAAAGAGGTGTAAGGCTCTGATAGAGGCAGGGCAAACAGCAGATGGAAGGCCATGAGAAAGAAAGGTGACCAGGGGGCCCCATTTAAATTCAAAGTTCGTAAAGTTATCTCTAAAGACTTCCGACATACGTTCCTTACTGAGTAGCTTCCATAGTCTAGAGTGCCAGAGGGAGATTGCCGGAGCTTCCCTGTTTTTCCAGGCGGCTGCCAGTGTGACCTTCGCCGCTCCAATACAGAGCCACATGATAGTTTTATCAGCCCGGGTCTGATGTTCCAAGGCAGGATCACGGAGCCCCAGCAGGACCTCTGCCATAGTAGTAGGAACAGGATATCCCAACATATCTTTAATGTGTGCAAGTATTTCTTCCCAGAAGGGTCGTATATGTGGGCAGTCCCACCAGATATGCTGGAAGTCCCCCAGAAGCCCGCATCCCCTCCAGCATCGATCAGAGGTAGTGGGGAAGATCCGTCTAAGCTTGGAGGGATAAAGATACCAATCCATCATGGTCTTAAGGTGTGCTTCCCTGAGCTCTATGGAGTGGTTGTATTTCATGGTATCGGACCACAGGTGGGACCATTCGTCGTCTGAGATGTCTCGTTGGAGGATTCCCTCCCACATGGCCATGTATCGAGGGCGCGGGGAGCGCGTAGTGGTAAGGAGAAACTTATATAAAAAGGAAATTGCGCCTTTCATAGTGGTAGCCTTAGTGAGAAAAGCTTCAAATTGTGTGAGGGGACGAGTAGCCGCCTCCCGGACCTGTGGTGTAAGGGCCCAATGCAGTAATTGGCTATAGCGGTATCGTTCTGTATTCTCCAGGCCATAGTCCCTTTTACAGTTATCAAAAGTGAGAGGGTCAAAGTTATGGAAAAGATGTGTTAGAGCTAAACATCCTCCCTCCCTCCAGGTGTCAAACGGTCCCGCCTGCATCCCCGGGGGGAATGCCGGATTGAAATGAAGAGGCGTGAAAGGGGAGGGAAAAGAGGACCATCTCTCATCGCTTGCCACTGAGTCCCATACCTTAAGGGTTGTGCGTGTGGGAGTGCTGATGTAAGTGTTCTTGGGTCTATCTTGTTTAGGCCGCCAGATCAGATCCCATATAGTCCGCCCGGTCACACTGCGGTCCATATGTAGCCAGTGTTTGTCGGAGTCATGTTTTGTCCATTCAATCAGTACGCGGAGTTGGGCGGCCTTGTAATATAAATGAATATCTGGGAGTCCGACTCCACCCTCCGCTCTGGACCGACGAAGCATCGAAAAGAGAAGCGAGCCCTTCTCCCTTGCCAAATGAAATTTAAGATCATAACCTTAACACGTCGGAAGAAGTCCCCCTCTAACTCTATGGGCAGGGCTTGAAATAAATAGAGGAGCTTGGGGAGAAGCGTCATCTTAATGGCATGGATCCGACCCAGCCAGGACAGAAAGAGGGGCTTCCATTTAGTAAGCTCTGCTTGTATCCGCGTGAGTATCGGGGGAAGTTGGCGGCATATAGTCCTTCCACTCTTGGAGTAATCTGAACCCCCAGGTATTGTATGGATGAAGTGGCCCATTGAAGAGGTGTGAGGGGTTGCAGCCTGGAAATCTCCGCTGTAGGAAGTGTGAGGTTGAGGATGTAGGACTTGCCTAGATTTATTTTAAAGCCCGCTATTGCCTCAAACCGAACCAGCTCAGCCTGTAGGGGTGGCAGGGATGTGGCTGGGTCCGCCAATGACAGCAGGACGTCGTCAGCGAAGAGGGAGATTTTATGTTGTTCCCCCGTGAAAGGGATCCCCTGAATCGTAGGGTTCGCTCTAATTGCTGTTGCTAGTGGCTCGATACTAAGGGCGAAGAGCAGCGGGGAGAGGGGACACCCCTGTCTGGTACCTCTGGAGTGGGAGAAAGAGGACGAGTGTGTGCCATTGATCATCACTTTAGAATGGGGTTGAAGATAGTTAGCCCGAATCATAGTGAGAAATTGGGGTGCAAAGCCAAAAGCCGCGAGGGTATGAAAAAGAAACCTATCAAAAGCTTTTTCCGCGTCCAATCCCACCAGGACCGCGGGAATCCGACGTCTATTGGCCTTCTCAATAAGGTGGACTATTCGGCGGGTGTTATCGTGGGTTTGGCGCCCTTTAATAAATCCCGATTGGTCCGGGTGTATGAGGTCGGGCATAAGCTCATTGAGCCGCTTAGCCAAAATGGAGGAATAGAGTTTCGCATCGAGGTTGAGCAGGGCGATAGGCCTGTAGGAGGCGCACGCATGAGGGTCCTTCCCTGGTTTGGGTATAACAGTAATCATTGCTTCCGACATGGAGCCAGAGGTTGAGCCTTCCTCCGCCATCTTATTAAAGAGCTGTGTAAGATGCGGGGTGATATCAGATGCAAAAGTTTTATAAAATATGGCGGTATAGCCGTCCGGACCAGGAGCTTTATGGAGCTTGAGAGCCTTAATAGCAGAGAGAACATCATCAGAGGTGATGGGGGAAGAAAGTGTCTCATTCCCGTCAGGGAAACCTGCGGGAGATGGAGGGTGTGGAGATATTCCCGTTGGGCGTCGGGATCTAAGCGATCCCCGTGTAAAGATGTTTATAGAAGGAGCTAAAGGTCTCCGCTTTTTCCTCGTCGCTGTGAGTAAGTTCCCCATGTGATCCCCGTATACCGCCTATGTACTCCTTCTCTCGTTTATCTTTAAGCTGCTGAGCAAGGTGTTTGCCAATCTTATTGCCCTGGGAGTAGGATAGTTGACGTAGTTTAAGAAGCGTGTACTCCGCCCTATTGTTGTAGATGGCTCGGAGTTTACCCCTAAGCGCTGTCAGGTTGCGAAGGGTATGCCTTGTGGGGTTTGATTTATGAGCGTGTTCAGTGGAAGTCAGTTCCGACTCCAACCGCTCTCTTTCTTTAGCACGTTGCGAGTTTAGCGCGGCGTTGAGGGAAATGCACTTCCCCGAAAGACCGCCTTAAAGGCGTCCCAATTAGTAAACTCCGACGTGTCTTCCGACTTGTTAATGTCAAAGAATTCAGTGATAGATTCCCTTAATTTAGTGCAGGAGTCCTTATCTCTGGCAAGCGCAGCCGGGAAGTACCACCTGGGAGAAGCAGAGGAGTCCGCCCTCCATCCCATCGAGACTGCCAGGAGACTATGGTCAGATATTGAGAGGGGAAAATCTTGGCATCCTGTAAGGCACCCAGGAGTGATTGGCTAATAAAAATATAATCGAGACGGGAGTATGTACGGTGAACATGTGAGTAAAATGTGTAATCGCGTGAGTTAGGATACAAAAAGCGCCATGCATCACGGAGTCCCATGTCGTGAAGTTGTTGTCGTATGTCCGGGGAGAAGGAACCCATATCTGAGCGTTGCGGGTGAGTGCTATCTAAATCTTTCTGCCAAGTTAAATTGAAGTCGCCCATAAGTACCAGTGGCCCCTCCAGGAAATCCAATAGTCTCCCCAAAAAGTGTGCAAGAAGACCGTCTGGCCAGTGTTGGGGGCATATACCGCTACACAGGTGCAAAGTTTCCCCATTAAGCGACCCTTTACCATGACCCAGCGACCGTCTTTGTCGCGTTGTACATCCAAGGGCTGGAATTTTGTGGAGGACCGAAACAGGAGTGCCACCCCCTATGTTTCGTTGGTGCGGACGATCTATAAATCAGAGGGTAGTGTTTGTGTCGGAGCCGTGTGTCCTCAGCTCTAGCCAGATGTGTTTCCTGTAGGGCCACTACGTCAAGGTGGTGATCAATAATGTATTTCCATACCTTTTGGCGCTTCTGAGGGGAATTAAGGCCCTTAACGTTCCAGGTACCGATAGAAATTGTCATAGTGTCAGGAAATGAAACAGCATCTCAATAGATACCCCACTAGGCTCAACATTTCCCCCACCATCAGCTGCCCCCAAGGAGTGACCTCTCCCCTTCTAACAAAGTGCAGGCTTACTGTGTGATCTGCATACCTATCTATACGAGATGTTAAAACGCCACCACCATGACCCACCCACTCCCTCCCTTCCCATCCCCCCCCAAAAAAAGAACAAAATGCAAACCTTATATGCAACATAGAAAACAAAATCCATTCCCCGGGAAGTGTAACGAAAACCCCCAGGAATGCGGGGAGGCGGTGGGACCGAGGTCCCCGTCCGCACCCATCCCGGAGCAATGCCAACAGGATTCACATACAAACGACCCCGAGGCGCCGTCAAGTCCTCGCTAAGGTAAGCCCCCCGCTGCCATGAGTAGGACCTGGTCATATGCCTCCGCCCCAGCAGCACCACGACGGTCTTTGAGAAAGGGGATTTAGACACCAGACAGCCATGGAGCATATATCAAAGTATACCTGAGTTCAACAGAGGTGAGAGTACATCATTCGCAGTATTAACCGCAATGGAGGGTGCCGCAGCCCTTGAGTACCAAGCATCAGCAGGAGGTCAGTGAGGATGAAACAGCCAGGAGGAGTGAGACACCGCCCCACTCGTCCCTCGAGAATGTGCAGCGGTCCCCTCAGCCCCCGCTGACCATGGTGGTGCTAGAAACCATTCCCACCCCGAACAGAATGATGCAATGCCGTGAAGCATTCGTCGGGGAATCATCTGCGGCCCCTGCGTGAGCCCGCCGACCATGCAGGCGCGTCCGATCGGGCCTTGTGTAGTGCGCTGGAGGCATCTGGAGCGGAGTCTTGATCCTCTACGGAGAGACCCAGCAGAACCAACCCTTCCTGTAGGTCAGAGATATGACGCTGTTTATTACGAAATTCGAAACTAAGTCCAAACGGGAAAGTCCACCGATATCTAATCTTATCCTCTCGGAGTTTAGCAGTGAGAGGCCTGAACAGCTGTCTCCGTGCAAGAGTGGCCGGCGCCAGGTCTTGGTAGATCGTACACGTGTGCTTTTGGAAAGAGATGGAGTCCTTGGGCCTAGCCGCTGCGAGCACCGCTTCCTTAACCTTGAATGAGCGGAATTTCGCTAAGATGTCTCGGGGCCTCCTCTTGTCTCCATTCTGCAATTGTCCCACTCGGTGGACCCGTTCCAGTTTTATTTTGAGGGATTGAGGGCTTAGGATCTCCGCAAAGAGCCCCTCCATAAACGCCTCCAGATCTGGCCCCTCCGCGCCTTCCTCCAGGTCCCGGACGCGAATGTTCTCCCTCCGGGCCCTATTTTCAAGGTCCTCCGTCTTAAGTTGCGACTGAAGAAGCTGATCACGGAGATAGCGGACATCATCTCTGAGCTCTGTCGTGAGCTTTTCTTGATCCTGGTGGTGCACCTCCAAATCCAGAACTCGGGTACCCACTGAGTCTACGTCCTGCTGGAGGGAAGTCAGCTTTCCGGTCAGGTCCGTCCGTAACTGCTCCATGGAGGATTTGATGTCCTGCCCCAGGTCCTTGCGCAGCTCCATCTTGAAATCCTTGAACATGGCCTGGAGCTCCGCTTTCGTGAGCGCCATTGTGGTTGCTTCGTCGGCCGCACTCAGCACCGAGCGCCTGTCTGAGGCCACAAAGAAATCAGAGACCTTAGCAGATGTTCTGGCCGTCCCCTTCTTGGGCGGCATGCGGGCCTGCCCCAAGGGGCTCTCCGTCGGCGCGATGAGGGTGTCCACGGAATCCGTTCAGCAAGGCTGGTGGTTGCGACCTCCAAGGTGTAGGAAAGGCGCGCGTGGATGTCCGATCTGAAATAGGGTCCTCCCCACTGATCGAAGCAGGACCTCCTCCCTTTAGGCGCGCTGGCAGCCGTGAAGTGATCTCCGGAAGGTAAGAGGGGAGAAGCACGCTCGACGGATCACCTCTCGGTGGATGTGGCGCCAGGTGGCTGGGGTCCGAAAGGTCGCGCCCACATGACGCGGGGCACCGGTCAGGCAATATCGGCCACCATCCCCTGTGCTACCCCATTCCGGTCAGGGCAAGCAGAAGCAGACACACAGTTCCCACCGGAAGGTGTAGGGCGCCATTCCGGGCCCCCCGTGGGCCCCGACTTCATCCAACCCTCAGCAGGGGGAGCCGCAGCACCTCAGGTCCGCCGCCGGGGGAGTCGCTGGGCACAGAGCTGGAAGCTCGGCCGAGAAATCGGTAGCGCCGATGTCGCTAATGGGCCGCCATTTTAGGGTCAGGCAGGCGGGTCGCGGTGCAGCGTAGGTCGTGGAATGTCCCAGGGGGAAGCGGCGATAACGCTCTGGCAGTCACGGTGGGTTCCAGCCTTACCCTGATAGAGAAGGCAATCTAGGAGGTCAGGGTCCTCAGACGGCACCTCCCGCCGCACCAGCAGCCGCCGGCGGTCAGCGCAGCCCGGCAGACGCCATTTTGCCGCTCGGCCTCGCGTTACTTCTCAGGCTGAAGCAGGAGTGCCCCTGGGTGAAATGCGGCAGGTAGGGACTTCTCCGGCAGAGCGCCACATCTTCCGCTGTGTGTGGGAGCCGAGCTCAGTCCTCAGCGCCCCGGGAATCCACCACAAGTAGCTCCGGAACAGCGCGCGGACCGGGAGCCGAGATGGATTACGTCCTCTCGGCCATCTTGCCCGGCCACGCCCCCCATTCAGCCCTTTTTTGAGCAGAAGACAGGCTTTGTAGTTCCCCTCTGAGAAAGGTCTTAAACGTGTCCCATACGACATCCAGGGGGGCAGATCTGAGGTTGTCCTTAAAGAACAACCCGCATGCTTGTTTCAATATCCCACCTACCTCGGGATCAGAGAGAGTGGCTCTCCTTAGAGTCGATCTTGGTCTCAAAGGTCTACAATACCCAACCAAGGAGAGAATCATTGCCGCATGGTCCGAAATGTGGCCTGGAAGGATGTTTATAGATGTTATTTTTTCAGCAATAGTCCTGTCAGCAACGAGATAGTCCAATCTAGAGAAATGACCATGCTTTTTACTGTGAAAAGTAAAACCCTGACTAGTACCCATCTTATATCTCCATACATCCAACAGGCCCAATTCTAGCAGAATATTTTTTAGCGTCCGACGAACACGAGGGGAATCGCCATATCGACCTCTGTTGGATCTATCCTGTACAGGGTCCAGCAGAACATTAAAATCTCCCCCATTATAATAGGAGCCGTGACCTCCATTAAACTCCATTCCAAGTTAGCTAGATGGGAGGGATCATCAATGTTAGGCCCATAAAAAACGGCGCAAGCCAACTCTGCCCCTCCGCAATCCAAAGTAGCTATCAGCCACCTCCCAGATTTATCGGACTTAGAGGCTTTGATAGCACAGCCTGCTCCTCTCTTAATTAGGATCGCAACCCCCCTACAATGTGCAGACTGTTCTGATACTAGGAAGTGGTCTATCCAACGACACTTTGAAAATACAGTGTTCCCTTCTAGGGGGTCTAAATGGGTCTCCTGAATCAGACAGATATGAGCACTACTCTCTTCCAAATACTTCATTGCCAATCTCTGCCAACGTTTACACCTAAGCTCGTTGACATTCCAGGTTAAGATTTTTAACTCGTTAGTCCCCCACATCTAACATATCAAGCGCAAAAGTTACCACGGGCTGACATAGTAATGTATTTAAGAAACTAAGATGATAGAGGGAAGACACATTTTTTCTATTTTTTCCCACTGCTCCCCACCGCGTGCCCCCCCCTAACCTCCCTCCCATTCACCCCCGGTGATGGGGGGAACCCTCCCTTCCAACATAGGCATAAAGCTTAGCGGTCTTCATTGTTGGCGGGAAAAAAGATAAACTCAATGCATCAGGGCTCTCTTCACTCCCCCGCACCACCCCCCCAACCCTCCACCTCTCTACTTACTAACTCCCTTCTTAATTTCCTCAATCAACATAGCTTCCTCCACAGAGCGATGTATATACATATGGTTATTCCACATTGTACGGAGGGAAGCAGGGAACTTTAACTGGGCTTTTGCGCCAAGTTTATTCAATTCCTCCATCCTTTTCCCCAGCTTCCACTGCCTTAATGAAGTAGTATGACAGAGATCTGATCTAATCGAGAAGGAATAGGAGCCTGCTGAAAAAGATCCTTCTTTTAAGGCGGAGGACAAAGTAGCCTCCTTAGCAGTGTAAGTGAGGAAATTGATTAGAGTTCTCCTTGGCCTTTGTCGTCCAGGGTTCCTCTTAAATGGATCTCGATGTACCCGCTTGATTTCAGTAGAAAGGTCAATATATGACCGATTTTTAAACGCTGTATCTTGTAGCAAATTTATCACAATAGACTTAATATCCGCGCCGTCCGTATTCTCAGGGATATTGAGGAGTCTGAGTTTGTTCCTCCGGGTATGATTTTCGAGACATTCCAGGTCTTCTTTCATTTCCTTGTTTTAGCGGGTTAACCGGCTCACCTCTGCAGACGTCTTGTCGATGGTTTGTATAAGCATAGGTACCTCCTGCTCTAAAGCCTCCGTTCTCACCGAAACCTCCTAAAGTTTCTGTGCCAAAGCCGCCCAGGATGCCTGTATAGCGACCTGGTTCTGCTCAGAGATTAAAAATCTACTCTTCATTTCCTCCTGGAAGGCTAGAAGAATGTCCACCAGTGTTTCTGAGCTCGCCTGAGAGGGTTGGCTAACAGCAGGTGTTGGCAGTGTAAATTGTAAGGGCTCCTGTCAAATGTGCGGATCACCCCCGCAGGCCTCTGCTACCTCTACCACCTCCAAGGCCTGAAATCGATTAAATGTAGAGATAGAGGTTGGAATTGAAGCTACATCTCGAGGAGCCTCCAACAAGGAAGGGCCAGTAGGGGTCTCCGCATTAAAGTCCTGGGTTGAACCGGCTAACGACTCCATTCTAGGAGGACCAGGAACTTCAACCGCTCCCTTCAGGACAGCAGCAGGGGTTGCAAGGACCTTATACAAAGATTTCAGGGAGGGGGTGACCTTAACCTTGGACGTAGCGACCTTCTTCCCTCTGCCCCTACTCCTGGCCAGCCGTAGAGGTAATAGATGTAGTTTTCTCTACTTTCCCTCCTAGGCCTTCCTTGGCCAGTTCCGGGGATTTACTATGCCCTTTCATCGTGGTATTTACATCAGAACCAGAATGGAGAGGAGGCAAGGCTTCAAGCCCTGGAAGAGATGTTACAAGACCCCCCCTGGTGCGGAGAGTGTACCTGCACACTTTCCCAGTTGAAACGGAGCGTCTATTCTGTGTAATCCTACCCTTCTCCATATGCTGCAAGACAAACCACCCACTAGACCCTCTTGGGCTTTCTGTAATCTCTTTTGCAAACCCCCTATTGTGAGGTGTTGAAAAAATCGGGTACCCACTGAGTTGAAAAAATCGGTTCTGTTCAGAGAGGGGTATATGGGATCGACTTGATGAATTTGTTCAAAGGATTTGCCATATAGCACCCCCTCCCTTAATGGGTAGATCCTACCGCCATTCACAGGTAAACTTGTTCATCCAGCACGTCCCTGGGCTAAAAGCAGCTCCCCAGACAGATCCAGCTCATGGAGAGCGTCCCAGCAGGTGCTGACTCCACCACCGGTGACCTGGAAACAGGAGATCGCGACCCGGCAGCAGCGCGGCTCCCCAGTTGCTCCCTCCGAGCAGGGCACTCGACGCCACACCGGCGGGAGAGTGCGACACCGCCCGACTCGAAAACCATCAAGGGGAGGCGCGACTGCCGCTCGTGCTCCCCCCGCATCAAAAAAGGAAAGGAACCAGCAAATGCCAGGTATGTGGAAGATGGGGTGGAGGAGGGGGGGTAGAGGAGCGAGAGAGCCCTGTTTAATTCAGTGGCAAGCCGACAGAAGACCAGCGGCCATTAAGTGGCGGCCGCCACGTTCCCCACGAACCTCAACCTCTAATGTCTCTCTTGTTACAGGCTTGATACAGTACCCACATCATGTAGGTCTTACACTACCCTTACCATCCCAGGTTACCACTGTCAACTTTCCCCCAGGGTGGGCGCAGAGCAGGCCACAGCAGGAGTCTGCTTGCAGCAGAAAAACACTGCCAATCGGGCTGCCGAGAACTGACCAGATGTGAGCAGTAATTAATCAGCACTGCAGTTCTTGGCCGCACCCGATGCGGCATGACAGCTTATAGAATAACACAAACATATAATATAAACACATGACATATAATATAAAATTCTATTACAATGTTATAATCCCACTAACAATTAAAGGAAAAAAGTTATACTCACACTTTTTTTAGCAGATATGCCCTGTCAACAGTAGTATATCCCAAAAATGTAAATAAATAGATCCCCATAAATGCAAAACAAATATAAATAATAAATAATCCATCCAATTTGACCATATTACAGCCATCAAAACCCTGTAAAATCTGAAAAATACTTAAAAGTGCAATAAATGCTTCAGAAAAATCACATAAACAAGGAAAAAATGAATCAATAGTCGGTAAAAAAGTCCAACATATTGAAAAATAAAATGTGGCCATCATCCAAAATAAGATTTCAATGAATGACAAAAAAATCCTGTAAAAAAGAAAACACAGAAACCCACCCTAAAAATAAAAATACATAACAAAACTATACAGACATATCAGAATTACTCAATAAGGCCTACACAAGCAAATTATAAAAGTAGTACAATACCCTATACTAATTCAAACTGTGAAACCGTGGCCTTACTGCCAAACTAAAACAGTTAAAAAATATATCGGAAAATAGAAATTTAAAAAAAAAAAACTTTCTCTACATTGAATATAATATACTATGTTTTAAAACGGTGAAAAATATTACATAAATGTTACAAAAATGTATATTACTGAAAAAATAGTATATAAATGTTATTGCAAGTATACATCAGCAAATATCAGCAAATATTGATAAATAAGTACAAATATGTATAGTATAGCCTGGAACGCTGTTTTCTCTGCTTGGGGGCACAAACCCTGGACTTTTCCATCTCCTTGGTGGGACCGGTGTCCCAGAGACTGCTCAAATTCGCCTACTTGCGCACTTAGCCCCAGGAGACATCACCGCATCTCTGCCTCGGGACCACAAAGACCAGGGTGCACAGCGCTGACACCTGCAGCCGCTATCGAGGGGGAGGCGCGAGGTGCCAGCACACGCATAAAGCGCTGCCTCTCCCCCCGCGGCGCGGGAGCCTGGAACACTGTTTTCTCTGCTTGGGGGCACAAACCCTGGACTTTTCCATCTCCTTGGTGGGACCGGTGTCCCAGAGACTGCTCAAATTCGCCTACTTGCGCACTTAGCCCCAGGAGACATCACCGTATCTCTGCCTCGGGACCACAAAGACCAGGGTGCACAGCGCTGACACCTGCAGCCGCTATCGAGGGGGAGGCGCGAGGTGCCAGCACGCGCATAAAGCGCTGCCTCTACCCCCGCGGCGCGGGAGCCTGGAACGCTGTTTTCTCTGCTTGGGGGCACAAACCCTGGACTTTTCCATCTCCATGGTGGGACCGGTGTCCCAGAGACTGCTCAAATTCGCCTACTTGCGCACTTAGCCCCAGGAGACATCACCGCATCTCTGCCTCGGGACCACAAAGACCAGGGTGCACAGCGCTGACACCTGCAGCCGCTATGGAGGGGGAGGCGCGAGGTGCCAGCACGCGCATAAAGCGCTGCCTCTTCCCCCGCGGCGCGGGACGCGCGCGGGCCGCGCCCGGGCCAAGGGCGGGCCCGTCCTTGCCCGTCATTGCCAGGAAGAGGCAGGGTAGGGCCACCCCCCTTGAGTTTGAGACCTGAGCCCAACAAAACTGGTAGGACTTTCTGGGCACTATCTAATTTCACTGGGAGCAGCTGGTGGAACCAGGGCCAACGTAAACTGGCGATATACCTGAAACACTTTGTGGCCTTTGATTAACTCCGACATCCAGCTGATCGGTTATCTGTTAATTTGACGTTTGGGACTGTATTTATTTAGTACTGTTTTATGATTGTGTGTCTTGGGGCTGCCTGATCTTCCTGGATTTACCTCTGGGATAATCTGATCCTGGTTTCCTTTTTAATTAATTTTTTTTTTTCTCGTTTCTTCTTCTTCTTCTGGTCATGGGGAAGCGTGGCTGTGTAGTTAAAAAACATCCCCAGGTGATTATACCGGCCCCACTTCCCCAAACTTCAATTGATAGGATGCTCCAGAGAGCTATAGCGGTAGTCTCGACCGAAATTGAGCTTACGGAGAGGCGGTTATCCCTAACCCCAGATATTTTTCTTCAACCTTCTGAGCCACTATTTTCCGAACCATCTAGCCCCGGATTTACTTTTGGCCCATTAGAATCCCTGTCTGGACCAAGTGAGAGACTGTCACCACCCTTACAACATCCCCCAGTAAAACCAACAACCCGTAAAAGCAGAACGACCACTGCTCCACCCAAAGCAGTCAGGCGTAAAACGGGTAACAGGGTTGGATCAAAGAAAATGACTAGCCCAGAAATTAGTCCCAGTAAGGGTGAACCAGTCAGTCTTGGGGGAGTGGTTGCACCACCCCCCAACTCTTACAAAGATCCCAACCACCCTTTATGGGTGAGGAATTTGATAGTGGAACTAGAGGCACAGATGAGAGCCATTGTCAAGGAAGAACTAGCGCTCCACCTTGGGAATATAGCTAGTGCCCAGATGCCTGTCCCGAGCGTACAGGCCAATCCTCTGGTTAATATTTTACCGGCTGTAGTGGAGAAGAAGGACTGTAGCTCACAGACGGATAGAGCAGGGCAATCCCCTTTAGTTAGATGTGGCCCCTCTAGTGCTCCATCTTGTCCAGCTCTAACGAGTGCTGCCAAGCCAGGGGCTCGTAGTGCCGCGCAAGAGGGAAACACTCACTCTCTTTGTGAGGAACCTTGCACCCACCAGGCCCAAGCTCGGAGGGCTACTCCTGGCCCCAGGGGCCTCATCATCGAGAATGTGAGTTCCCATCCTGCTCCTAACAATGAAGGTCCACGTAGAAGCAGACCTGTTCAATCTGACCAGTTGATAGACAGGGAAACGCCTAACCCGGCAGAGTGTGAGAACCCCGGCCCAGTCCTACCGGCCATGCCAATAATAGATCTACCTCCAGCCTCACTCCCCTATGTTATAGTCTTAACCGGTGTTCCAGAAATTAAACTAGGCCAGAGAGAAACACAGTTGGAACTGAGG
Organism: Calotriton arnoldi; assembly: GCA_963921515.1. Classification (NCBI taxonomy): domain Eukaryota; kingdom Metazoa; phylum Chordata; class Amphibia; order Caudata; family Salamandridae; genus Calotriton; species Calotriton arnoldi. Next base: position 101,258 of record CAWUFW010013010.1, on the reverse strand, counting down.
AACAAGTGCCTTTTTTGGCTTACCAGGCATGGACAGTTTCCCTATGACAGGGCAGGTGAGATACTACTAGTTCGAAGAGTGGGCTGGGTTGGCACGAACCCCAAATCAATCAAAGGAGACTGTATAGTTATCAATTTTAGTAATCTACGGACAGTCCAAATCTTCGCTGATCAGTTCTCCGGCTCCTATGCACCGTTTACAGGGATTCAACCACACACCCTGGACTTTTTTTATTTTTGTAAATATCCACCACCTTGGACCCCTTGCACTAGAGTCCCAACACATTGGTACCAATCCCACCCAACACTCGGCCAAACCTCTAGAATACAGTATAATGTTGCAGTAGCGAATAGGTTTGTGGCCCTTGAAGAGGTGGATTGACTCATGATACCATCCGACTTTACTCTTAGCCAAGGGTTATGGGGGGCCAATAGAGAGCTTAAATCGAAAATCATTGGGATACAGCCCCAAAGTATTGCTGGTGTGTCAGCAGATGCACCAGGGGAGTCCCATCATGAATCTCATCAGGGACCTCAAGGCTATGATGGTGCTATCTTAGTTGTGTTGAACAATCTATCCCCTCTCACCCCTGAAGTTATAACTCCAAGCATGGCCATGAATAGCTCCATAGCGGAAGTGGGAGCTCCAGACCCCGGGGCTGAGCCAGAAACCATACAAACCCCTAACCCCTCCGGTTTTAAAGTACATGATGTCACCTCGAACATAGGCCATAAACTGAGGGTCTTGACGTGGAACATTGCTGGTATTAAAAATAAACTCCAAAATCCTGACTGGACACAATTTGTACAAGATTACGATGTGTGTATGTTCCAGGAGACCTGGGCAAGAGAGGACACCGTTATGAGGGGCTATACAACTTTTAATGTGCTAGCAACTATGGGGGGTAGAGGTAGACCATCGGGAGGTTTAGGCACGTGGGTCGCTACACATTTGGACTGTACTGTTGAACAGTTGAACACCTCTTCTGATGATATCCAGTGTACCCTCCTTACTTTCTCTGCTAGGACCAAACTTGCCTTTATTAACATCTATTCACGCCCGGTAACCTTTGCACAGGAATCCCCGACCATAGACATGCTTACCACATGTATTGAGCTAATTCCCCCGAATACTAGGATGGTGATAGGAGGAGATTTTAATTGCCAATTTGAGCCTCTAGCCCTTCCTACTGACTCTTTGCTCACTGTCGAGGATTCCCTTTGGTTAATTCCCGAACCGCAAATTCTTCCGGTAAAGGCTTGGACACCCTTGGTACTCCAGATCAGTGCAGTAACACTAACTCATGCACTGAGGGCATGCAATGGTCGCACTAAGTCAGACCAACCAGGGAAGCCTACTTTTAATAGACCAGGCCAATCATCCCTATTGGACTATATCCTAGTGGAAGCAAGCATATGGCACTGGGTAGTCGACTTTGCTGTCTTGCCAAGACACGACAGTGACCATAATGCTTTGGTACTTGACCTCAACCTTCCGGATCTTCTCAGTCCCTCAGTCACTAGCTCCTCCTCTGGCACCAACTTAACACTAGTTAATAACAGAAGGAGAATTAGATGGGAAACCCTGAAGCAGTCACCAGGCAAGGCCGCTGCCCTTTATTCCTCCATTATTTCACCCTTATTGGTAACGGAGAAGGCTGCCCAGACACTCAATTCTCCTGACACCATCGCTCAACTCATGGCCACTCATCTGGATTTGACCACTAGCCTGACTAACATCTTCAATCCCCTGATGCACTCCAAAGGCAAGAGGAGCCCTAAATCCACCTGGTTTAATAACTCCTGCCGAATGGCAAAGGGTGCCCTCATTGATGCTATAAAATCCAAAGATAGATCTCTGATTAAAACAAGGAGGGCCCTATATAGTGATAGTTTAAAGCTAGCCAAAAAGAACTGGGAGTGTGAAAGATGGGATGCGATTAAACAGGCACTCACCAACAGGGATATGAGGGCGTTTTGGATCCTGGTGCGAACAGTCAGCTCCACGGAGAACTCACCTATTGAGCCGAACATCGCTGCAGACGCTTGGAAACTTCATTTCCAATCCCTGTATTCCACTCAGGACACCATAGAGCTCATTGAGGGAATTTTGCCAACTGCTGTAGGGAATCCCCTTGAAGATGATGTAGGGTTCACTCTGACCGAAGTGTGGAGTGCAATTGGGAAGCTTCCTTTGGAAAGGCCCCGGACTAGACAAGATCCCCGGGGATTTATTTCGGGAACAACCCAATATCTGGGGCCCCTATCTATGTGTAATATTTAACGCCATATTAAACGGCATGAAAATCCCGGACACCTGGCTAGGGGCAGAAATTTTACCAGTATACAAGAAGGGCTCACCCCTCCTGCCCATTAATTACAGGCCAATCAGCCTGATTGACGTAACTCAGAAGCTGTTTGCCAGGATTGTCCTGGAGCGTCTCCAGTCCTGGGTGGACGAGCGCGAGATTCTGAGTGCGTATCAGGCTGGTTTCCGTAAAAACATTTCCACTATCGACCAAATCTTTAGGCTCCAATTATTATATTGGAAGACGGTGATAATAGAGGGTGGGAGCCTCTATTTGATCTTCGTTGATCTTAAATCAGCCTTTGATTTGGTACCTCAAGATAAACTTTGGGTGGTTCTAGAGCAAATGGGCATTCCGCCCTATTTGCTGTCTTTGATCAAGCGCCTGCATACTGGAAATTTTGCCCAGGTGAGATATGGGAAACACGGGGAATTAACCCCTCGCTTCCCAGTGAACAGAGGTGTAAGGCAGGGGTGTGTTCTGGCTCCCACACTGTTCTGTCTTTTTATTAACGCTCTGGTGGACCAATTAAATGAGGTAGCTAATATTGATGCCCCAAAGCTGGCCCGTGACAAGGTGCCAGCAATGATGTTTGCGGATGACACCTTGTTACTATCCAAGTCTCCTATGGGCATCCAAAGGATCCTTGACAGCTTCTCTCTATTTTGCAAAGACAGGGGGCTGGAGATTAATACATTAAAAACCAAGTACATGGTTTTTAACCCCAGCAAAACATCTCGCCCAAACCCCTCCTTAAATGGTACTCAGCTAGAGAGGGTAGCTGTCTTTGACTACTTGGGTGTCACGCTGACAGAAACATTTGGTTGGGGCCCGCAGCAAGAAAAGGCAGGTTTAAGGCTAGCACAGATGGCTGGGGGAATAGTAAAATTATATAGGAACTCATCATTGAGACAACCGGGCCCACTGACTGAGATTTATAAAGTCCAAATCAGGAGTGCTATTATGTACGGGGCAGAACTCTGGGGTCATCTTCCTGTAGGTGGACTGGTTAAATCTGAGAACAAGTTTATGAGGCAGCTCTTGGGTCTACCACCAAGCACCCCTCTTATCCCCTTACGCATGGACCTCGGGATTAGACCCATAGAGGAGGAGATCGGACTGCGTCCTTTGACTTTTTGGCGTAGATTATGGGCGACCCCCGAATTAACAGCCTACAAGTCCGAACTCAAGGCGATCTTGGGACTCCCAGGGGTGGGAAAACTATCCTGGTTTGTACACATAAAAGACCTGTGCTCTAGATTAGGTCGGCCAAACCTATGGACCCACCCTGAGCAAGTGTCCCCGACAATATCGCGGCTTGAACTAGTTAAAGCCTACAGACTGTTTAAATTGGCTGAAATTCAGGGGAGCATAAAACTAGGCCGTCTAACTTCTGACTACCTCAACTTTAAAGATCAGTATTTATTTGAGGCCTTCCTTGATGTTGTTCATCCTTCCATGGCGAGGAAACTTTATACCCAGTTCAGATTGGGTTGCCTGCCGGTTCATGCATTTACAAGCAAATGGTCAAAAGCCTCTCCTATTGAATGTCCTGCTTGTAACAGCCAAGAGGAGTCAGTCATTCATGTTTTCTTTTTCTGTCCTGGCTATAATGCAGCCAGGAGGTATTGGCTCCTACCACTATGCAGGAACCTGGGGTATAGGCAGTGCCTGGAGGCCTTTAGAGTTTTGAGAACTGACACTCATCCTCCGATTGTTTTTGCTGTGTCCCGTTTCCTCAACTCTATGTGGCATAGGCGCCGCAAGTTTTTAAATTCCCCCGCACATGTTAAATGTTCTTTTTCTATTTCTTATTGTTTTAACATTATTACTTCTTGAAATCATTGTTTTAACCTTTTTTAAATTATAATATCTTTTTAACTGCTATGATATTTGATCAACGCATTTGTATTTTGGTCATATTTTGTAATGTTTACTGATGTTTTTATTGTCTAAATTTAGTGATGTATGTATGATGTACCCTCTGCTTTTATGGTCTATAATGACCGAAATAAAGCTTGGAAATGGAATGGAATGGATTAAGATATGCAAAAATAAAAACAAAAATGCAGGTCATAAATATATTACAATAAACATTACAAAATATTACAAATACAATGAAAATAAAATTGGATGACTAAATGCACCCAAACATGTATGTGTATAAAATTGTATTATTTTTAAAATAGAAAGTCCAAAAATCTTTTATTAGAACAAAAAATATATACTTCATCAACAAAAATATTTAAAATAAAGTGTCATATATTATAACTAACATAGATGTGCAAAAATATAAATATTGCTCAAGATGTTTACATTTAGGGGCATATGTATGAGTTTGTGGTGCAGCACAGCAAGTCACCTCGCTGCGTCACAGAAAAAGGGCAGGAATGTGCCGTATGAGAAAGAATACGGTGCATTCTGTCCTTGTCCCTGCGCTGGCCCCCTTTTGGCTTCCTAGCGCCAACGCAGGCACCCATGCACCATGGTTCAAGGGTGACTGTGTTGCATGCAGGATTGTTTGTGTGCAGGAAGGGGCACTTTCCTGCACAAAGCAATCCTAAGAGGCATATTCCTCTATCTATGTGTGCTCCAGAATGCTTCACACCCAGAAAGATGAAGTAAGGAAGAGAAATAAAGACATTTCTCCTCGTTGCGCCTTCCCTGGGAAGGTGTATCTTTTTGATGTATTCCCAGGTCTACCACTTTTGGTAAATCTGGGAATGCGTTAAAAAACCATGGGAGTTGCATGGGAACACCCATGGAACAGGGCAGAGTAACGTGATGCCGCGATTTGTGCAGCGTTGCATTACTTCAGATTAATGAAGCCACTCAGGACCACACAACGTGGCCTTGCGTGACTCCATCAATCTCAATTTGGACTTGCATCATGCTTGCACCATATTACGTGGTGCAAAAGCAACACAACTCCTCTCATAAATATGCCCCTTAGTTTTTAAATTTGAAAAAATACATACTAAGGGCCTGATTACAAGTTGGGGAGTTAATTCCATCCCATGTGTAAACCCCTGTGTACACATGGGCGGAATTATGAGTTTGGTGTTATTTAATGCATCAGATAACTATTGGAGGCATTAAATAACCCAACATTTATTTGAGAGTGGAGGCAGAATTTGTTATTCCCACTCCAAACTTAAGTCCTGATTTAATTCTTGGCCGGTTGGGGCAGTTTCCGTCAGGGTAGCAGAGTAAAATACTACTTTGCCCTGGCGGAGGTCCCGACTGCCAAATTTGAAATGTCCGTTGGGCCGACAGACATTTCTAGCATTCACAGGAACCACTATCATGGCGGTTTCTGTGAATGCAGTGGAACGTTGCCTTACAGCTCCATCAAACATGATGGAGCCGTACGGCAAAGTTACCAAAGTTTTTTGAATTTTCAATACTAGAACCCAAAGTGCGTTTTTGTGTTTGAAAATAAAAAGAAATGCCCTACTCACCATGGAAGTCATGTCCCACGGGGAGGGGAGTATTTTTTTGTTTTGTTACCACCAGGGTTTGACTTGCTATAAGTCCGTCCATCCTAATTGGGAGGATGGACATACAGCCAATTCTCCAACAGCCCTTTCTCAGTCGGGTCGTCGGAGAAGTTTGGCCATGGCAGAGACAGAGTAATCTCCACCGTGGTCAAACTATGGTCTGCAAACTTTTAAATTCAGTGGGTGGACCATCATGATGGAGGTAATCACACTCCTTTGACATTGCGATGGCGTATGCTTATCGCCAGCATTTAAACTGGACCCTGAAACCCTTTATGAAAGTAATGGATTCTAGGGGATTACTATTCCCCACTCATAATTTAACCACATTAAGGAAGGGTTGTTAATGTTACCGTTCCACTACATAATTAGTTACATTAGGAACATTATTGAACTATTGAGGTGCCAAATATACCATTGAACCCCAAACTGAGCCACATTGAAAAAAGTGTTGTTTTTAGGTTAAATTATACCACTGCGAAATTAGCCACATTAGGCAAAATGCTTGTCTTTCATGTGATAATATGAAGAACACCTGCTACAGAATTTTGAGAATAAAAAAATATTGTAAACTCTGGAGTACTATAATGAAATGAACACATTTAAAATTAACCAATAATAATAAGCAAATTAACTAGAAAATCTAATGGTGCATTTTAAATAAACATTTCAATTACAAACAAAATATAAAATAAATTCATCAGTCCACAAGCAAAATAATAACAATGTACAGAACATAAAAGATACAATTTATAAATAAACATATGTAAAATACATTTTAAAAAATATTTTTAAAAAATTAAATAATAATGCAAACTACTAAATTACATTTCTAAAATATATAAATAACATAAAAACCCAAAGTTGATATACACACAAAACATTTTTAATAGAAGAATATATAAGAAAAATACATCAAAAATAGTTTAAACATTACAAATTACAATTAATTTAAAAAAAAAATAGTTTTTTATAAAATGTTCCTGCAATTACATAAATAAAACATTAAATAAAATAATGAAAACAAACAGCATAAAAAACATGTACAATCTTAACAAAAACCAAATTTATAAAATATAAAAATATAAAAAATAGCCTTTGAAAATAAAAATATTTAAGAATACTGAGATTTAAAAACATTAAATCAAAACATTTTAAAATTACAAATAACTTAAAATATGTTTACAAAATTATAAAGGTATACATGACCAAAATATCTTATCCTCAGCCCTCAAGAAAAATAAGGATTGAAAATATTAAATTTATAATTTTGTTAAAAAACAAAACTATTCAATAATACACAAATCATATCACAAAATAATAGTGAAAAACAAAAATAAATAAACAAATATTTATAAAACACTACCTACTCTGCTCCATTACATACCCTACATTCCACTCCTAAAATATAATCATTAAAACCAAAATTAAATGCGTTGAAAATGCAAAAATATTAAAAGCAAAAGCTAACAACAAATCATATTATACAAAAACTCAATATTACTCACAAAGATATTAAAAACAAAATTACAAAATGAAATTCTTACTTGCGAATACAATGTCCCACAATATTCTTGACATCTCTATATTTCAACAATGATATAAAATACCAACAATAGTTAGGTTGAACATCTTCCCGTCTGACCACAGAAGTATCTCCCTGGGTTATATGCTGGTCTCGGAGTGGACAGATTCTCCCTATGTGATTTTTACAGCACTGCCAAGAGGAAAATTGCTCTGACCATGACAAATACATCTGGACACACCATAAACTCACACCTGACATTCTCACTTAAGCTAAATAAGTTGTACCTCCCTGAGAAAGATCCCTTATAATGATGCCTCACTTTCAGCTATCCACCTAAACAGATAAGACCACAACAAGCCAACCTAGACAACTAGGGGCCGATTACGATGGCGGTCAGAAAGCCATTCCGACCGCCGTGGTAGCGGAAATTAACCATCTGCAGGTACCGCGGGAAAACCGGCGGTCAGATTAGGATGAACCGCCAGAAAAAACCGACCGCGGGGGACGGATCCCACGAAAGACCCCCGGGAGCGTGCGGAGCAGGTGAAAATCTGTCCGCGCGGTCGGATTTGCTGTGGAAAGACCCAAAACCGCCGCACGGCCAGCGGATTGACCGCACGTGAAATTAGGATACGATTGCGGTGACAGCGGAACGATCAGCTGTTTCCAACCGCCGTGATCGCAACTATTGATGAATGGGAGAGCGAGCGGAAGGGCTGCTGTATTCCAACCACCGCGGTCGCTCTGGGAGAGTAATGGCGGTCACAAAAAAAAAACACAACAAGGCTACCAAGTGTGGCCATTAATCTGGCTCAGCCTAAAAAAAAACCTAACACACCCCAATGACACATCCCCATGGCAACTGAAAAAAACAAATCCCAGGTCAACCCACACAACACACCTGACAGGAATACTCCATTTTGACTCACCCACATAGCTGAGTATAAAACCAGCCCCTTCCCTGACCAGAATCCTTTGTATTACTCCACAACTGAAGGGCCAACCCCACAGCACAAAGGAGAGGCAAATCTGCATACATCACACCATCACAACCACACACACACCCCACTCACATCACCACCACCACCTTCACACCTGCACTCATCACACATTTGCACATCACACACCATGTCACAGAAGAAGATGCCCAAATTCACTGACAATGAGTTGTCAGTGATGGTAGATGAGGTAATCAGAGTAGAACCACATTTGTTTGGAAACCTGGTCCAACAGACACCATTAGCCACCAGAAATCAAATGTGGGCAAGGATAGTCAACAAGGTCAATGCAGTAGGGACCATCCCGCGCTCCCAGAAGGAGATCAGGAAGAGGTGGAATGACCTCAAAAGCAAGGTGAAAGAGCGGAACAACAAGAACATTAAGCTGGCTCAGATGACTGGCGGTAGCCCTCCCATTCCACTATGAACATTCACCGAATGGGAGGAGAAGGTGTTTGCCACACTGCATCCAGAGAGTCTCACAGGAATAGCCGGGGGAGTGGAGGCTGGTAAGTACCAACAAATGTCTCCCATTACACTGCTATGTACTGTCTTGCACAACTACAAAGCGACATCTCCCGGGCCCAAATGCATTAATGTGCACCACACTCTACCCAACACATGTCTCACAGATCCAACATTTACTCCCTCTGATTCACCCCAAAGCTAGCTAGCAATATTTCCATGGGGGCATGTGTACAGGCAGCCAGCACTACAACTCCCACCAGGCACCCAAAGCTGAGCAGGATGTAACACCCCACCCCACACCCACAACCATGTGTCAGCCATTGCATTGCTCACTTCAAACTCACAGGTAGGTAGCCATCTCAACAGGGAGGGGTGTTTGTGGGTGGGAAGCCTGCACCACAACTCCCACCAGCCCACCTTGTCCCGCAGCTGAGCAGGATGGAGCACTCCACCCCACACCCACAGCCATGTGTCAGCCATTGCATTGCTCACTTCAAACTCACAGGTAGGTAGCCATATTAACAGGGAGGGGTGTTTGTGGGTGGGAAGGCTGCACTACAACTCCCACCAGGCCACCTTGTCCCACAGCTGAGCAGGATGGAGCACTCCCCCCACCCAGAAGCATGTGGCAGCCATTGCATTGCCCTCATCAAAGTAACAAGTAGGTAGCCATCTTATGCTCCCTTGTCCCAGCCCTGTGCAGGATGGAGCACCCCCCACACCCACAACCATGTGGCAGCCATTGCATTGCTCCCTTCAAACTCACAGGTAGGTAGCCATCTTAACAGGGAGGGCTGTTTGTGGGTAGGAGTCCTGCACTACAACTCCCACCAGGCCCCCTTGTACCACAGTTGAGCGGGATGGAACACTCCCCACCCCCACAACCATGCAACAGACATTGCATTGCTCTCTTTAAACTTACAGGTAGGTAGCCATCTTATGCTCTCTTGTCCCACCCCTGAGCAGGAGGGAACACTCCCCCATCCAAGAGCCATGTGTAGCCTATTCCCTTCCTCTGCTCCACTTCACAGGGAGGCAGCCATCCTAACAGGGAGGGGTGTTTGTGGGTGGGAAGGCAGCAATAAAACTCCCACCAGCCCCCCTTGTCCCACAGCTCAGCAGGATGGAACACTCCCCACCCCCACAACCATGTGACAGACATTGCATTGCTCTCTCCGAACTCGTAGGTAGCCATCTTAACAAGGAGGGGTGTTTGTGGGTGGGAAGCCAGCACTCCAACTCCCACCAGGCCCCCTTGTCCCACAGCTCAGCAGGATGGAACACTCCCCACACCCACAACCATGTGACAGACATTGCATTGCTCTCTTCAAACTCACAGATAGGTAGCCATCTTAACAGGGAGGGGTGTTTGTGGGTGGGAAGCCAGCAATCCACCTCCCACCAGGCCCCCTTGTCCCACAGCTCAGGAGGATGAAACACTCCCCACCCCCACAACCATGTAACAGACATGGCATTGCTCTCTTCAAACTTACAGGTAGATAGCCATCTTATGCTCTCTTGTCCCAGCCCTGAGCAGGCTGGAGCACCCCCCACACCCACAACCATGTGGCAGCCATTGCATTGCTCCCTTCAAACTCACAGGTAGGTAGACATCTTAACAGGGAGGGGTGTTTGTGGGTGGGAAGCCTGCACTACAACTCCGACCAGGCCACCTTGTCCCACAGCTGAGCAGGATGGAGCACTCCCCCCACCCAGAAGCATGTGGCAGACATGGCATTGCTCCCTTCAAACTTACAGGTAGGTAGCCATCTTATGCTCTCTCGTCCCAGCCCTGAGCAGGATGGAGCACCCCCCACACCCACAACCATGTGGCAGCTATTGCAGTGCTCTCTTCAAACCACAGGTAGGTAGCCATCTTAACAGGGAGGGGTGTTTGTGGGTGGGAAGCCTGCACTACAACTCCCACCAGGCCACCTTGTCCCAAAGCTCAGCAGGATGGAGCACTCACCCCACCTAGAAGCATGTGGCAGCCATTGCATTGCCCTCATCAAACTAACAGGTAGGTAGCCATCTTATGCTCTCTTGTCCCAGCCCTGAACAGGATGGAGCACCCCCCACATCCACAACCATGTGGCAGCTATTGCATTGCTCTCTTAAAACCCACAGGTAGGTAGCCATCTTAACAGCGAGGGGTGTTTGTGGGTGGGAAGCCTGCACTACAACTCCCACCAGGCCACCTTGTCCCAAAGCTCAGTAGGATGGTACACCCCCCACACCCAGAACCATGTGACAGTAATTCCCCTCAACTGTGTCACAGAACAGGTAGGTAGACAGTGCATGCACCCTGCCATTCTTCTCAAAAAGCATGGAGCCATATGACCACAGCAGCCCTCACATGTCATCCAACTTGGCATAGATCCAATAGACACTTCGAGTGTGCAGACAGCAAAGCGTATGTAACTGTCACAGAAATTAAAGTTTGACTCACCAAATCACATGTTGAAGAAATCCAGGGCACAATCATGCGCAGCACTGAATGCTATGTGTAAGTGCCATGGTGGCAGAGCATCAAGGCCCATATGAACACAAAACATGCATGGTCAGTTGTAAAAAGAAAGTAAAGTACATGATATGACAAAGGTATGCATAAGATTACAATGGCTAGTTCATGCTCAGATGTAACGTCTCCCATGCAGAGCAAACAAAAAAGACGCATCACATAAAGTTGTTTTGCTGCTAGTCGTTAGATGACGACATGTCCTTGTAATCACACAAACTGTACGTGGAACATGGTATCCATCGACATGTCACACCATGGACAAGTAATGTATGTACCTCCACATCATGTCATGATGCTCAGTACCGTGCAGCCATACAAAGTGATATCAATGTAAACTGTGTGGTTTATAACATGTAACATCCAAACATCTAACACCAAGCTTGTGGGGTGCACTTCAATGACCATTTCACCTCTGTCCAACAGGAGATCAACAATTGACTGCTGCAGAAGACAACACCGACCTGCAGAGCCAGTCTCCCTCCCCGGAACATGGACTCTCGGATGCAGACTCCCTATGTTTCGCAGATGCGGAGCCTGAACCTGGCCCATCAGGACTGCCAGGGCGCACCATGTCCCAGGCCCCCACTGTCCCCACCACCACCACCTCAGCAACAACAACCGTGCAGACCCCTGCTGCAACGACCTGTACGGCCTCGACCACCACCACCACCACCACCAGTGCTGCCTGCAACACTCTCCCTGCCTCAGTGGATACCAACACCACCACACAATCTGAGGAGGGCAGGGAGAGTCTGCGGGTACGTTGAGTGGCAACACCACAGGTCCGGGACAGCAGGGCAGGTGGGAGGGCAACTGGGGGACAAAATCGAGAGGAGACTGGGTCCGAAGCCCTGGCCAACATCGCCAGAGTCCTCGGGGCATACGAACAAACACAGGGACAGATGGGCCAGGTTGTGGAAGAAGTGTGTGAGCTCCGCCTGCTGCTGAGGTCCATGGACACGTGTATGGGCCAAATCGTGGACCTCATGGGCCAGCTTGTGGGTGTTCTGAGGGACAGTCATGCGGCCCAAAGGACAGCTCAACCCCCCTCCAGTGACCCGCAGGATGATACTCCCAACACCTCAGCTGCGGCCACAGAGAGGGGTGAGCTGCAACAGGATGACTCCTCAGACACCACTGAGCCCGCAGCAGAGGCCCCCCCCTGGAAAACGCAAAAGGGGCCGTCCGAGAAACACCACGGGAGGATCACGTGGCAAAGCACCAGAAAAACACAAGTCAAAGAGCCAGCCATGATGGCACCTCTCTTCACCTTGACATTGACTTTGTTGACTATCCTTACCCACACTGCCATGTTTATGGCAGGTGTCTATTGGACTGTGTCACCACATCAATGTGGTGACTACTCTATTGTCTCGTTTACCATCACTGACAACTCATTGATCCACTTTGCACCAGTTCTGTAAACATTACTTGTCTGTCACAAACACTCTTTGTAAATATACACTCTTTACACACCTATGTTATTGTGTCAGCTCCATGTTTATCACAGGATGTACAATGTTGAGTCTGATTCCAATGTACCAGAAGCTCTGGTTGTTCCGAGGCATTGAAAGGCTGAAGGGACCTAGAAAGACACAAGAGAACAACATTTACTTGTCAGGTGATGGCATCACAGCCAGTACACAACACTAGTCATCAAGGTACACAACCCAGCACACATTACAATGAGAAACAATATCAACATAGACATCATGTGGCTGGTCATGACTACACTGTGCCACGAACATCAGCCATCAGCACAGAGCCAACAACAGGCAGTAGTCAAAAAGCTCCTCTAGGCCTTTTCACTACCATCAAAGACAGCAGACAATGGCACTGTTGTACAATGTCACTCACACTCAAGGGAAGTAGCGGTTGATGAGCTGTTGATGCAGGTCGACACCTTTCTCCTCTCCACTATCCTCGTCACTGGACATGTGTGGGTTTGCAGGCGGGGGCATCTGCTGCTCATCATCGTCCAGGAGCAGGGGGATCTCTTTGCCCAAGGCCAGGTTGTGGAGCATGCAGCATGCAACTACGATCTGGCACACCTTTTGGGGAGAGTAGAGTAGTGCACCTCCGCTCCTGTCCAGACACCGGAATCTAGACTCAAGAAGACTAAAAGTACGCTCCACCACACGACGTGTCCTCCCATGGGCCTCATTGTAGCGGACTTCACCTGGGGTCCTGGGATTCCTCAGTGGGCTCAGCAACCAAGGCCGGTTGGGATATGCAGTCACCTAGGTGTGAGATACACAGAGCAATTTTGTAATATAACTGTAGCTGAGGACAGCATGTCACACATACAGCACGCTACTTGACTCTGCGTACTCGCCCACAATCCATGCACGCTCCGGATGCAGATTTGCCATCAGCTGTGGTACGATGCTGATACGCAGTATGTACGAGTCATGTGCTGATCCTGGAAATTTGGCACAGACATGGGAGATCATCATATCCGCTTGGCATACCACTTGCACATTAATGGAATGGAAATGCTTCCTGTTCCTGTAGATGTGCTCACGTGCCTGTGGTGGAACCAGGCCAACATGTGTGCAGTCAATGGCACCAACAACATTAGGGATGTGGGCAAGGTCATAAAAATCACCCTTCACAGCTGCCAATTCATGTCTCTGGGGAAAATGGATATAGCTGTCCTTGTAGGTCATCATAGCGGACAGGACATCACATAGCACCATGCTGAACATTGGTTGGGACATCCCACCTGCGCTGGCCACCGTGTACTGGAACGAACCAGTTGCAAAGAAATGCAGGGCCGCCATCACCTTACATGTTGGTGTCAAAGCAGTTGGATAGGTTCTGCGTGGCCTCAGATGGGGCTCCAACTGAGCACATAGGTCTTGAAGGGTAGGTCGATCCAAACGGAATTTACGTATGATGTCCTCATCCTCCATGTCCGCAAGCAATGTGAATGGACGATGCACATTTGGTCGCCTCCTAGATAAGATGAAAGGGGACACATGTCAATTCAATTCCCCTATGAGATGTGTCCAACATCTTACGTTTTGACTGACACAGCGCCAACAATGACTGGCCTGAAACTACAGCTTACAGCACAAGTCACATGCAGAGACATCTTGAACTAAAGTAGTTGTACACGTGTTCTGTATGTACATAGTGAGTACCCCCAAAACAGATTCAGACTATGTGAATGCCAAATGGTACATTCCAACATCTTGTGTCACCAGTCCTGAGAGTAGTTGACACAGCACATGTCTGAAACAGCAACACTGCTGGCTTCTACGTAGCTGCTGTACCTGCCACACCTTCTTGCGTGATTCGGACAGGGCACACATTAACAACACAATGAGCACAGTGTGTGCATAAAGATCAAGTGTAAACATGAGTTCAGCAATCTACTCAGTGAAATAGGCACATTATGTAGTCAGTCCATCATTCCTGTGGGTTGCTTAGCCATCTCACACATTGACATGTTTACATATTTGAGAGTCCATCACACAACAGATCTGTGTACATGCACAACAACATCATAAGTCACATGTGAGGGAGTGCATGCCAATGCATGTAATCCTGTGCACTGACATGGCATGTGTAGTCATCAGTGAGTTAAATGTCACACTAGCATTGAATTTAACTATCTGGTGGCATGATTCATAGTAAGTGTCTACTGTTCAATGCTGAGAACTGGCCATTGCCATTGCTACAGCATGATGTGTCCATAGGTGCCGTAAGCGTGCACCGTCACCGCAATCATGGTCATTGGCACCAATTGAAAGATGCCACCTCGCGGTAGCGACCGCCTGGGCCCCGCGGTGTGACACCGCCAATGCCCATGCCCCTTCAGCCAATGGGAACCGCAATCGCGGTAGTGAAATACATGCAGTGTTTTTGCAGCCATACAGTAACACTGCTGGTTTGGACAGTGGAAGTCAGAACAAACATTGCCTGTGCTAATGGATGTCATAGTCCATGAGGTTTTCACATGCTCATTTGTGACATTACAAATATGTTTCGTCCAGAGGGTACTGAAGGATGTGTGTACAATTTTCATATTGCCACCATGGATATGTAAGCATTATGCACAGGATTGAAATGCCTGAGGGTGACACTCTTGGTATAAATTCACCTATGACACATCAGATTAATGTACTTCTGAAACATCCTCCTTCCATTCTTTTCATTATGTGTACTGACTCGCATGTGTAGGCACTGTTTGCCCTCTCATATTGTACATGCATGTGAATGTTCTGATGGCCCACGTTTAACCTCAGTATGAGTCGCCCTGGCCTGCACAGATACTGCCCAATTTGACAAGGACCCATCAGTAAATGGTCAGAGTGAAACATATGTGTTGTCTGCCACCCTATTTCTCAATGAGCTATCTTAGGCCTGAGAATTGCACAAGACAGACCTTGTGAGAAGGGTGTGAGAATGTAAGATCATGTCCCTAAATGTGACCTCCATGACACAGTGAGCCATTCACAGGCCAAGGACATTGAGGGGTGTGTAGTGTTGGACACAGTGAGTCTGCCCCGACACATCATTTCCAATGTAATGTATGTCTTGCTCACTCACATACTGCATCACAGATGAGGGCCTTCTTCCCATTGCTTTCTGTGCTGGCATTCTGCATGTTTATGAGATGGCCGGGTACTGTGTCCATCCTCATACCTGCATGCATTTCTATGCGATCATCTGATGCAAATGTACTACGTGTCATGCTGTATGGCCTCTGCTCAACATTTCTATATAGCTGTGCTGTTTGTGCATGCTCCTGTACTGAGACACAGTGGTACAGAACGCAGTGTCACTGAAACTTCCTCTTCTTGTCTCCCATGCTTGCAGCTTAAAGTCCGCCAGCGTAAGGCCTTATGGAGGGCCATTGCACACAAGGTGCGGGCTCTGGGTGTCTCCAACCGACGGCACACACACTGTCACAAGAGGTGGGATGACATCTGCCGGCTGAGCAAAAACGTGGCAGAGATGACGCTGGGGATGCTCCCTCGGACTGGAAGGTTGGCGCGCAGGAGCATGACACCACTAATGGCCCGCATTTTGGCAGTGACACAGCCAGAGCTGGATGGACGTATCAGGGCCCATCAGCAGCAAGTTGGGGTGAGTATTCTGTGAAGGGTGACTTTGGGTGTGAGTGACTGCATGTATCCCAACCCTGAGCCAGTGCGGAGCTCTGTGATGTTTCTAGTGTGATGCAATGGCTTCTAAGTGGCCTCTGTGTTGAGTGCAGCTGTCATGCGTTTTCGCTACATGTACTTTCTCATGTGTTTAATACAATGGCCCTTGACATTGCAAGATGAGATGTGGCCTTATGACATCTGCTGCATTATGGGTGTCATAGACATCACCGGGCAGTGAACAGCAGTGTGCATCATCTTAGTGTGCTTTTGTCGATGTGTGCAGTGCCTGACTTGGAAATTGTGAGAACTACACATCTGACACCAATGTGCAACGGTCGTTGTGCTTCAAAGCACAACATGGTGGACATCAGTAGCTCATGGCCATTGTAAAAGGACATTTTGGAGTCAGTATCTGTGTTGTCCCCTTAAAGTGACTCCATATGTGACTGAGACATAGATGTATATCTATCTCACCTACAGGCACGTAGGTATGCTTACAGAGATCAGTATGTTAGGTTACAAGGAGGCACGGGCCAGCTATTTGGCTGTGTGAACGTCACATGGGTCATTAATGTCAACTATGCATGTTTCCATGCATCTTCTGAGTTGTGCATCAAGGTTGCACATGCAGACTGCACAGGGTGGTGTGCAACATGGGGGTATCATATTCAAGTTTTGTGCTTTGCTTGCATATGATGTTTGTGAGTATGGCACTATATTGAACCTACGTCTCTGTCTATTGCAGCATCTACCGAGGGCACGGAAGGGCAGGGGACGGACACCAGTGGTGAAGCTTCTGGCACGACTGCTACACATGAGCGCACTGACACTGATGTGACCAGCGCCTCGGAGGGGGACAGGAGTGCCCTGGAAGATTCACACCCAGAAACACCAACCTCAACATCATCTGACTCCAGTGGTGACTCCTCGACGTTGGCGGGCACAGGGAGTGGGAAATCTGCCTCTTCTTCCACCACACATCGTCCAGTGCCCACCCTCCCGGCTACTACCACCGATGCTGTCCGTGCCCGCAGCACTAAGAAGGGTAGAGTGTCCTTCCCCCCAGGCACCGCTGCCCCTGCCCCTGTCTCCCCTGCTGCCCTCAGTGTGGAGGCGGTGGACCTTTTGTGCCAGCTGTGTGTGGGTCAGACTACTCTCCTGAATGCCTTCCAGGATCATGACAAGAAGCTGGCACAGGTAGTCTCCTTCATGGAGGGCATTCATTCTGACGTGGGTGGGCTACACAGAACTGTCCAGTCTTTGTCTTCCACAGTGACGGCAGCCATTCAGCTGTCACAGGCTCAAAGTCCAGTTCCAGTCGCTTCAGCAAGCACCCTGCCAGTGGCACCATCTGACGAGAGAGACCACACACCACGGCCCTCAGGCTCCAAGTACTCCACACGCAGCACACAACAGCAGCACTCCAAGCGGCCCAGAGCACAGACACCATCCCCAAAACAAAAAACAAGCACACAGGAGCGCAAAGGCAAAAGCCCCTCACGTGACACTCAGGGGCATCAGGCCAAGAAGCAGGCCTCAAGCTCACAATCACCCAAATCACCCCCATCCAAGGACACTCCCATACCCACACCTGCTCCCAAAGACAAACAAACAGTTGCCCTGCCTGCTGTGAAGCTGGTGCCTGCAAAGAGTCACCACAAACAGCTCTGTAAGGCAGATTCACCCACAACCTCAACTCGCACCCACACCCCTGTGAAGCAGGGAAAGGAGAGCAACGTGGGGGGTTCACCTGGTCAACAGGGGATGGAGGGGAAAAGGCAAGGCCACCCCAAGCGTACCACCAGATCCAGCAAATCCCCACAGGGAGAGCTACCTGCACCTGATACACCTTTGGTGGTGAGTGAGGCTGTTGTGCCCGCCCCACTTCCCACTCCTACCAAGACAATTCTTGCCTATCGAATCCCCAAGAAGTGTAGATTCAGCCCTCCACATTCACCCTCACACACTGTGTCTCACGGCAGCATGTCTCCGCCTCCCCGTGCCACCATGCCACCCGGTCCAAGCAGCCCTCCGGCTCCCACAGCCACTGATGCCTCTACCTCTGCATGGCCTCTCTCTCCCAGGTCCAGTTCTCCAACTGGCCCGACAATCAGGCACCTCCCAGTTCAAATGACAGCCAAGTCTGAGGCAGAGTCCCCCTCCCAAACCCATCTCTCCCACAGCGGTGCCTGGACTGCCCATTTGTATCCCCGGAGCTGTGGTGATTCCCATGGCAGTATATGGTGTTACCAATTTCCTGTGCAGTTTCTCATGCACACATGTACATACTTTGAACTATGGACAGGCCAATGGCCTTGCTGTTTGTCACTTTGGATGCCCATTCCCTATGCAGTTTCTCATGCACACATGTACATACTTTGAACTATGGACTGGCCAATGGCCTTGCTGTTTGTCACTTTGGATGCCCATTCCCTCTGCAGTTTCTCATGCACACATGTACATACTTTGAATTTGTACTGGCCAATGGCCTTGCTGTTTTCTACTTTTGATGCCTATCTGGGTAATATGTAATAAAGACAGTTACTCCTGTTGTCTGCTTTGTCAATGTCCTTGCTAAATAAAAGGTTTTATGTATGGGTATGGTTTCATGTGACACATGCTCTGTTTGCCACTTTAACATTGTCAATTGCTTGTTTTACTTTTTCAGAGTTTGCCAGAGGTGACAGGCACTTTAGTTCTTCTTGACTCTGGGGCTTGAGGGTGCAATGATGGTTGTTTGTAATGATATACTCTTATCCTAATCATTCTATGGTCAGGTTTGCTAAATTACAAATGTCATGTTAGGATGCAATACCAGAACTGAGGTGAATTCTATCCACAGGATTACTTGTGGGGTGGCCAGGGTCCATCATATCTGTGTGATCTTTCTTGATGTGTGAACAGCAGTGTTGATGTGTGGTCATCTTGTGTGGGCCTGTCTTCCTAGTCACATGGGTACATTTGAATATGTGAACTTGAGTGGTCATACAATGTGAATGGGCTGTCATTGTCAGTAGTGTTGATGTGTGTGTGCCCCTGCAATGCCAAATGCATACATGTATGATCCAGGTAAAGAGTGCCTGTTTGTTTCAATTGTCTGCCATGTGCTTCAGATTGTGGGCACATGTAGGAGTTGTAGGTTGGGCACTTTGCATGTGTTGGTGTGTCCTTGCACTCCTGGGGGACACCTACTTGTTGTTGCTGCCAGTTGTGAGTATGCAGAGTGTGTGACTGCCAAGTCTGTGTTGTGTTTTGTTGATCAGCCATGTGTCTTGTTACTGTTTGTGCTCACTGTGCAGACCTGCTCAGCCACACTGACATTATTTGTGAGTTTTCTCATGCATTGCTGTCACTTGACCCATTTTTGGCTCCAGTATGGTATGTGGTATGTGGAGTCATGCCATCCCCTATATGTGCTCCTGATGCCTACACATTGTGAGTAACTCTTCTATGTGTTTGTGTACTGTACACTCCTCACCTGTCCACTACTGAAGTACACACCACTGCAATCTCATGTCTTCCACCCCATGGCTTGCCCGTGTGTGAGCCTCCCCACCACTTCATAGTGTGGCACTATGCTGTGTGAGGCTGATCTGTGTACAGGACCAATGTGACACTCAGGACAGTTTCACAATTAGTTATGTGTTATTTTCTTCTACTGGTTTGCGGTCATGGTTGCTCATGTGCAGTGCATATGTTTGAGCAGCACAGTCCTCTAGTCATGTTGTTTGCATCTGGGTTTCCCTGGGTTGTGCATCTGTGGGTGAGGGCTAAGCTGTATGTGTGTTTTGCTGAGGTACTGCTACCCTTCCTGAGTGTGATGTTCTCTGTGTGCTGTGATGATTTGTGTTGTGGGAGTTCATGGTGTGGCACTCAGATATGTGTGCTACTGGTTTGGTTGGTGTGCACACACTGCTTGGTGTGCATGCAGTGCTGTCAGTGTATGTTGCCTTGTACTTGACTGGTGTGCATCCCCCTGATGTCCAGCTGAGTTTGCAATGTGATAGATTGGTATGTGCATCTGTTGTGTTTTTGTTGTGGATGTATGCAGTGTTTGGCCTGTGTTGGCTCTTTCTACTGACAGATGCTATGTGTGTGTGTGATGTTCCATTTGCATGACATTGTGTGTGAGTAGTTGTTGCTGTATGATACATTCAGATGTGTGTTGCAAGTGTAGAGTGCATTACTTGTGTGTCTGTCACATGCAGCAAGGTGGATTCTTGTTCATGAGCTTGTTTTGAGTGCACAATGGTAGTTTGTCCTCCTATTTTTGACCTGTCACTTGTCAGGATTGTGCATGTGCATGCTTGTGGTACACTATGACACAATGTTCACTTGATGAGTGGTGTGGTGTCTCTGTCTGTGTTAGCTGATTTGTCCCATTGATCCCAGTTGGTGTTCATGATTGTTTTTTGATGATGCAATTCTTGTTTGTGTTGGGGTATGGTGTCTGTGCATTGGCCCTGAGTGACAATGTTGTGTACTCCTGTTCTGTCTAGGGTCACATTTCCTTTCCACTGTTTGGCTGCACATGTCTGGGCTTGTTGGACTTCTGTGGATGTTGTTTGTGAGCTTTGTGTTTGGCTATTGTTTTTGTGTCAGCATTGGTTCAGGCATCCCTGAGTGTGAGTCTGATATTTGTGGATGCACCACAGGGCGTGTGATTGGTTGTCATTGAACTCACAGGACATCATTTTGACCATTATGTGTGTTTCTCACAGGTGTGGAGTGTTGCAGGTGTGAGATGGGTAGATGAGGGGTATGTATGAAGGTCCTACTTGTGTTTGACAGTCAGGGAGTGTGACATTGAGCCATGTGTGTTTTGCTGATGACATACACATGTCAAGTAAGTTGACACAGATGTGTGGCTGGTCACTGTATGACACTTCCTATCATTCTTGTGCCTATGTATGGCTTGCCTTGATGTATCCCTGAGTTGTTGCACAGAGGTCACTTTGGTTTAATTTCACTCACTGTGCCACCCATGTCTGATTTGATGGCCTAAGGGTGGTGTGATATGTTTCTTCTCTTGCATGTGATGTACAGATGCTATGTGGCTTGCTCCATGGTTTTCCAGCACTGTCCACTTCACTTTTGGCTGGCACATTTATTGTCCTCCATTGCTGCTGACCTATGGTATGAGTATGTGGCTGGGTGTCAGTGTTGGGTGTTTCTGAGTGACTTGACAGGCAGTGTGGACAGTTCAGTGGATGTTCATATGCAGTGTGAGTCTTCATTTTGTGATTATACTCAGTTTGCTTCACATGAGTGGAATGTTGGTGTGAGGAGGAGGGATGTCCAGCCCCTGAGCTTCTGTGCAGGGTGTTCCTCTTCACCCCCTCCTTCCTAGGCAATCTACCTTGTCCTTTGATGTGTGAGGTGGGAGGTCTGGCTACACCTGGCAGGTTAATTGAGCAGGGGGAACAGGAGGAGCACACAGCATGTGCCCAAATAGGTGTGGGAAGCGTAGTGTGGGAAGGGTGCAGGTGGAGCCCTGTGAATCTGGGCAGACTGCCCATGCCTGGCGCAGGCCCTGCCTACTACATTGTGCCCAGGTTTTCCCGCGTCTTCACCGCTGCGGTGACGTGACCGGGACATTGCAGTGATTTCACGGTTGATGGGTGACCCGGATGCGGAGGGGTGAGTTTCTGACAAGTAGGACATGTGTGGGTACACTGGGGGATATGTTCCTGTCCCCACCAGAGTATCTGATGTGGACAGGAACCGTATGTCAGCACAGGAGTTGTGTGTTGTGGTTGTGTGCGGAGTTGTGTATTTGCGTACCTGCGGTATTGTCCGTGACGGTGTATTATTTGCTGGTGGTGGATGAGGTACAGCAGCGGAAAGGCTTGAAGAGCTGGATCCATTGCGGTCAGGCCAGGTGGAGGGGACCGGGAGTCTGGTTTCGCTCTCCACAGTAGTGCTTCCGCCGTCTCCGGGTGGGTGGATTCTCCGCTGTGATGGGCTCTTTGCGGCATCGTAATTTGTACGGCGGACGGGACGTCATTCCGCACGGCGGTGTGTCTCTATTGGCTCCCTCCGCCGCGGTGGCGGGCACAAATTTCTGGCGGTTCACGTGACTCTGCGGCGGACGGAAAATGGGCTATTGTTGCCCATCGTAATATGGCGGGCGCGTGGACCGCCGATGGAGTGCGAAAAAGGAAATTTTCCACCACCGCCAGCACCGCGGTGGTGCCTCCGCCCCCCATCGTAATGAGCCCCTTAGTACACTCATTTCAAGAAAAATTAGCTTTTCACTCCTCTGTCAAACGTCCACAAGACTGTGAAGGCCCTTTTTGGGTGCATAAAGATGTTGGTAGTGCACTGCTGTCTACCTCCCACACTACCTTAGCATTAACCTTAGCCCCATTTGAAAACAGCATTCCTTGCAGCTGTCTTATTAATCTAAAGAATAAAAAACATATGGTCCAATCTAACACACACACGCCAGACTGCATTGGCTCTCTCGTGTAATCCAGGATACGCATAAGCAAAAGAAATGAAGCTATCTAGCACAGACGCAGATATTATTAGGGAGATCCCACACCTTTCAAAGCCAAACTTTCAAGACTGATGGCCTCATTTACGAGATTTTGGTGCTGGGAAGGACCACAAGGAATCTTGCTGCGCTGCCCTGCATCAAAAGAAAAGGGCAGGAATGCAGAGTATCTATGAGATATGGCGCATTCATGTCCTTTTCCCCTGCGCTGGCGCACAATGGGTTGCCATGCGACAACGCAGTCAACCTTGCGCCATGGTGCAAGGGTCTCTTTCCTCTCTCTATGCGTGCTGCAGAATGCAGCACACATAGAGAGAGGAAAAAATGAGGAGAAACAAGGATATTTCTCCTTGTTGCGATCCCTAATGCCACCCCTGGGGTGGTGTTAAAATCTGACGCATTCCCATGTTTACGATTCCTCGGAAATCTGTGAATGCTTCAGATTCCATGGGTATTGCGGGGGATCACCCACAGCAACACTCATGGAATGCCCCTTTCCCACAGTGTTCTGCGTGAAAGAGTCACATATTTACAAGGCCATAAAAAGCCACGCAAGGTGGATTTCCGTGGCCCTGTAAATATACTGCGGCACATTGCGCCCCCAGAGCGTCGAAAAAGGGACGCTCAGGAGGTGCAAAAGTGCAGCTAGGAAGTGCCGCTAGGGGCCTCGTAAATGAGGCCCTGAAGATCTAAACACAAAGCCACAAGAACGCTATTGCCAAGCATTTTCTTTCTATGCATCAAACCTTTGAGATTATTTCCCTCTGCCCCTTGCCCCTGGAGCCCACCACAATTTCATTGCAAAGCAGTAAAAAACACTTAAGCCTCCTTCTTTTAAGGGCTATCTGCCTCCCCCTTAGACTTCTGCAACTTCTAGCCTTACTTCATACAAAAACTGGAAATCCTCCTTATGCCACATTATACTGCCAATTTCACAAATTCCCAGTAAATCGAGCCAGTCCTCTGGACATTTATTAAATGCTTAAGCAGTCACAGCAATGCAAATGACAGCCTAATATCCCAAAAACTTCATTCAAATATTCACAAACCAGGTGCCTATTTTCTATTTTTTAGAAAGTGCTTTTTTCATCATTTGTAGGCGACTCCTGATCCTACCTGGGTTGTTGGATACTCACTTTGCCCCTACTTTGCTCCTTAATATACTTTCAGGACATTAACAATTTACAATCTGCTTCACATTGCGTTGTAGTATCGTCTTTAAAAATGTAAAGGTGCTGAGGCCAATCAAATTGCAGCAGTTTGCAGGCAGTTTGTCACCAGTTCATTGTCGAACCAAATTAAATGAATACTTAGTAAAACAGATCTCTTGGTCAGATTAATTTTAGATTTAACATTGATTTACAAATAGTTTATATGCCAAGATTTGCAGACAGTTGGTGAACATAAAGATCCAAACCTAAATGTAATTATTTCTTTAAAGCCCACTTGACAAATTTCTGTAACACAAATAACTCCAATTACAGTTCTATAATATATAGATGCCTACAATACCTATTCAAGAATCTATCACTAATTTATTTATTACAGTCAAATTGTGATGTCTCAAGTCACCTGTAATATTGAAATGGCATGGCTGCTCAACTGTAATAAGCTATTACAGGGTGAGTGGTGACGTCATAATACCTGCTTTCAACACCCAAGGTGAAAAGCAGGTCACAAAGCATAATTACTGTTGCAGTTCAAACAACGAAAACAAGAAATGGATTTTCATTCTGTAATGATTGTATGGTTTTCTCACGCGGATATTGTCTTCTTGTTTACATTCGAGTGTGCATTCACGAGCGAAGCCGCTCAGCTGTTGGGAATCTCCTAGCAACGCCACTGCTGGCGTTGGATTCACCACAGATGGGCGGCTCCTGTCGTGGGTGTTAGAACGTGCTAAAATAAACCCACATTTTACCTTCATTCCGGCTCATGTCTCTACTTTTACAAGTTGGCGATGAGCGGGTCTTTGGCACAGTACCCACTGCCCGCAGCTGGATGGCTCTGGTCGTGGGTGTTAGAACGTGCTTCAATAAACCCACATTTTACCTTAATTCCAGCTTACGTCTCTACTTTTACACATTCTCAAGATCTGTTTTCTAAAATGAACCGTAATCAGCAGAAAAGAGATATTTATGGCAAAGTGTTTATTGTTTGCACAAAGTCCACCCATACTCAAAAATAGCTATCTCTCCAGTGAACTTTATAGTATTCAAGGAAAACGATATGTTTTCTTAAAATAACCCTCACCCGCCAAAATGTCCCTTGGTGGCATGCTTCATCATCGGGTTCTGCTGTGGGATGGGGCGTGCTGCGACCGACAGAGACGTGGGTGCACTTTGTAGGGTGTGGACTATAAAGTGATTAATGATAAGAGTGGGAGGGTCAGACTTGTGGGTTTAAAAATACCTGGCTACGCAGAAACTAAGTTTTATTAAATCCTGTAGCTGGTATTATTAAAATGGGGGAACGGAGTAACACACTGTGATGGGTGTGTGTCTCCTGGTCTACATGTTTCAAACCTGTCCCCTAAGGCTTTTCATTAGGACCAGACTGAATGATCTCAAGTTCCTCTCCTAGCACAACACCTTATTGGTCTTCTTAATTACTTTTAAGGTGGGAAATTTTCATGCACATACAATACCTAGTCGGTATATTTCTTGCGTATGATCTTGAAAGATAGGACACTATGTTATTGTTAACTAGTCAATAAAGTTATATGATTTAAAAAACATCACCAACTGTGGAAAAAGAGTGATATATTTTTCTAGTGCACGACTAATCCTTGCATTGACCTTGGTAGTGTCGTGCTGCCCTTAGAAATACAGACAATACAATACAATACATATAGCATAAATCACACACTCTATGAGGTAGTTTACTGCCTGCTACAGGAGAAACCCCATCCATATGTGCATCGATACTCTGCATGGATGACTGGTAGTAAGCAGATAATTGAAACAAATTTAAAAACTGAGTGCTCGTGAAAAAGCATTGATGAAAACATACATGTTTTCTGCCTAATTCAGACCACATGAGCTCAACACGGGAGGGGAGGAGCCCTTGTAGTCACACACTAGAACAGATTTTTTTTTAAAGTGATCGGGAAACTGATCAAATTTCAAAAGAAATGTACTTTGGAATTTCCAAAGAGAAAAACTCGTTGTCAAAGGGGCGCTCGGCTATGCCATACTCACATCATCAAAGCTGCTCCCTCGCCCTGCATACTTTGCCTGCCCGTGGCTCCGATACTGAATATGAGAGTGGAGACCATCCTGTTAAATGTCAGGCGATCTCGTGCTCAGCGTCCTCGTGTTCGCGGTAGCTAGAACGTTAACCTGAACAAAATGGCTGCCCTTTGGTGGCACACTTCCTGTATTCACTCTACATTCCTTAGCCGGTTCGCGGCTGCTATCCGGCAGCGAGATCATTACGTGATGGAAGAATAATTAAAAATTAAAAACGGACACCATTTTAAATGTGCGGATTCATTATTCTTGAACCTGTTATATGTATTGCATTGTCTTGTCTGGTCGAGTACACAGTAAACCTCACCTCTCTCTCCCCCTTTTGTGTGATTTGTATTATTTGCACATACTTCTTTATACCAAGGGAAGAATCTCTCTTCATTTTGCTACTCATTCTGAGCTACAGCCCCTTTTTCATCAGATTTACATTAATATATGTTTTGCAACAAATTACTAACTGGTTTTTGGTGTGTTGAATTTTGCACTATGGATTCTGCTTCTATTCTTTATATCTGTAGTGTCGCGCACTAGTGGTTGCTCGTCCGCGCGATGACGTAGAGCGCGGCCGCCATTTTGGGCGCTGATTTAGCGCGGAGATAAGAGCGGTACGGACGCGTTTCCCGGCGCTCTCCTGTAAAGAAGAAATACCTAATAAACATACATATATACAAAGCTGAGTGTGCAGCGCTTTTGTGGAGCAGAAGAGAACTTTACAGTGGCGACGAGACTGGGACTGAAAAAAAAAAAATTAACAAGAGGAGCAACACAAGTACCCACCGAAGTACTCAGCAAGGCAGGCCACGAGGACCACTGGCTAAGGGACGTTACGCAGCAGGAGAGCGTGGCAGAGGACAGCGCTACAACAAGCCAGCACCCACAGGGCAGGTAGTCGCAATCAGGGGAGTGTACACAGCCCACAAGAAAAGAGGGTAGAACACACCGGAAAGCAGAAAGTCACCCCTCCAGATCCTCCTATAGGACATCTAGGGCCCTGGCGGAAGCGGTGCAGCACAGCGACGGGGGAGCCTCAGGGCCCCATCAAGACCACACACACCCCAGAAACACAAGTGCACCGGGCAGTCCAAGAGGAGACGAAGCTATACCAGAAAGATGCGCCGCAATGTGTGCGCAGGCGTCTTCACTCACGACACCAATACCATTCCTACCTAAACCAGGCGACCCATTGATGAAATGGGAAGATTGGAGAGAATACTTCATGAACTACTTAGAGGCCATAGAAGATGAAAGTGGAGAAGCATTCCCCAGCAAGAGGAAGAAAAGAATATTACTACACAACTTAGGCCCGGAGGGAATCAGAGTCTTCCAGAACCTGGTCCCCACAGAACGACCGGACGCAGATGACGACGTATTCCAACACGCGATTGAAGACCTAAACAACCATTATAGACCGGCAGTGTGCACGTCCATAGACCGATATAACTTCCAACAGAGGAAACAAGCAGGGAGTGAGTCCATAGACGACTACGTTGCGGCGTTAAAGAAGTTAGCGATCACATGCAAATTTGGTGCCTTGCATGACGAATTTATCAAAGACCAAATAGTCATGCACACGAAGAACACAGCGATCCAAGACAAACTATGGGTAAATGGGGACGCTACCCTGAAGGAAGTCATAGCCATGGTGAAAAAGGCGGAACTATCAAAGAGATGTGCTGAGGCAGCGAAGAAAGAAAATATAGAGCGGCCCATGGTCAACAGAGTCACAGAAACAGAACCGCCAGAGAGAGGAAAAAAGATGGCGGCAGAAGGGAGAGCATAGAACAAATGGACTCCACGACCCACACAGGCACAGAAACCGAACAAGGAAGGCACAACCACGTGCTACAGGTGCGGCAGTCCATCCCATGCGGCATATGATAAACGTTGTCCGGCCTTCCGGGCCAAATGTATGTATTGCGGAATCGTAGGACACTATGAAAAGGTGTGTCGCCGCAAGGTGAAGAGGCCGACGGTCAAGTACGTTGCACAAGACAGGGGAGGTGAAGAAGAAGGAGAAGAAGAAGACGACAATGTGCTGTGCATTGAAGGACAGGTGCTAGGCATAGACTGCAGACGCTCCAAGAAACCACAATGTGACATGGTAGTGGGAGGAGTTCGGATCAAAATGGTGGCGGACTCCGGATCTCCGTATACCATCATTCAATGGACGGTGTGGAGCGAGAACTTCAAACCCAGCCTGGGATCACACCTCGAACCCCCAGACATACGTCCGGTCACATTCACAGGTGAACCCATCCCAATGGTGGGGTATCGAGTCCTGAAATTCGAGTTCAAGAATCGCAGCGCAGAGTGCAAATTATACATGGCTGAAAAGGGGCCCTCTGTTCTTGGATGGATGGACCAAGGCGATTTGGGCATACAATTGAACCCAGGAGGGGACACGCAAGTCCTGATGACCAGCACAGACAACCAATCAAACTTCGAAAAAATGAAAGGCGAATTCCCCACAGTATTTGGAGGCAGAGTGGGAAAACTAACGAAATTTACACACAGAATTGATCTTAAGGAAAACGCCAAACCAGTGTCCCACAAGGTGAGGAACATACCGTTAGCAATGAATGAATGAGGATTTATAGAATGAGGATTTATAGAGCGCATGGTTACCCGGGAGCATCCCAGCGCTAGCGGGCGTTAGAATGGTAAACACCGAAGGGGTTATTGAAATAGCCAAGTTTTCAACTGTTTACGGAAGCTAAGGTGGTTCGCTTCGCTTCGAAGATGGAGTGGGAGGGTATTCCACAACCTAGAGGCGTTGTATGAAAATGAATGAATGAATGAGGATTTATAGAGCGCATGGTCAGGGAAGCAGTACAACAAGAGCTACAAAGATTGGAAGACGAAGGGATCATCGAACCAATAAACAGTTCGGAATGGCTGGCCCCATTGGTGGTAGCTAGGAAACCCAACGGCAAAGTTCGTTTGTGCGTGGACCTGCGCGAATTGAACAAGTGCATAATAGTGGAAAAATTCCCATTACCTAGAATAGACGAAATGCTGGCAAAGACAAAGGGAATAAAATGGTTTTCTACTGTGGATCTCGCCTCGGCATATCATCAAATAGCCCTGCATCACACGAGCCGTAAACTTACATCCTTCATAACACCATTTGGATGCTACCAATTCCGCCGGATGCCTTTTGGCCTGGCGTCAGCAGCGGCGGTATTCCAGAAGTTGATGCACAAACTGTTCAAAGATATAGAGGGAGTACAATACTTCCAAGACGACATCTTAATAATGGGCAAAGACCAAGCCGACCACAACAAAAAGCTAGCAATGGTGTTACAAATTTTGGAAAGGAACGGCCTGACGGCGGAATGGGAGAAGTGCAGATTTGGAATGGCGTCGGTCACATATTTGGGTCATGAGATCAGTGACCAAGGCATCACGCCCAAACACGCCAATGTCAAAGCGATATGTGAAGCACCTGCACCAACGAGCAAGGAAGAAGTGAGATCATTCTTAGGGATGGCCGAATATTACAGCAAATTCGTGCAACACTTCGCCACCAAGACACACCACCTGCGACTACTCATACGAGACAAGACGGCCTTCAGGTGGACAGATGAGGCGCAAGGGGAGTTTCAGAAAATCAAGGAGGATATCAGCAAAGCAGTTCCCCTACAAGGATATGATCCGCAAGGAGAATCCATTTTGACCACAGACGCGAGCGACAAAGGCCTAGGGGCAGTCCTTATGCAGGAAAGGAAGAACGGGGAGCTGGCGATCATCAGCTTTGCATCGAGAGCATTATCACCAACAGAACAGAAATTCAGTGTGATAGAAAAAGAGATGCTGGCGGTGGTGTGGGCCATGGCGAAATTCCGCCAATTTATATGGGGCACAAGATTTCAACTCAAAACCCCTAGTCAAAGTACTCACGTCCTGCGGTCACGCGAGCGCCACACCCCGCATCGCCAAAATGACCCTGAAATTGTTAGACTACAGGTATGATGTGGAGTACATCCCGGGAGCTAAGAATAAAGTGGCAGATTACCTCAGCCGAGCTTCAGCTATGGAGGAAGCTCCTGCAGGTACGGACGAGGACGAAGTCAGGGTGGCATTCACGGAAGATCATGAGATAGTGATAAGCGGTCAGGAATGGAAACAAGCCTATGAAAATGACAAGGACGTTAAGGACATCAAGGACTTCATACTAAGAGGGTGGCCTGAAAAAGGCACCTGAAGGCGGAGCAAAGGAAATTCTTTGAAGTGCGGGAGGAGTTATCCATAGGAGACCAGGGAACATTCCTGTTTAGAGGAGAGAGAGTAGTGCCTCCCGCGTCGTTAATACCACACCTACTAGCAGTATTGCACGAAGGGCACCTGGGCATCGTGAAAACGAAGTTGAGAACCAAGCAGATGTACTGGTGGCCCGCAATGGACAGTCATATTGAGAGGCATGTTCGAGGATGTGACCAGTGCCAAAGACAGGATAAATCACAAACGTTACTACGCCCGTCACTAGGGAAGTTCGACAACCCTGCCAACCCATGGGAGGAACTGTCAATAGACATTCTTGGTCCAGTGTTGGATGCAGAGGGAACCCCGAAATATGTGGTAGTTCTCATAGATCGGTATTCCAAGTGGCCCGAATTGGATATACAGGAGGTGATGGACACAGAGACAGTTCTTAGGTTTCTCACAGCTACCTTCCTCAGAGAAGGCATCCCCCGTTCCATTTTGAGTGACAATGGACCTCAATTCACATCGGATAAGTGGAACAATTACATGGAACGAAATGGCGTCCAAATCAAACACACATCTGTCTACCATCCGGCGGGAAATGGTCTAGCCGAAAGGTTTAACCGAGTGATAATGGGTTCCATACAATCAGCCATAGGAGTGGGGAAGGACTGGGAGAAGGAAGTGAGGAGTATGCTGTGGGCCTACCGTATCACACAGACTGGCACAGGATACAGCCCGTTCCAAATCCTAAGGGGACGTGATCCGTTCACTAAGGACAATCTAGCATGGAAGGAAAAGACTGTCACAAGTAAATGGTCCCCGGCAGTAGTCCACCACAACTTGGAGAGAGCCCAGACAATATACACAGAGCAGTACAATAAGAGGCGCAATGTGAAGGAGACGTCCCTGGAAAGAGGGGAGTGGGTCAGAGTCAAACTTGCCCAATTAAGGAGGAAAGGAGACAGCAAATACAGCTTGCCTATGCAAGTTGAACAGGTGTATAACAGAGCAGCCTTGCTAAGTGATGGAAACGTCTGGTCGCAAGATCGTATGTCCAAGTGCAATAAGATAATGCAGTGGGACAGAGAGGAAAGATCAAGGACACTAGAGAACCCAAGTTCACCTACAGGTAATGTAGCCCCAGGAGAAGGAGAGAGGGACCTTGGGATAGAAGGAAATAGAGTGGAGCAGGAAGAGGACGAAAATATCATCGCAGATGAACGGCAGGAGGACAAAGGCAAGACTCCCGGGGGAGAGAGCCCTAAAGGACTTGGAGAGACACAGGCAAACCGAGCAGAGGAAAGGGTGGAGAGTTCCACCTCCACTCCGTTAAGACGTACACGGGCAGGGAGAACGGTGGTAAGGCCAACCAAATACAAAGACTATGATATGGGAGAAGTGAAGTAACTTCAGGCCGAGAGACTCTTAGACTCTTACCTACATGTTATTATTGTTGTTGTTGTGTCCCTTAAAGAATGGAGATATGTAGTGTCGTGCTCTAGTGGTTGCGCGTCCGCGCGATGACGTAGAGCGCGGCCGCCATTTTGGGCGCTGATTTAGCGTGGAGATAAGAGCGGTACGGACGCGTTTCCCGGCGCTCTCCTGTAAAGAAGAAATACCTAATAAACATACATATATACAAAGCTGAGTGTGCAGCGCTTTTGTGGAGCAGAAGAGAACTTTACAATATCTGCAACCATACTCTCTCTCTCTCATATGAAGAAGCAAATATTTAAGCATTTTCTGTGAAGTGTGATAGTGTGACTATGTATTGTAAGGAAACAAATACACTGCCTACATTAAAAGGATATTGTCAGTCACCTCTGAGTTCAACCACCTTATTAAGGCACTCAGCCTTGGACCTTCTTCTGGGAAGTGTGATGGTGTGACCACCTATTATAAAAATACTCTGCCATATGTTAAATGGATATTACCAGCTCCTCTGAGTTCAATTACCTCCTAAGGAACTTGGCCTTGTTTCTCTATATGGTTACAGAACTCCGGGGTGACTTGCAACATACTTATAATGGACGACGTAGGGTACTTTATTCCATATATCTTCGCTGCAAATTTGTAATTCTGCTAAGCAGTTAATGCAGTAGAAAACACATATTCCTATGGCATTTAAAATGGAGAATGTTGCTTTTAGATCTACCTCAACTGCTTTGCCCTCCTTGAACATTCTGAATGGAATTCGACACACAGAATCAAAGTTGAACATTTCAAGTGTCTGAAGTATTTCTTGCTGATTATGTTATTAAAAACTGAGATTAACAACAACAAAATATGCAAATAAACCTTCATTCACATATATATTACCGCAACGCAAAGGCCAAGGTAAACGTTTTCACACCAGTACAGGTTAACAAGATCCATCCTATAATAACTATACAGAAAGGAACAGCTGATTCCACAATAACACGACCTATGTAATGAGAGCTCACTTCACACTACGCTCTTATTCTGGTTGAATACTTCTCTTTATAACCTCTAGTCATTAAAAGTATGCCTGGCAGAAATGTTAATTGCGCAATAGTGCATAACCTTCTGGAAGAAAACGCACAACTTGAGTAAAAATGTTGCGAGAGATATCAGCAGGAGACTGGTTTGAACAGAAAGGGGCATATTTACAAGGCCCCTGCACCACCTGAGCATTAGTTTTTTTGACGCTTCTGTGGTGCACAATGCTGGACCATATTTGCAAGGCCACGCAAAGCTAACCTGTGTGGCTTTTCATGGCCTTTTAAATATGTCCCCCTTTCACGCATTACTCTGCGTGAAAGGGGTGTTCCATTGGTGTTGCTGTGGATGTTCCCACGCAACACCCATGGATTCTGACGCATTCCCAGATTTACAAGGTTTCATAAACTTGGGACTGCGTCAGATTCAAATGAGTGCCCAGGGGTGATGTTAAAGTGGCTCAACGAGGGGAAATACCTTTATATCGCCACATTTTTTGCTCTTTCTAAGGTGCATTCTGCAGCACACATAGAAGGAGGAAAACAACATCAATGATTGTTTTTGTGCAGGAAGGTGTCCCTTCCTGCACAAAAACAATCATGCCTGCAACACAGACACCCTTGCACCAGGGTGCAAGTATGCCTGCATTGGCGCTAGGCAGCCAATTGTGCTGCATCGCAGAGGAAAGCACAGAGATGCATCGTATTGCTTTAAATACAATGCATTGGTGGACTTTCCTAAAGACATAGCTCAGCGCAGCAAGATGGCTTGCAGCGCTGTGTCATTATCTTGTAAATATGCCCTAAGTGTCTTACAGTGAGACTTTTTCTTCTGAGACTAGTCTACTGCTGGTATCTTGTGAGATGCTTTTATGCAAGGAGGGTGCTCGCTTACAAACTGGTTCACGAAATACCCGTACACAACATGTCACATAATTTTCACAAAATTCTATGAATTTCATGAAATTTTGTGAAAAACACACTCAGTTTCATACACACTTGATTAAAAGACAATAGATCTTAATCTATACATGCAGATCTGCCAACAGTAATTAGCCATTTACTACTAGGGACTTTACCTCTGTATATTCATGATTCTTCCCCACCGCTGAAGTTCAGCATCATCATGTCAAGTTTCATAAAGATGTGATGGGGGGATAAAGAGGTCAAAAAAGAGCATTTCTCAGTTTAACTCCCACAGGAAAGTTTGCTCTCCACCACAGAACAAGCATTTGCAATGCAATCGGTCTGACATTTGCGAGTGTTTGAGCTATTGGCATTGTAAATGACAATGTCTTTTATTTATTTGTTTTAAAAACCTGTGAGCAGTGCGTAATACGCACTTTGTGCCTATAGTAGTTGCTTACTAGAAGCAAGGCTTGCAGTAACTGCGCCTCTATTACTGCCAGCCTTGCTTATCGTAAGCAAGGGCTGTAAGTACAAAGTGTGTGTTTACACACCGCTTGCAGGTTTTCAAAACACATAACTAAAAGGCATTGTCATTTACAATGCCAATAGCTCAAACTCTCGCAAATGCAAGACCTATTGCATTGCAAATGCTTGTTTATTGACTGTCTTTTAAAAGTACACACTTCACAGTTTAGCTGGCAGCTCCTTTACAATACCTCTCAAAAAGAATATTCCAGTGGGATCACCAGCCAGCAGTCCTGGCTTCACCCCTGGTAGTCAATGGTTCAGGAATATCACAATTTCTTGAGGGATAATTTAGTTTCATTTGCAAATGTGGCTGTTCTAAATGGATGAGGATGTCAGTATTTCAGTTGCATAAGTCTGTCTACCCGATTTGGTGCGGACCTTAACCAGGTTTAAATTGTGCCGCAGTAACTGCTGGAATATATAACGCCTAAAAACAGCCGATCACTTCTCTCTGCACCTCTCAGTGTGTGCTCAGTGAACGCTGTGTGCATGTCCGAGGGGAAATACTTCCAAACTATCAATGAACCTGCGCTGGAATGAGATGAATAATAAGAGGCAGAGGATCTGCTCCCATACCTACAATAGATCAGTTGGTAGAGCGCAGGGCTGTAGGAGAGAAGCAGTCATTCTTAGGTAGCTAGTTTGAATCTGCCGTGAAAGACTTCTTTTTTGGTTTTTTTCAAGTGTGTTTCATATAAGGTGAAATGAATATAAACATGGGAAATTCTAAAGTTTCTCATTAGTCGCCCCGGAAACGTGTATCTGTGAAAGTTTTAATTTCCTTTCCGGGCAGGGTGTGGTCGGGAGGTTAAGAGACCGTACAAGAGGAGGGCGAGGAGCTAATGGGGCAGAAGAGGGGTTGCAGAGACTGTAGGATGGGTGGAAAGGGAAGTAAGGAGGAGTTGTAGCGTTTTCCTCTAACACAGCTAGCTGGGCTCAGACACCCCAATGTGGGCAGTGGTGTTGGCTAAAAAGCCTGGACTGGCAGGAGTGTTGAGCACCACATGCAGCCACTTGTAGGTGGCAAGAATGGGACACCATGTACAGAAGTGCTGCAGGGAACCAGTGCTCCGCTCGCTGGAACTATTAAAAACAAGCATTGGCATAGCCAATAGGTCTCGCCTTTGGGACGTTATAAGTGTTTAGCCAGAGCTATTTGCTTTGCCAATGTTTTTAAGCTATGTTGTAGAGCATTGTGGCTGCTGGGCAGCATATTGAAAAGTTACAATAAAAAGGTTTTATAAGAATTTTTCCTACCCTTTATATAACCAAGAAGACATTATGTACTAATGAACGACCCTTAACATAAAAAATGTCTTCTCGTTTTTTCTGTCCTTGCAAGGCTGGCAACTTCTTCCTGCCTGTTCAAAACAGATATACAAGGCCCTCAAGGACAAGAAAATCCCATCTTACATAACGATATACAAATGTAAAAATGTCACCCCAAACATATCTCTCCAAACTCTGGGCTGCTGGCAAGGCCACATCAAAGGGGAACACCGATGCGGGACTCAGCCATTAAATGCAAAGAGACCTTTGCGGAACAACAATGCTTGCACTCTCCAGAAAAGATATTCGACAAGTCCATCCCTAGAACTGAGGAAACAACTAGAAGTAGGGAAAGTCATTACATACTTTTTTCACACCCAAAGCAGAAAACCATTGGTAAATAAAAAGTGATGCCATTATAATCTGGATAGCTGGTGTGAGGAACGATAGTAGGTCAGGGTGTATTTACTCTCAATTATGTGTTATAATAGAGTGATATATGCAAAACGTTAATTTATGAGATCTTATTCTAAATTGTTTCCCGGAAACCGTACTTGATCAGATATTACTATTACTATATTGTAGAGGGTTATAAAATACCAATAAAGAGTGTTGCACAAAAAAGTGACATTTTTAACACCTTATGCCACCATTTACAGAAAGTGGCATTTGTAACGTCCCAAGACATACTGACAGACAGTAGTACTTGTGCATCCTCAGACACCCAATGTCAGAAAGTGGCAATGATATAATCGCAAGACTACCACTGTCAAGGAACTGGCAAACATAACATCCACTATCAGTAAGTAGCACAGGTAGTATCCCCAGACACTCATTGTCAGCCAATAGAACTTCGAACACCCCAAAGCATTCAGAGTCCAATAGAACCACTCGTAATATACCCAGATACTCATTGTTGGTAAGTTGAAAACATAACACCCCACATCCTCCACTGCCAGAAACATGTACTTGTAATTTCACATGGCATTTGCTGTCTGAAACAGGCACTTGTGATATCCCAGGTTGCCCAACTATCTGAAAATGGCATTTGTAATATTGTGATACTAAAAGCCAGAGGTTCGCGATTGTAACATTTCAAGAAACAACGCCAGTCAGTGCAAAATATAACATCACAAGAAATTCATTTTTAGAAAGTGCCACGTAACAACACCCTAACACAGAGGAACAGCTAACAACCAGAACTATCCAATGTTAGAAATGGGCATTGATAACATCCTCAACATCTAATTTCGGAAAATGTCATATAAGCATCCCAAGGCATCGTGAAAAGGCTTCACTTTGTTTCCCTAACATAGATTAAATAAATTACAGAAAGTCTCACTCATGGCATCTGATCACGGAAAGTGACACTTGTATCACTCCAAAGCACTCACTGTGAGACAGTAAAACGTGCTAACATTGCGTAAAATATTCTCAGAAAAGTGCACTTGCAGTCTACCAATGCATTTAATGCCATATGTTGGCAGCTACAAAATCTGATAACATCCTCGAAATACAAGTCCCTAAAGTAGAGGGTTGTTAAGGCAGACTAAACAGTCCACATATTAGATTACAAAAACTATATGTTAAAGAAAATGAGTCGGATGCTAGAAAAAGGAAAATGAATACATTAAGTGTGACAGATGGGAGCCCTCAAACTTGCACAACAATGGCCCCATCTCGCCATCAAGTACACTAATGGACAGCAGCAGGACACCTTCCTCTGATCGTTGGGTGGGGGCAGGTGTTAGGAACAGCGAGTGTGTGTGCAGGAGTGAACACAAACAGTTGGCACATGTGTGGGTAGTAGGTAGGCAAGCTTAAGAATGAGAAGGCTGAGAGCCTCCTCTTTGATTAGGGGAGGCACTTGTAGGTTATTAGCACAAGGAAGGCACATGCTGCTGGACCAAGCACAAGAAAGTAGATGGGGGAAGGCTGACAGAGAGATCACAGTCTTAGAAATAGCAGAAACTGGCACACGCAGAGGGATGGGCAAGTGTTGCTAGCGGCAAACAACCTCCTTAGAGGAGGTGGGGGGGGCCCGATAATGGGATTTAACAGGCATAGGACAAGGTTAAAGAACAAGCATTTGGTGTTCGAGCTTGGGTATAGGCAAGCCACATCACAAAAAATTACAGTCACGGGCATGGAACCAAGGCACAGGGCAAAGGATTTGCAGGAAGCACAGCTCAAAAGGAAGGAGACGAGAAAGCATGACCTTGGGGTTCAGGCAAATTTGGTATGTTATTAAGCTAGGCAGGAGTCAGGTTTTCATGCAAGCAGGTTGCTCAGCCAGGAGCACTGGCAGGGGAGGACGGTAATCACCCAAAAGTCTCAGGCAGGGTTTTGGACAAGGGGCACATGGAGGAGACTCCTTAGTACAGGGCCGCCGCTGCCGAGTATCTACCTGGAGGACTGCACTTTGAAGCTGCTGTCGTCCAACAGGCAAATCTTGCAAACCAGGATCCAGTTCACGAAGGGCACGGAGAACAGCTTGTTCAGGTCTCAAACATAAAGCGCGGCGGCCGTGAGGTGGCGCCGTGCTGCTTTTCAAGCAGACCAAGCCCTCTACTAGTCTGCCCCCAAAACAGAGCATGACAGAAGCTCTACATGGCCACTCCTCCAAGGTTTAAAAAAAAAGTAAACACAACGAGTACCTACCTGGAGGACTCCACGTTGAAGCTGCCACCATCCAACAGGCAAATCTTGCAAAACAGGATCACGTTCACGAAGGGCACAGAGGACAGCTTGTCCAGCTCTCAAACATGCAGCACGGCGGCAGTGAGGCAACCCTGTGCTGCTTTCCAAGCGGACCAAGCCCACTACTAGTCGGCCTCCAAAGCAGAGCAAGACGGAAGCTCTACATAGCTGCACCTCAAGTGTTAAAAAAAAAAAAAAGTTAACACAACCAGTGACGGTGGGAGGTGGTGGTGTGGGGACGTTACCAGGAAGATTACGTGATTAATGGAACTGCGAGCAGTGACGGGCAAGAGACTAGAAGGAAACCAAGAGATCGGCCAACTTTGAAGCTCAGAGGTCGGCTCCTCTGGCGGGCTAATAACAAGAGATAAGGCTTAATTTAGTCTTGCACTACCCCAGAATGTGCTTTATGTAAACAAACTACTTGAACCAACAAGCCCGGGAGTGGTGCGTGCGTGCGTGCGTGCTTGCGTGCGCGCGCGCGTGCGCGCGCAGGCTTCACTTTTCAAGCACTGCACTCGTGCTTGTGGCGCGCCGCTGCTCGCTCCCGCAAGGTGGATGACGCCACAAGCACGAGTGCAGTGCTTGAAAAGTGAAGACCGATGGCTAAAGGCCCTCCTAGTGCAGCGCATGCGCGCTGCCTAGGCGAGACCTAAAAAGCAGGTGGAAGTAGAGATGCTGAACCTAGGCATGGTAATGGCAGGGAAAGCAGTAAAAAAGAACACGGAGAAAAGAAACTGAAGCAGGCTGAAAACTGGCATCCCACGAAAACTTTGTGCAGCAGCTGCCTTTCGGTTCCCTTCGAGGCTCCTCCCTTTTCTTGCACAATTTGCTCATCACGGAGAGCTCTTTCTTGCCGAGATGTGTTAATTCCTGCTGTGTGTAATTCAGCGGGTGGTTACAATGATCAACATTCTGTAAACACGGCTCATTCTGTGAGGCAGAGGCTGCTGCAGAGCAGTCTGAATTTGTTGATCGCGCCAAGACGCACATAGGAATGAACAGATGAGCTTGCGGGTTGACAGACACACCACCGGCACAAGCTTGATCCTCAAAGAGATGAACACACACACAGATGAAGACACTTTTATGTAGCGAAGACAGGTAATCAGTGTGAAGGTGCGACTCACAGAAACAGGCACACAATAAACAGACAATTCTGTAGACGTGAAAAGGAAACAAAGAGGCACATGGAGACACGCACAACACATAGGCAAACAGCTATGTGTCAGTGTGAGTGACAGAGAAATGCCACTGCAAACGGACCCAGCGACACAGAAACATACATTAAGCACACAGCAGACAATGCAAGTAAAAGCCAGTGTGCACTGACAGACAATTTTAAACAGACAAAGTGACTCACAGCGATACGGTGGGGGGCCTTTTGAACTGGCAGGAGCTCTAAGCATCAAAGAGAGAGAAAAACAATGTGTCTCCATATGAATTTAAAATAATAAATTAAACTCTTTCCGGTAAACTGTATCCTTAAGAATTTAAAATAATAAACCGAGCTATTTCTGGTAAGCACCAGCAGACACGATATTTTAATCATACCCATTAGGTTCTCAACAGAGGGATCACTTCATTTATAGGAATTCGACCAACATGGCTTATGAACTGTTATGTGACTTGCATATGGCGTGGCTTGCTGCCTAAACATAGGCCCTGAAGCCATAATCATGTGGTGAAAGCTGCGGATGTTCTGCCATTTTGGAATTGTGACTCAACAATTCATTTCCCACAATCGTGCGTTGTTCAGTTCCAGCTTGAGCTCATATCGATTGTTGTTAAATGTTGTTGCACGTTTCATGGGTGGTCTGTGCCCATCAGTCTTGTCTTCAGCTCAGAGTCGGTTGCCAGTGCAACAGCAAGAGCGCTTCAGGTGTTCACATGTACGTGTAAGAGCACAGCGTGGCTCGGCAACCGTGTGCACTTCAGAGTCGGTGTTCCAACCATTTCTCCTCCCAAGGAATTGTATTGGTTCAAATGATATATCTGAAGTCATAAAATACGGATCCATCGTATTCTGTGACTAAGAATGTTGCTGTTGGCGCTATAGTACTGCAAATTTGGAGGTGATGCTTTCGATTAGGCGCAGGTATGTGCTCAGCCTAGGGAATACGTTTGGATGGGTGAGTGTTAGATTTGGGGGTCTCTAGTTGGCAATGATTTGCACCTTTGTCCAGATAGGGACCCTTGCGTCTAGTCAGGGTAAGGGGCTACACTCCTAAAATAACCCCTGCTCACCCCCTTGGTAGCTTGGCACGAGCAGGCAGGCTTATCTCAGAGGCAGTGTGTAAAGCATTTGTGAACACATACAGTAATACAGTGAAAACACTACAAATGGACAGTACACCAGTTTGGAAAAATAAGTAATCTTCACTAGACTTAACACACGGTCAAACGACAAAAATCCACAATACTGTAATCAAAAATGAGTCTTTAAAATGGTAGAAATAGCTTAGTTCAATGTAGATGATAAATGCGACACCTTACTCTCAAAGTACCTTGGATGCGTCACGCAATACAAACAAAAGGGTCGCAGGGAAGGTGATGCGCTGTTCCTTACACTCAGGGGAGTGGATGCGTCGGTTCCTTACTGCTGCGCAGGGGACTTGAGGCTCGCTTCCTTACTGTGTGGGTAGTTGATGCGTCGGTTTCTTACTGTGATCCGGTGCGATGCAACAAGATGGCACCTCAATGCAATGACGATCCGGTGCGACAAAAATGGCGTCTTGGTTACGGTGCGACGACGTAGATGCGATGCGTGCATGCCCGACGGCCGTGCGGCGACTCGGTGAACTTCTGAGCCGCGACAGGCCCTGCGACACACTTCTCCGGTGATGCGACGGCGACCTCTGGGGCGGCGACACGCTTCTTCGGTGATGCGACACGCTTCGTCGGTGATGCGACGGCGAACAGCTGCGGCGGCAGTACATTTCTTCGGTAATGCGACAGCAATTGCTGCGGCGGCGACACGCTTCTCCTTGTTGCGTCGCGCTTCCAGCTCCCAGCGACACGCAGTCTTCAAAAGGGCCCAACACAACAGCAGGCACCTCTTTGCAGGTAGAATTCCCAGCAAGGGAATTCAGGGAAGCTGGTTGGTGAAGTCTTGTATCCCTTAGACTTCAGGCAGGAGGCAAGCTCAATCTTCAAGCCCTTGGAGATCTTCTTCAAGATGATGAAAGTACACACAAAGTTCCTTTCTCCTTTCTTTGGCAATAAAGTAACCACTGCAGGCCAACCCCAACAGCACACAGCACAGGGGCAGTCTCCTCCTTCAGTTTCCTGGTTCTTCTCCTCAGCAAAGGTTCGTCTTGATTCCCAGAAGTGATCTAAAGTCTTGGGGTCTGGGCCCCAATATTTATACTCAAAAAGTCTTTGTTCTCTGGAGGCAGAGAGTGTCTGTGCCTGACCAAAACCAGTTCTGTGCAGCTTCCTGGCAGGAGGTGGAGACAGCATTGTTTGAGAGCAGACCTGGCCCAGGTAGCTGAAAGGAAATCTCCTCCCCTACTCTCTATTCTATGAGGTCTCAGGGGAGTGAAAGGAAATCCCCGCCCCCTACTCTCTATTCTATGAGGGCTCAGGTCAGTGAAAGGAAGTCTCCTCCCCCCTACTCTATATTCTATGTGGGTCCTATTCAGCCCAGCCCTGACCCATCAGACTGCTGGAGCCAAGACCCTCTCCAGCTCCCTGTCACTCACAAACCAGACAGTGAATACACAACCTTAGCAGAGGCACACTGGAAGTTTAGGCAAGAAAATACCTACTTTCTAAAAGTAGTATTTTCAAACACAGAATGTTAAAATCAACCACACTAAAAGATGTATTTTAACATTCTGAGTTCAGGCATACTAAATTCGTTTTTCTATCTTGTTCCTAGGGTCAGTTAAGGATTATAAGATGTTATAACCAAACTGCCCATTCTGGCCTATGGGAACAGATAGCCTTGCAATAGTGAAAAACGAAATTGGCTGTAATTCACTATTAGGACATGCCACACACATCAGGGCATGTCCCACCTTTCACATACAATGCACCCTGCCCATGGGGGTACCTTGGGCCTACCTTAGGGGTGATTAACATGTAGAAAAGGGAAGGTTTAGGGACTGGCAAGTGTGTGCACTTGCCAAGTCAACATGGCAGTCCCAGACTGCACACAGGCTCTGCAATGGCAGGCCTGAGCCATAGTTTATGAGCTGCTTCTGTGGGTGGCACAACCAGTGCTGCAAGCCCACCAGCAGCATTTGATTTACAGGCCCTGGGCACACATGGTGCACTGTACTAGGGTCTGACAAGTAAATCAAATAAGCCAATCATGGAGTCACAAATCCATTACAACAATTTACACAGAGAGCATATGCACTTTAGCACTGATCAGCAGTGGTAAAGTGCCCAGAGTCAGAAAACCAAAACAACAGGTCAGAAAAAAAACAGGAGGAAGGCAAAAAGTTCAGGGATGACCCTGCAAAAAGGGCCAAGTCCAACACAACCCCCTTCCAGCCAAACAAAACGCAGGGTACACCAATCACTACCTTGATGGGCTTCCCTGCTTTGGGCGATAGAACATGGACCCTGGCCCGCAACAGCAGGGGCATATTCCAGTTCTACGCCAATCTGAACCTATCTGGATCTCTCTGTCCATACTCTCAGGGCCCACTAAGCTAACCCATGGGGAACCCTTCTCCTCACCTGTGGACACCATCTGTGCAGCACCTAACCTTAGCTTGCTCACAGGTGTGTCCCAACAGATAGACAGTACCCACATGGCCAACACAGAGGTGTGGCCCAGTCCACCCCCGGGGTGTGACCACTGTCCCCCCTCCCCCTTGGGGACACTCTGTCCATCCGGACAGCAAGCCACAGTGGCCACTGAAAGCTGTCAGTGATGAGAACCAGGCCCCAGGCCTTTCATGGTTCTCCAACCTCTGTGGCATCAGAGAGCGGGGGGGCAGTAGCCCCAGGTGCCTGGCACCCTTGGTTCACTCTCCCTCCTGTCAGGTCAGGTATGACATCTGATTCCTGACACTGACCCACCAGCCCCAGGCCTGTGCCCGGTGGCTGGACAGAAACCTGGGGTGGGCTTTCCCACACCCGGTCCTCCTCCTTGGGGCTCTGCACCCTCCCACCTGGAGCGGTACCCCCTTCCAGAATTTTCAGGGCACCTGGGGCAGGTGTCCTGCACAATTCGCCCACCAGTTCAGGGGTTCTATCCTGCAACTGGGATCCCAACCTGGGATCGAAACCCTCAGGTTGCACCGGG
This sequence comes from Calotriton arnoldi, assembly GCA_963921515.1. Taxonomy (NCBI): domain Eukaryota; kingdom Metazoa; phylum Chordata; class Amphibia; order Caudata; family Salamandridae; genus Calotriton; species Calotriton arnoldi. The sequence goes on along the minus strand of CAWUFW010013010.1, from coordinate 57,734 downwards.
GTCAGAGGCGAGGGCTCCCCCCCTCTGTACCCCCTTCCAGAGTTCTGCACCCTCCCAACTGGAGTGGTACCCCCAGAAGCTACATCGGTCAGGACACTGCTTACAGTTGTCCTTCCCTCCAGGTCAGGCATACCCTGCACCTGGCCTCCCAACTCAGGGACGGAACCCTGCGGTTGAACAATTGCCCGGCGCACCAGGACTTCCTGGGGAGCACATATGCCCCCCGAGGGTGACACATAACTCATCTGTCGTGTGACTGTCTGCCTGGCGCAGATCTCCCGACCCCTGTCCATCTGACAGTGTGTGAAGATCCCCCAGGACAGAAGTGGTGTCACCATGGTCATTCATTGGTGACTCAGCCCTTCTGGCTGGCCCATGACCCACTGGTTCTTCCACTGGGGACTCTTTCCCCCTCTCACCCCTCAATCTGGCCTTCTGCACCCTCCACTTAGGAGTGGTACTGCCAGACACCAGAACAGAGGGAGGCCTGCTTTCAGACACTCCCAGTTCACCTGACATTAGGAGATCCCCCTCAACGGACGGCTTCTCAGGACAGACTAGGCTCCCTACCTGGTGTTCCCTTAAGGAGCCATCCAGGCCCTGCGACTGAGGTTGGGCACTATCGGGACAGATCCCAGTCTCACTCCTTCTCCTCGAAGACAGGACGTGAGGCCCTACACCCCTCCCACTACAATGGGACCTAGCTGGGCTACCACCGCCCTCCCCCACCTCACTTGGTTGGGGGAAACCTGAGCCACCTCCTTTAGGATCACCCCCAGATACCTCCTCAGACCCTCTGGAATCCACCAAAAGGTCTGCCTCCAATGTGAGTTCCCTGAAGTCAGAGAACTCACTTCCCACCAGGCGTTGGCATAGCTCTGGAAAACAGGGACTTACAATATGCTCTCCCACAATTGGATCACACAGCCCCACACAGGTGTTAACCAAACTATCCTTCACCTCACCATCCAGTGCCTCGCACACGTACCCCACACCACTCTCCTGAGATTGGCAAGACAGTATCTGACTGTCTCTGTCACTCAACCCACACTCTTCTGGGTGGTCTTCACACTCACACACCAGGACTTCAACCATAGGGGAACCCCTCTCCCTGCACCTCCCATCTAGAGTCAGTAGAGTGTCCCTCCCACCACTAGGACTATGAACCCCTGTGCCAGTTGCCCAATCCACCTCAGGGACACTGCGCACCACTGGAGCTACCTCATATCCTTGAACCTCCTGGTGTATATTAACCCCCTCCTTCAAGTCAGGTGCCACATCTCTTTGTGTGTGTACTACTCCCTCAGCACTAGATACCATAATTTTGCTGCCACCATCTGAGCTGGACTCCACCTCCAACTCAGCCAAGCTCACTTCCTGAGCTACACACATTTCTTTTTCAGCTAAGGCTCGCTCTATCTCCTCGCAATCCCGGTCTAGCTGCCTCAGCCTCCGGTCATGAGCACAAATCCGATTCCTCTCTTCACGAGTCAATCTTTCCCAAAATGTTTCCTCCTCAGGGCCACTGCCCTCTTGGTATTCTGGCTGGGGATCCTCCCCCTCAGATTCTTCCTCAGAGTCTTCTGCTAGTGTTGCTTCCCAGCGTAGCACCTCATAGCTATGCAGGGCTGCCTCAAGATCCTGCCTTGTGGATATCCTCTTCACAGGTAGCCCCCTCTCCTTGCAAAATACTTTTAGTTCCCTTATCTGTAGATATTCAGGTGCCAAAAGTTGACTTCCATTTTGACAAGGCCCAACAGGTGCAACAACTAACCAGAGTTCCAATAACCAAAATCCAAAGGGAAACAGGGAAAAATAGTATGTGGTTGCGTTTGGTCTGCACTCACTAGTAGTGTACACCAATCACTGTATATGAATCACAAATGCAAGTCCAAATCCCACCGCTGCCACCAATGTTAGATTTGGGGGTCTCTAGTTGGCAATGGTTTACACCTTTGTCCAAATAGGGACCCTTGCGTCTAGTCAGGGTAAGGGGCTACACTCCTAAAATAACCCCTGCTCACCTCCTTGGTAGCTTGGCACAAGCAGGCAGGCTTATCTCAGAGGCAGTGTGTAAAGCATTTGTGAACACATACAGTAATACAGTGAAAACACTACAAATGGACACTACACCAGTTTAGAAAAATAAGTAATCTTTACTAGACTTAACACAAGGTCAAACGACAAAAATCCACAATACTGTAATCAAAAATGAGTCTTTAAAATGGTAGAAATAGCTTAGTTTAATGTAGATGATAAATGCGACACTTTACTCTCAAAGTACCTTGGATGCGTCACGCAATACAAACAAAAGGGTCGCAGGGAAGGTGATGCGCCGTTCCTTACTGCTGCGCAGGGGAGTTGAGGCTCGCTTCCTTACTGTGTGGGGAGTTGATGCGTCGGTTTCTTACTGTGATCCGGTGCGATGCGACAAGATGGCGCCTCGATGCGATGACGATCCGGTGTGACAAAAATGGCGTCTTGGTTACGGTGCGACAACGTAGATGCGATGCGTGCATGCCCGACGGTCATGCGGTGACTCGGTGAACTTCTGAGCCGCGACAGGCCCTGCGACACGCTTCTCCGGTGATGCGACGGTGACCTCTGCGGCAGCGACACGCTTCTCCGGTGATGCGACATGCTTCATCGGTGATGCGACTGCGAACAGCTGCGGCGGCGGCACGCTTCTTCGGCAATGCGACCGCAACTGCTGCGGCGGTGACACGCTTCTCCTTGTTGCGTCGCGCTTCCAGCTCACAGCGACACAACAGCAGGCACCTCTTTGCAGGTAGAATTCCCAGCAAGGGAATTCAGGGGAGTTGTTTGGTGAAGTCTTGTATCCCTGAGACTTCAGGCAGGAGGCAAGCTCAATCTTCAAGCCCTTGGAGATCTTCTTCAAGATGATGAAAGTACACACAAAGTTCCTTTCTCCTTTCTTTGACAATAAAGTAACCACTGCAGGCCAACCCCAACAGCACACAGCACAGGGGCAGTCTCCTCCTTCAATTTCCTGGTTCTTCTCCTCAGCAAAGGTTCGTCTTGATTCCCAGAAGTGATCTAAAGTCTTGGGGTCTGGGCCCCAATATTTATACTCAAAAAGTCTTTGTTCTCTGGAGGCAGAGAGTGTCTGTGCCTGACCAAAACAAGTTTTGTGCAGCTTCCTGGCAGGAGGTGGAGACAGCATTGTTTGAGAGCAGACCTGGCCCAGGTAGCTGAAAGGAAATCTCCTCCCCCTAATCTCTATTCTATGAGGTCTGAGGGGAGTGAAAGGAAATCCCCGCCCCCTACTCTCTATTCTATGAGGGCTCAGGTCAGTGAAAGGAAGTCCCCTCCCCCATACTCTCTATTCTATGTGGGTCCTATTCAGCCCAGCCCTGACCCATCAGACTGCTGGAGCCAAGACCCTCTCCAGTTCCCTGTCACTCACAAACCAGACAGTGAATACACAACCTTTGCAGAGGCACACTGGAAGGTTAGGCAAGAAAATACCTACATTCTAAAAGTAGTATTTTCAAACACAGAATGTAAAAATCACCCACTCTAAAAGATGTATTTTAACATTCTGAGTTCAGGCATACTAAATTCGTTTTTCTATCTTGTTCCTAGGGTCAGTTAAGGATTATATGATGTTATAACCAAACTGCCCATTCTGGCCTATGGGAACAGATAGCCTTGCAATAGTGAAAAACGAAATTGGCTGAAATGTACTATTAGGACATGCCACACACATTAGGGCATGTCCTACCTTTCACATACAATGCACCCCGCCCATGGGGGTACCTTGGGCCTACCTTAGGGGTGACTAACATGTAGAAAAGGGAAGGTTTAGGGACTGGCAAGTGTGTGCACTTGCCAAGTCGACATGGCAGTACAAGGAATACCTCCCCATTCATTCCCATGGGCCTCTAGGCCCATAGGAATGAATGGGGAGGTATTCCTTAATTGCGAATCGCAATTTGCGATTCGCAATTAAGGAATATGTAGGATTCGCAAAAGTTTTTGCAAATCCTACATACATCGCATTTTGCGATTCTCAAATAGCAATTCGTAAAAAATCGCTATTAGAGAATCGCAAAACAACATTTTGATACATATGGCCCTTAGTATGGGAAAGAGGGAGAAAAACAAACTTTAAACAAGCACTGCTGCGAAAGCGACCGTGCTTTGTTTATTCAGTAACATGAGCCCAGATTACGATAAGGGAGTGAAAGTTTAGAGGAAAGGCGGGACATGCACCCGTCTTTGGCCATTTGCGTGCTTTTATTATTGAAAGCCACACGCAAAGGCCAATGTAATGTGTGGGAGGAGGCCGACCCACACGGAGAAGTCTCTTGGAAGTCTGGAGTGATTCCAAAAGGCCCTCTCCTAGGGCAGCGCATGCGCTGCGCTAGGCTCGACCTAAAAACAAATAGCAGGCTGGAAACAATCATGTTAAAGTAGAAGTACCATTTCATGCTTTCACTTTAAAGTTACCTTGAAGAACGTTATAACCAAATCTTCTGCACAGCGATGATCCCTTTTTGAGCACAATCTGTGGAAAATAAAACAGGGACCAGGGAAACAAGCATTTTTAAGTAAAAGCACTACTTTATGCTTTCACTTTAGAGTTATCTGAAAGTAAGCTATAATGGTGGCTCCATGGAGACTGAAGCTCTTTTAAAATGGCTAGAGGGGTGAGAGATGGGACAAGAGCACCAGGCACAAGGGGAGTGGGAGACAAGACTTCAACAAGCCCAATCCCCTGTAGAAGAAAGCCCAAAACAAAACAAACACCCTACCAAAAAGAAGCCCAACTGTCGGTGGACATGAAAAGTGCAAAAAATGCAAAATAAATACAATCAACTGAGCGGACGCACAACGGGAGAGGTAGCACTAACACAACTGTAAAATTAAGAGAAGGTGGGAGAGAGGAAGGCTATATTTACATGTAAGCTGCTATGGTGTTGAAACTGAACACAGGCAAACAGTAACAGACCAGGAAACAAAGAAAAATAATAGTCCCCCAGATAACACATAAAGGACCATAGCGGAATGAGACAGTACTTAGTCCATGCTGCCTGGGAGGAACAGAAGGGAAAAAGGAGGGACAAAGAGTCAGGACAGACCCTAGCAAGCAAAGATTTTTAAAGGACACTGAAACAAACAAATCAAAAGTAGGGGGATGGCTTTAAGCCCACAAGAGAAGTTTACAAAAGGTCTCGAATGCTCGACCTAAAAAACGCAGAACGGAATTACACTAAACTTGTCACTGGGTTGGCCTTATCCTGCAGCCGATCCATGCTGCACACTGTCAAAGGCTTTGCCCAGTGTGGCTTGGCATCCTGCAGCAGCTTTGTTGTTGTGCCTCATTTAGGCCAGGCCCATTGGCTAACCCAGGCTGTGCACGGCCAATGCACTTTGTGCACAACCAACTGCAGTAGCTTGTTGCAGTGGTTTATGGTGACGATAGTTCCTATACCATGCAAAATCAACAATGTAGATGTACTAAGTACTGTGTTTATTTATTTATTTTTTTAAATGAAGGTTGTGGTCCCACAGGCATAAGCATGGGTTATACATTAAGCTATTGAAGCCCGCCGGCTTCCTTCAAAGTTCATGTGCTTGCATCATAAAAGGACAATGTTTCAGATTAAATAAAACATGCATTGCTCAAAAAATATACTCAATTGCAGTGTGTAATTATGATAAATTGATACTTATTTTGTAATTTTGCAAGCTTGCGGGCCCAAAGCAGAAACCTTGTGCCCCAACCAGAAACTGGCGCCTCAAAATGTCATCGACATTGGCGAGCCGTATTGCCTGGAAATCTCATCACTGGAGAAAATATATATAAACTGTTTAAAATAACCTTTATTAATTATATTTATTGTGTAGGTCATTCCTTGGATCATGTTGTCTATAACACTTCTTAATCATTGTAAACAGAAATGTGCTTAGAAAGTGAGGAGCTTGAAAGCTCAGAAGGAACTCCTGCCGTAAAACAAAATCTTATGCGCTCGCCACCTATGGCTGCATTGCTCATAAAATTGTAGCAAGTAGCAGGGCATATTACCAAGAACGGCGTTAAAATTATCGCTGCTTTAGCGGCAGGAAACTGCCGCTAAAGCGGAGATAATGGGCTTGATAATATGCCCTTGAGAATTCCAATAGGAGCCCATGTTCTGGTGTAAACATGGGCTTCTATTGGAATTCTCAAGGGCATATTATCAAGCCCATTATCACCGCTTTAGCGGCAGTTTCCTGCCGCTAAAGCGGCAATAATTTTAACGCCATTCTTGGTAATATGCCCCAGCGTTCTGATTAGATAAGGCATTAGTATGCACCCTCTACACCAAGTAATTCCTACTGTAGAAAGGAGTAAGAAAGACTCTATTTAGAGCAGTGATTACATTCTGCTTCCGGGAAGAGTGACTGCGGTATTTGTCTCTACGTTGCAGGGCTATATGGATGTCATCACCAATAAGAACCCAGGAGATACTTCACTCACCCACCGAACGAAAATAAAGTTATTACTTGCAAAGTTCTCTTTAAGTCCTATGACCAAAAACTGAGGACGACCACCCTATCCCATTATTTAAGAAATGGACATGAAATCAGCCATGTTGGAAGAGGAGACCAGAAGAAAAGGAAGCCATTCAGCTAAGGCAAACCAGGCCTAAAAAACAGAGGTGAATCAAAAATGTTGGAATAGCACTGTACATGCAGCTGCTGAGCAACCACAACAAAGAATAGTTTCCCCCTTCATTTCCCCTCCAGTTTTTTGTTACATGTGCAGGTGGTCATTTAAGACACCTTTAATTATGAAAAAATAGAAGTACTTCAATAAGCATCTTAGTAGGCATTGCCTACTGCTTATTACTTTTTAAACACTGCCATTAAAATTTTAAATACAGTGTGTGATATGTGAAGCATAATGGACACTTGGGCCCAGGGCCCATATTTACTAACATTTTGCGTCAGGGTTGCATAGAGTTTTTTGACGCAGCACCAACGCAAAATGTATTTCGGGATTTACTAAGCCACACAAAGCCCGATTTGTGTGGCTTAGTAAATCCTGACATACATTTTGTGATACTTTGCACTGGGGAATTTGGGAGTCATTCCATGGTTAGAGCAAGGGCGTTTCTTTGCATTCACGTATGGATTTTGATGCAAACTCAGTTTTACTAAAGTCTGTCAACCTGAATTTGTGCCAGAATGGTGCGGCTACCCATCATTGGCATAACATGAAGAAATATTGTTATGTCTCCACGTTACATTCTCCTTCTAAGTGTACTGTATTCTGCAGCACATATACAAAGGATTGTTTTATGTGCAGAAAGGTTTGCCTTCCTGCTCAAAAACAATCTTCCCACAACTCAGACACATTTGCACTACAGCACAAGGAGCATTGGTGCTAGGCTGCCACCAGTGCGCCAGAGCAGGTGGGGAGCTAAACAGCTCCATATTTTTGTAAATATGGCACAGTCTAGCTCTCTCCCCTTCACACAATGCAGTGGAGAACCTTGCCTTGCTGCATTGCATTGCTTGAAAGATTAGTTGGTCCCCAGATTTGTTGCTGTTCCACGCAACGCAGCAAGCAAGGAAACTTGTTGTGCTGCATTGCGTGAAAGGGACAGAACAGAACTTCTTTTCTCTCTTAGGGCTGATGCACTTGTGGCAGTCTAGCACCAATGCAGCAGTGGTGGCTGGTGACATTTGAAAGTGGTGAGGCGTAAACCTTCTGTCGGAGTGCACCGTGGCGAGCGAGGGCAGCGAGCGAGCACGAACATCTTAAGGGGGGCTTCGGGGGGGTTCTCGCCCCCCCCCGAGAAAAGTTTGAAAAGGAGTGGGTAAATGGTGCATATTCAAGCAAATTTGAGAAGCAAGAAGGTTAATAAAGCAATTGTAAAAGTGCAGTTATTACATTAATAAAGGGATATCATGTCATATAACAACATGTAGATACTGCCACAAAGTTGGTTTTATAAAAATGGGTCTAATTGGTGAAAATTATAGCACAATTAATCAAATACATTGGCTTGAAGCCATACAATATTCAGTCAGGTCTATGGGGGGACAGCATGTAATATTGCAAAATTCAGGGTCTGCCACATTACCTAGGAGTTATATATTTCCAAAGCGGAAAATCATCTGCTTATAAAAATGTTGTGCCAAATACAAAAATGGATGCAAAGTGGTGGAGCATTGGTGCTACAGAAAATGCAGTGCCGGCCTGATACAGTCGGCCTAGTTGCATCTCAAAAGTTGGAAACTTTGTGCCAGTATCTAATGCCCAACATTTTACATGTGCATTAATAACATGGTTTGCTTCTAATAGTATGATGATACACCAGCATACCACAGAACAGCAAATGTGACATCACAGACCGAACGTTCACTGATGCTCATTGTGACAGAAGACAGCTCACTGTGCCAATCAGCCACTCAAGCTGCCTGCTTTGCAGTTCGTGATGCAATGACAGGTGCAGGTAACCAAATATACAGGTTCCAGTTTCACACATTATTAGCATTCAGTAACTACACGTACTGCTATGAAGCCAGCACCCACACTGCTAAAATTAGAAAAACAAAGATTGCCATTGCAGATTCTACAATTGAACATGTGTAGTAAGTAACACTGATTACACAATTGATTCTGTTGGTACTATTTATTTTGCTATGCATGCACACGTTCATAAAGGAATACACACAGAGACACCCCCGCATATGCAAACAATTGAACTTATGCACTTGTATTCATCATATGCACAACAAACGAGAATACAGACGTACAAGACACTTCAGAGCATAGATGCCGGGACAGTTCCCTGTAGAAGGTTATTGAGACAACTTAACAAAATAACTTAATAAACTTGAGAGTGAACATGTTGTGTTTTGCTATCAATCGTGAATTCTATTTGTCTACTTTGTTATACAACACTGGCTGCTGCAGATATGGTCTTTAGTAACACTAACCAAGACAAAACATATATTACGTTTAATCAAAGGCACTTATCCTATGTAAAGGCCTTGGGCTGATGAAAGGATGAACTAGTGAAAGCTGGGCGCAGAACTCGGCAGTGAGCTGTAAGCCGTCTGCACAATTGCATCGGTATTGTCTTTCTTATTAAACATTCTTTTGACATTTACCAAACTAAATTACAGTTAACGTATACTGTACCGCTACGTGCAAAATACGCAGCTCTGCCATCATGAAGGCCTCTGATTGTATGGTCAAGTATCTTTCACACTAGTGCACGCCTAGCCTGCTCCTTCCTTCCTCGGCCTCTGCACCCGCCAGTGCCAGCACAGTCAAATACACACACACAGACCCAGATTTGGAAGCAAACACACACACGCACACCTATGCACACACAAACCACACATACTCAGACACACAACGGAGAAATACACAGACAACAGACACATTACCACACTTCAGCACATGGATGCAGAGGTGCCTGTCCTTTCTAGTGAGCACTAAGTGCTCCGTGGAGTCTGGGCCAACACCAAGGCACAGGGGCGAAGCTCAGTCAATAATGTTAGGTGGGTGTGAGGCAGTCGCGGCTCTTAATACTCGCGGAATGGGGGGTGGTCGCGCAGGGGGTTTTGCGGCCGGGGGGGATGGGGACGTAAAATTAAAATGAAAACTAGCTTACCTGACCGGGTCCGCGTCGCCTCTGCTCCTGGGCCGGGTCCCGCGCCGCCTCTGCGAACAGGAACAGGCACGCTGCTCCCTCCCCTCCTGTAAGCCAATCACAACGCTGCAATGGCAGCGTTGTGATTGGTGGGGAGTCCCGGACGGCGCCCAGCCGGGCAATGTAGAGTGCGCATGACTGCTTTGGTCGGCCCCAGGGCCGACCAAACAGTCAGGGCACTCAGAGTGGTGCAAGCCATTCCCCCCTGACCCGCCCACCCGCCAGCCCCCAACCAGGCATACCCTCCCACCCACCCCCAACCAGGCATACCCCTGCCTTCTGCTTTCTCGCAGCGCGAGAAGCAGAAAATAAAATGGTATTTAAAATACCATTTTATTTTCTGCTTCTCGCACTGCGACAAAGCAGTGGGGCAGCGCTCCAACGCCTTAATGGAGCGGCCGCCACTGCAATGCAGGCTCCCTTGTGCCATGGTGCAAGGGTGCCTGCACTGTGGTCAGGGTTGTTTTTTTTAGCAAAATGCTGCACCCATGCAAAGAGGAAGTAATGAGGAGAAATAAGACAAAAAGCATCTGACTCCTTGCTCTGTCACAGACACACAGGTCTGGACCCCAGCAAGAAGGCAGATCACTCTTTGAATTGTTTTGAAGCTTATGAAAAATTCATTGTCTGGCTTCATGCTGAGCCGCAGACTTATAATTCTGTGGCCCAGCAATGAGCCAAGTGTAGTTTGGATTTTGTTTCTTTATGAAAAAATCCAAACTGCTTCTGTTTCCTTCTAGGGCCAGGGACTCATAGGTCTTGGCCTTCAGTCAGAAGCTACACACGGTTTTCATTTTTTCTCACACTAAGAGAATAATGAATTGCTCCTTGCTGTTGCAATTCTTTCCTCTCAAAACGCTGCTCTGTGCATGAAAAGCATTGTGAGAGAAAAGAGCTGTGTGACTGTGTCTCAGTAAGGACCCAGATGCTATTTAATTTTTTTTACAGACTTTGTAAAAATCCAAATGCATATGACACTTTGCTGGGGAAAGGGATTCAAGTCTGGTCGCACCTGGGGAAACATGCCAACCCAATACATTTCTGAAAACTAGACACCAGGTACGTTCTGGGTGGTGTTGCTTGTGTGGATCACATGACTTAGTTTTTCACCAGAATTTCCTCCAGATGTCAAACTGTGGCTCAAAAACAAAATCTCCTCACATGTTTGTCAATAAAAATAGTACCTCAAATGTGTGAATTGGTCTATTGTAGCAGACAGGAACAGACCAAACTTGTTACCTTGTAAAGCCAAAATAAGTTTGATGTGTTTTTCACATGGTCAAATCTTTGGCCTGTTTCTCCCCTGTGCAATAGGTCTATCCATGTGTGGGGTAACATTTTTACTGGGAGAAGTGTGGAAATGCTGAGTGATAGGACTTTTGCTGTTTATCAGACGTCCAGGAGATTTCTGTCAAGGAAACGTGAAGACATGTTGAAACAAATTGTTCCCATACATTGACATTGGCAGGGCATCCACAGAGAAACAAAGTATGGAGGGATTCACACTTGTCACATCATACTGGATTCCCCTCGGTCTCTAGTTTTAAAAAATGCCTGCGGTTGGCAGGTTTCGAGGGTGCAATAAGATGCACCTATCACAAGTTTTTCCCCTAAAATTCCAGGGAACACTCTCGCTCAACTTCAGCTGTTTTGGATCATTGCTGCACCATTGCTTGGGATTAATGCAACAGATTCTAGTCCATGTTTTCTAAAACTTACAGATAGACTCTACCCACTCTGCAGGGACCCAAGCTGCTTCCACTCAAAATCTCTTTGTTCAGCCTTGAATAACACATCCTTGTCTTCGCAAAGGATGTAGGGCCCTCACTTGTTCTTTATTACCCACTTCTTCTCATTTCAACCTCATGCATCTCCAACAGCCACATATGAATTAGAAAGTGAGGAGGCGGGCAGGGTGCACAGCAGAGCAGCCGGACCACGCTAGCAGCATCACTGCTTCAGGACACCGTGCGGGTGTGCTGGGAGTCAGCGGTCGGCTGGAGTGTGCTGACAGTGGAAGCAGTCCACCGGGCCCGGGAGCCAGGTGAAAATAACAGACCTCCGGCAGCGCGGCCCGGAGTCCGGCACTGTAATATCTTCCTGTGTTCCCAGCAAGGCAGCTCTGTGCTCTGTGCTGTTTAAGAGGTGAGCCGGGTTGCAAGACCGCAGTTGCCTCTTCCTGCCTAACCATTTCACGCTACCCATTACCTGCCATGCCTCCTGTCTGTGACCTGCTTCGGCCCCAACGCCACTTGCCCATCTTTCCGCTCCATTGTTTGCCGGTCCGCAACTACTCCCCCCATGACCACCACACCCCAGGATTCAGAGGGTATAGCAAGCAGGCTAAAAGGAGCCCAGGGCAAGAGAGGTGCTGTGAGCACAGTGAGGGCAGTTGTTCCAACCAGTGCTAGGCACTGGTGGGCTCCTTCTCCCTAGTGGAAGTGGCTGGCATTAGGCCAGTGCGGCTTGCTGGTGTCAGTGTCGGCCCACCATCAGCACAGTTACTCCCTCCCCCCCCTTGTGAACTCAGGCACTGTTCTTCGCAGCTGCCCCTGACCGCACCACCTCTGAACCAAGGCAACAGGTTATGAGCCAGAGCAGTGCAAAGCAATCCACCTTTGAATTCTGCGGAGTAACCTCAGAAGAGTGACCTGAGTTAATGTGAGACGGGGTCATTGCCGCTCACGTCAGCTGTTGGTAAAATTAGCAGGCCCAACCGGCGAGAGCAGATTTAGTTTTGGTGGGCAATCTTGTCTCCTTGTGCCCCGGCCATTTGGATTCCCAATTACTGGCCACTCAAGTACATCATCCAGTATCTAACTTGAGGAACGCCACTTGCAGAAACTCTACGGAGGCCCTTCTCTTCACTTCTCGGTTTTGACCTTTGCAGTGGTGCCCTCCCTGTCATGCCACAGAGGCAGGGTGAGTGGGGTTGGGTTGGGGTGTTGCTGCACTGGGTTGAGCTGGTTGAGTGCCATTTGGTAGCAATGTATGGGTGCACAGGGGATAAGGGTTCAGAAGAGGTTGAGGCTGAGTTTGTTAGGGGGTCGGATGACGGCCTGGGTGCGGCTTGTGGGTTGCAGTTTGGGTAGCGGTGTTGGAGCCTGAAGCAGCTGAGTGAAGTTGGTGAAGTTGGTGCCTGGTTGCTGCAATTCTAGTTTACTACAACTGCCAGTAACTGGTGCCAGTACTGGAACCAGCATTAAAGTTGTGCTGATACTCACTGATATTCGCATCAGTATTTGCTTAGCACTCTTACTCTCCTACTTACCTACTTATTTATCTACCTTGGGTACCTTGGTTGGCTAGCTCTTTTTTGCCTGTGGAAGTGGTGTTTTGTAGTCAAGGCCATCCTTTCTTTAGACAGCCTTGATAAGATGACATTAAAGAGATCATGTTCTGGCCGCCGATTGCTGAAACCAATTTTCTAATAAACCCATTAAAAATAAAAAAATCCATCTGTTGAAAGAAGTCTCAGTAGTCTCATCCTTCAATTCTGACGTTTTTCAAAGAGTGTAATGAGGAAGAAAAAAAGGGGATGACCATTGGTAGGGATCACATAGCTGATGTGCCCTTAGGCTATTCATCGTCACATGGGGCTTCTTCACGTCAAGAAGCCCAAATTGGCCAAACTTCACTTCTTTCTTCAAAGTGAAGTCCGCTCTGCAGATCTCCTTGTGTAGAACAAGTAGCTAAAGTAGTAGAAGTAGGGACTGTATTTAGGGTAAATATCAGTGGCGGATGGCATCTGTGGGGAGTGGTGAGGGGGTAAATGGGTGGTGGATAGTTACATGCACTATCACGCCGTGCGCTGCAAACAAAGTAATAAAAATAACTTACCTTACACGCACATGTCCTCCTTCTTGCTGCACGTCCTCCTCCTGCTGCAATCCGGTGTTCAGCGTGGGCCCCAGCCAACTCCCTTAACTAATCCTGGTGCTGCTCTCATGCTGTTAACTAGCATGAGAGAAGCACCAGGATTGGAGGGAACGGCCTCTCAGTGCTCCCAAGTGCACTGGAGGCCTGTGCTTGGTCTAACTCAGCAGTCTTAAGACAGCTGGGTTAGAGAGGTTTTAAAGTGCACAGTCTGGCTGGCCATCGCAAGATGGCCAGCCAAAGGGACATGCGCACTTTGAACTGAAGTGCACAGGCAGCCCACCCTCCTCCATGCTGCTGCCGTTCAGCAAGCCCCACTTCATCCTGATGCTTGGTTCAGGACGGGTGGATGAAAAATAAAATGGTAATAAATTAACTTTAGTACCATTTTATTTTTCATCTCTGGGACCTTTGGGGGCATTTTAGTTTGCGGGGCAGCGCTCCTCTGCTCTAACGGAGGAGTTGCCACTCGTAAATATCCCTTGTAGTGACCTTGAGATGGGTCCTGTGGACGCTGAAATATTGTTTTTGGTACCAAATAGTCACATTGAATCCAACCTTACAAATGGTTCACCTGGTACTCAGGGGCTGGTTCTAAGTCATGCCATGGTAGATCTTTTGGACTCTCATCATGGACACAATTTCTCAAATGGAGACGTTTTCCAAGCCCTATGTTGATGCACACAGAGCGGACCCCGGTGTGTCAGGGGATTTTACACTTCCAGACATAGGTGTTTTTAATGACAAGACTCGGCTGAGGGTGGCATACTTGAAATCGTCCACTGTTTCGAGGGGGCTGACTTGGGCCAGGTCTCGCACTGTTTGCCCAGTCATCCTGCTTTACCTGCTTTTTATAGCGGTACACCTTCTTTGAGAGTCTGTTAGTTGAATTCAGTAAATCCAATGAATTGTGAATAATGTGTGTCCTCAGGGGCACAAGAGTTTGTGCAGCCGTTTAATCTGGAAGGTGGGGTAAATGTCTGATCTGAGATAATGTTTTATATTGAGAACGTTTTATCTTCTATTTTATCTTTATTAGAAAGATCAGTCTCTAATTCTGATCATGTGTTAGATGTGTTGTCTTCAATTCTTTTGGGGGTCCAGCACCTTACCTCCTCTGGTCTATGTCAAATGCTGGGACAAAGGGTAAAAGAGGTGAGTTCACAGATCACCCAAGCTAATTTGGTGTGAACAGTGGGTCAAAAGAAATTGGCATTCAGGTGGGTAAGACTTACGGTCTTGGGGTTTCTGCTTCTCCCTCTTCCTCTGGGATAACAAATGGAAAAACTAGAGCCAAACAGGAGGACAATAAAGTCTATTCATTAAAATGTTTATTTCAGGGATGATGGCAAGATGAGGAAGGGTCCAAAGCAACGGAGAATCCCCTACCCGTTTTTGATTTATAATAAACAAGTAACATCTTCTGGTAGTGCTCCTCCTTGTGTTTGATCTTCTGTTGATCTACCTAAGGCACCCTCTAATGTGGACTCCGAGGGGATAGGGGCAACCTTAGGGTGTTCCAGGGTAAAACACCTCATGGGGAAAAAGAAAAAGCAACGTTGTATTACGAAATGCAGGTCAAAACAATTAAGGTTTGCAAATGTCCCGGTGGAGTCCGTATCTCTTGATCAGCCAACATATACTGAAATGTTGAATAATGTTCCCTTACACCCAGATTTGGTGCCTGATTGTTCAGAAATTTTTATTCCACGCCCTCCCTTTAATATATCAGCGGTACCTGGTTCAGATATTTCCAGACAGGAAAAGGGGCTAGTTCCCACTACAGAGGTAACTACTTATGTGATCCATGATGGCACGAATGAGGTTTGTCAAAAGGGGGGTTGTGGGAGTGGGGCGGAGAACCTCGGCCCTTTAAGGGCTGAAGTAGGGCATAGGGGCTCCTAAGTGGTGGGTGGAATTTAGAGAAGCCATCATTAGTCTCCCCATCTGGGGAAAGGCCTAGTAGGCATAAACTAAGGTTTGTTAGATCACTTAATGGGGAGGCTCAACCATTTTTCCCATCGCCACGGTACCCGTATTTAGGAACAGGGTCAAAATCTGATAACCATACAGGGGGTCTAGAAATTGGTTTATTTCAAATGCATTGGATTTTGTCTCTGTTTGATTGTGAATTGGGCCTGTTGAATAGACGTTCATTTTACATCTATTATTGGAAATTGAGACCCTGAGTTTAGCATCAAACATAGATAATGTTTATGTAGACCTCTCCGCCTCTCTTCCGAGTTCAAGGGTAACATTTAGCTCTAAGATTGTCACTATGCTGATTTTAGGGAATGTGGATTACTTCCAGAAAAGAGGAATTGATGTCCTTCTGGTTGAGCTGAGTACCAAGTTTAATTGTGATAGTTCAATGCTGGATACACAGGGTATCACAAAGGACCTGAATCGCAGCAGGGGTCTGTCAATTTGAAGGACATTACCATATCTGTAGGTAGCGGCATGGGGAGGAGAGTTATAGGTGTCGTGAAAAATGAGGATCCGTGTGCATGGGAACCCTGGAAGTGAAACAAGTTATCTAATTGGAGTTGGGTAGCTGTGACACTGAATGGGGCAAAAATCTGTAAACTCTCGGTTTCGCGGAGGTAACCTTCTGGGTAAACTATTATCCTGGAACATGGCGGGCCCAAGTCAATCTTATCTGAAATTGAATTTTGTAGCACCTTAAGCCATTAATTATCTTGCAGCGGGAATTTTGGGTTTTTCTGATTTTAAGTATGAAAATTATTTTGGTTTTGTCTTGTGTAGCAAAGTGTTCCTTGAAAGGCTATGCCAGTGGAGAAATAGCTATTTTACTTAGCAATTATATCATTTGGAATCCAAAGGTATTTGTTCACCCCTCAAATCTTTGCCTGTGCTTAAAGCTAGCATTACTTAATCAGAATGTAGGTATGTCATCTTTTTTGCTCGTAAACATATGTATCCCCTGTAAGTCTCAGGGTATCCTAGTCGATTCCATGCTTGCATTTGTTCATAGCTTTTGTCTTGTAGGGGACTTCAATGCAAAAGTATCTAATTCTGCTTGCATGACCTTCGGTGATACTGAAATGGATGAGGTGTGGTGTATTCCTGAGGCTGTTTTACCTGGAAAAGCTAGATCAGATAGGTGGGGCTTATTTTTCTAGAAAGCCTGAGATTGTCTGAATTTATTTTCTTAAATGGCAGATTTCCCAAAGACTCTTCTGCTTCTTATACTTTTCATTCCCCTCATGGGCAACCTTTAATTGACCATATGGTAGTGTCTCACCAAATATTCAGAGTTTAACACCAAAAAAATGAAACAGCAAGCCTATAATGCAACCGCACCTTCCTCATGATTCCCCATTTGTAGTCCATATCAAACCTTATTCCAATATTTGGTGTCAAAATCCACTTCTCCCACTGTTTCCAAGGAGTGATCAAACTGACCAAAGTTAATTTTTCCACAATTGTGAAATGCACCATCATAAAGTGATTTCCAAAAAGATGTAGTCCATCAAGTCAATTTGTGTCCAGAGTATTCTTTAATCTTCACAAAAAATCCTTTAAAAACCAGCACGGAAGCAACAGTGACCGCCGTGAAGGAGAATTGGAACTTATCAAGGTTTATTGCCCGCGTGCAATTCCCCAGGGGGGGGCGGGACCATAATACTGAAGCAACATTGACCGCTGCGGGGAACAACTGAAGCTTATCAAGCCCTGACGAAATCCACAGAGGTGGACGAAACGCGTTGGCTGGTTTTTAAAGGATTTTTTGTGAAGATTAAAGAATACTCTAGACACGAATTGACTTGATGGACTACATCTTTTCGGAAATCACTTTATGGTGGTGCATTTCACAATTGTGGGAAAATATTCAGAGTTTGTACACAATTGGAAATTTTGGGGACTGACCATAGTATTCTTTCAGCATCCATTGATTTAGAGTTTAAGGCCCTTGATTCCTGGAACTCCAGGAAAGATAATGTAGTCTATAATAAATCTAATAGGTGTACTTTTGGGTCATGTGATATGAAGAATTTAGAAAAGAAACAATTGATGGACGGAATGCTGGACAATGCAAACATTCACCCCCAGTCACAAGGATCTGGGTTAAATCCATCATTCTTTTGCTCACCACACCACCCCAGTTTGGACCCAGCCGTATGCAAATCAATCTTGACCCTGTTCCTTGTGGGAACAGTCCAGCCCGAACTGCTAAGCCAGGTCCTCCCTGGACCGGAAACAAGCATCCTGGGACCGGTTTCAGGGCATCACCCTTCATCAGCCAGGCTAGCTTGAATCCAGTGGTGTAGTGAGCACAGGACCCACGTCTGGGCATACCCTTCCCACCTAGGGCCACATATGCAAAAGAAACATGTGAATGTATGACATTGTACTGCATTCTGTCCATCAATTGTTCTTTTTGCATTTGTCACCCCGAGTGGGACGGGTATGCCCAGACGTGGAGTCAAGCTATCCACTGGAGTCAAGCTATCCTGGCCAATGAGGGGCGAAACCCCGAAACCGGTCCTAGGATGCTTGTGTCCAGTCCAGGGAGGACCTGGACTGGCAGTTTGGGCTGGACTGTTCCCATTGGGCACAGGGTCAAGACTGATTTGCAAATGGCTGGGTTCAAACTGGAATGGCGAGCAAAAGAACGATGGATTTAGGCCCAGATCGCTGTACTGGGGTGAATGTATGAAATTGTTCTGCATTCTGTCCATCAATTGCTATTTTTTCATTTGTCACCCTGAGTGGGACGGGTATGCCCAGACGTGGGTCCCGTGCTCTCCGTGCCACTGGAGTGAAGCTATCCTGGCTGATGAGGGGTGAAACCCCAAAACCGGTCCTAGGATGCTTGTTTCCAGTCCAGGGAGGACCTGGCCTGGCAGTTCCGGCTGGACTGTTCCCATTGGGTGCAGGGTCAAGACTTATTTGCATATGGCTGGGTTCAAACTGGAATGGCAAAAAAACAATGGATTTAGGCCCAGATCTCTGTACTGGGGTGAATGTATGACATTGTTCTGCATTCTGTCCATCAATTGTTCTTTTTGCATTTGTCACCCGAGTGGGACGGGTATGCCCAGACGTGGGTTCCGTGTTCTCCATGCCACTGGAGTCAAGCTATCCTGGCTGATGAGGGGTGAAACCCCAAAACTGGTCCTAGGATGCTTGTTTCCAGTCCAGGGAGGACCTGGCCTGGCAGTTCGGGCTGGACTGTTCCCATTGGGTGCAGGGCCAAGAATGATTTGCATATGGCTGGGTTCAAACTGGAATGGCATGGTGAGCAAAAAAACGATGGATTTAGGACCAGATCTCTGTACTGGGGTGAATGTATGACATTGTGCTGCATTCTGTCCATCAATTGTTCTTTTTGCATTTGTCACCCCGAGTGGGACAGGTATGCCCAGACGTGGGTCCCGTGCTCTCCATGCCACTGGAGTCAAGCTATCGTGGCTGATGAGGGATGAAACCCCGAAACCGGTCCTAGGATGCTTGTTTCCAGTCCAGGGAGGGGCTGGACTGTTCCCATTGGGCGCAGGGTCAAGACTGATTTGCATATGGCTGGGTTCAAACCGGAATGGCATGGTGAGCAAAAAAACAATGGATTTAGGCCCAGATCTCTGTACAGAGGTGAATGTAAGACATTGTTCTGCATTCTCTCCATCAATTGTTCTTTTTGCATTTGTCACCCCGAGTGGGACGGGTATGCCCAGACGTGGGTCCCGTGCTCTCCATGCCACTGGAGTCAAGCTACCCTGGCTGATGAGGAGTGAAACCCTGAAACCGGTCCTAGGATGCTTGTTTCCAGTCCAGGGAGGACCTGGCCTGGCAGTTCGGGCTGGACTGTTCCCATTGGGCGCAGAGTCAAGACTGATTTGCATATGGCTGGGTTCAAACCGAAATGGCATGGTGAGCAAAAAAACGATGGATTTAGGCCCAGATCTCTGTACTGGGGTGAATGTATGACATTGTTCTGTATTCTGTCCATCAATTGTTCTTTTTGCATGAAGAATTTGGGCCATAGTATTAAAATAGCAAGCCTGGGCCCTCCTGACTTGTTGTTAGATGACCCTAACTACTGGTTTGAAAAGCAGCTGACATTTTCCGAACTTTTTGGAGCAAAGATAGAAGTAAAAGAGCCAAATCACCAATAAAGATCTACTGGGTAGTAAAAAAGGTGAATTGTGAAATCAACTCCCTTGTTAGGAAGCAATTTAAATATTTCTTCAATTATGAAGCAGAGGGACATTAATCGCCTTAAGCATAAAAGACCAAGCTTGAAGGTGGCTGAAAGAAGAAAGGAGGAGGACAGGAAATGGATTGATTTGAGAGAAGCCGCTACTTCATTTAATGTCCGCAAATATTTGGGTTTAATAGCCCAATACTGCAACTCTAGTGTTATAGCTGAGGCTATTCCAATATCGGACGATGAGTGGACGCAGTACATGTCGCAGTAATATGCCTGTAATTTAAGAAGCAGTGGCCAAGTGGTGCCTAGTGTAGAAGTAGATTTGTTGGAATTATATGGCCTGCCATCCTGCACGGAGCTTGATGGATTTATTAAGGGTTAGCACAAGAACTTCAGGTGCTATGGGCCCTTATGAATTCCAAGTAGTACTTATTAAACCGAAGGTTTCCTTATGGGCTATCTTTTTATGTCCACTGTTACAGTATTGTTATCTGTCTGGTGATATTCCATCTTCCTGGAAGGGAAGTATCATGGTACCGTTATATGAAAAAGGACTGAAGACCTCTCCTGCCAGTTACAGACAAATTGCCCTCCTGGACGCAACCGGCAAATTATTTGCCATAAGTTTATTACTTCATCTTCAGGAATGGGAATCTGGCAATAACCTTATACCTGCTGAGCAGTCTGCTTTTCATAAGAACTGTTGTACCCTTGATAATATTATGGCCATTCAAATATTAATTGAAAAGTATCCATTGGCTAGGGGCATGCCCATGTACTTCGCTTTTATCGATTTCTCCACAGCATTCGACGTGGTTGCCTGAGGGACGCTCTTGAGAAAATTATCTGCTCCAGGGATTCCTGCTCATCTTAAGAAGCTAATAGTTGCCTTGCACTCCTCTACTTGAACGCAGGTCTTGATGGGAGGGAACCGAGGTTTGTCTAGTAGAGTGGTGATGCACAATGATTAAAAGCAGGGGTGCCTGCTTGTGCCTCTTCTTTTTTCACGATTTGCCTCATAGAGTTGGTCAGATAAACGGGGGATCTGCCTAAATTCGGCTTAATGAATGTTTGTTATCTTCTTTACATAGTCAATGTTATTTTGTTGGATCTAACCCCAATAGGCCTACATAGGTGTCTCTGCGTGCTGGAGAAACATGTGGAAGAACACTTTTTAAAAATAAACATAACTAAGAGTAAAGTTATGATTTTTAGAACAAAGGGATATAGAATTAAACAAAATTTTGACTGGTCCCTGGTGAATGCCAAGTTAAAAGTGGTGCACTTTTATTCTTACCTCGGTAGAATCTTCCAAATACCTGCCTAAACAAAGATCACATTATTCACTGTAAAAGTAAGGCGCTGTTCCAGGCCTCTGCTATTTACAGATTGTATATGTGTTGTGAGCAAAGGCATTTCGCACCTATCCTCTCAGTTTATAAGACAAAAATACCCCCCTCACTGTGTTAAGCCTGTGAAGTGACAGACGAGTGGCACTGTCCTTATTTCGAGAAAGTAGAGGGGTGCATATGCGCCAAATTTGTAATACTTGCGTATGTACACTACTTCAGATCTTGGCACTTTATAATAGAGTACTGTATTTAGTACTGATAGTGTGTATTTGTACTTGATAAGGTTTTGTCTATTCTCTGTGATGGACTTTTGTACTAGATTTGTCACAAGATTTGTCACTTACACAGACTTAGGACTTTTGATGGTTATGCCAATGGATTTTTATATGTCAACTTCGAATGGATGAAATAATTGTTTTTATTATGGTTGTGATATGTATTTTCTTTTAATGTTTTTCTTGTAAATGCTTTTACTGTCGTTGTATTGAAGATAAGGAAGAATTGTTGCATTCTTTATGTGGATCTCTGTTGAGTTTCATTACATAATAAATAAAAATTGAATTGAATTGGGAGAGGGTCGGGTCACAGCGTGCCCAGGAAGATGAGTTATTTGGCCAAGTGGAATCAGTGTGACGTGGGTTCCTGACCACAAAGTGGACTTATCTCTCCATAGATAACCACTTCTGATATCATGTAAGGAATGAAATTAGTTAAATAGGTTTTATTGTGAATCTCTAGAGCTGTGATACATTGATAGGACTTTGAACCTGTTTGGGTTGAAGTCTTTTGTTTACCACAATAAGCCGCTCCTAGTGTGATGACCTAAATGTCTCTAGATTTGTGATGTGCGATCTGGCATCTCACAAAAAGTGAAGGACTGGTCTCACACACCACCTGGTGTCATGCTTCATCATTGACCAGTCCTCGCCCCTTAAAAACTTGGTTTGATAAGGGGCGGGCATACACCTGACGACAGGGATGCACTTCTAAACCTAAGTGGGGGCCCTTACAAAAAGAATATGTGTGATTAAAATACCATTACAGATGACAAATTATGTTTTTAATTTTAATGTGGATGGCATCTGTATGGTCATTAAAACCAAAGATGCGGTGTATATGAGGGAATTATTGTCCTCCCACCGCCGTGTATAAAGTCGACATGTTTCTGCCCACCGGCCCGATCGGGTCCATGGCATTCATCAGGACTTACAAATAACTAAAGGCTCCACCCTTACCAATTCTATGGAGAAAGGGAATCCACTGGGTGGGGTGAAAATTGTCACCCTCAACCTTCAGGAGATAAAAATTTCAAACCTGTAAAGTGAAAAAAAGGAAATAAAAAGCAGAGACATTGTGTTGTACAATATGACAATACGGCCATACAAAATTCGAACAGCCAACTACACGTGCATTCTACAGTGAGTGGCTATGGTGTGCTACAAATATGTCAGTCATCTGTGCACAACACTCAATAAAATCTATGGGAAATTCGTCCCGTATTTCTTACCCTTGTGGGGGATCTACTAGCCCCATAGGAGGCCGTGGACGGTAGACCAATGAGGTCGCTAGCTGTCAACAAGGAGAAAGTAATGACAGAAGAAAGAACATTATTTCAGGAGTGGCGTCACAATTTCATACAAGTACACAACTACATTAGTCCTCTTCAGGTAATTAAAGGATCTATCAGCGTAAAACACAGGGGTCCCCGTGGGGCATGGTCCCAGGTCGTTCATTCTTGCACACACACACTCTTACTGTGACCGATGGTTCACTGCTCCTTGCACCTATGTCTGCACGGCTCGTCTCCTCGTCGATAAATGAGAGCGAGGGCTGCGTGATTTATATAGCGCATGCGTGCTTACTCTTGTGCAGGTGTGGGCATCAGTGATGAGCGGTAATTGGTAATGAGGTCTAGCGGCGTTTCCGATGTCGTTGTTTCCGCTATGTTAAGAAATGCCTGGCCTGCCTGGTGCGGTTACGCGGACCAAATATGGAGGTCCGGCGGTATCCTCGTGGTGGCATTAGAAGGCGCTGACACCCGGGAGTGCTTCTGTGTACTCAGAGGATCAGTGCACCTGCTTACTGTTGGTGCGCATGCGTTCTGAAGAATGCAGCTGGTTGTTCTGAGCCACAAGTGCTGATTGGTTCGATCGGCGTGCCTTTCACTTACGGTGACTAAACATGCAATTACTAGTGCGCATGCGTTAAAGATTAGCAGAGTGGTGTGTCTACATGTGTATGTTAAATAGATCGAGACACTGCTTATCGCGCTAACGTGAATGCTGAGATCCGGCGACTGCTAATGCGCTTACGCGGACAGATGCGCAAATTTTCTGAGGATAAACATGCATACTGGATACTGTGGATGGTGATGCAGCGCGTACAATAAAAACTATTCTCCTCCCAGGTCACTTATAGGTCATCCAGGGGCAAACTATATTTCTCATATCCACATGACGATGGGGCCCATAAACATCGCCTAACACACACGCACACTCCTGGATTTCCTTTACACCTTTATGAAATTCTGTACTCCTAGGAGAAGCATGAGAACTAAATGGAGAACACCATTTATGTACCGCTGGAAGAGCCAGGATATCTTATTACCTTAATTTGTCACTTTCTTTTAGTTATTTCTTAAGATATTCCTGCTCATTGTTTTGTCGATGAATCATTCATGTAAAAAATTAGTTCATAGTGATTAAGACCAGCTGAATCACAATAACCAATTTCTGATGTCACAATCATTTAGGAAAATAACCACTGAGTCATTTTGGGTTTAAAGAATCTTAAATTTTATATAATTTTAAAAAGCATGAGAAAGAATGTAATACTTTATTCAATTATTCATTCTTAAATTCAAATATTTATTAAGCATAATCAATTTATTGCAGAAAGGAAATTTTTGTCATGAAGCCAAAACCCTAATTACCTGCCTAGCTTCCTAATTTAGCCTAATGATTTCTAACCTAAGTTAAGAATTAGAAATAGCCTGATTCTCATACTCAACTGGAAAATTAAGACAGCAACAGCAACTTCAGCTCGTCAGCATCAGCTACCTGCAACCCGTCTCATCTAACAGTCTTTCAGCATCTCCCGTTCAGTAAGGGATCGATCAGGACCACCCAGCACTGGAAGCCACCAACACGACTCTCCAACTCCTCTCCTGACTGTGACTGCAACCGCGACTGACCCCCTCCCACTAAGAGTAGGCCCTCTTATACCCTAATTCTAACTTTGCTAACTAACTGTTGCAACATTAATAACACGCTTTTCTTTCATTGGTCCATGCATGTCATCTTATTCATTCTTTTAATCAAGTTCTCTTAGATCCAAGGGTCCTTGGATCATTTCCTTTCCCATACGCTCAAACATATCTTCATCCGTTTCGATCAGTACATTTGTAACTCCTTTCGATACATTCGAGAACTCCACAGTCATTGTCCTTTCTCTTAAACTTGTTTCCCACGGGTCTTCTGCTGATCATCACGGCACACTATCAGTTCAATTAGGTCACATCAGCCTTGACCATTTCTTGCATCCTAACGTCTCAGTAACCTCACGAGGTTTAGTTTTTTCTCCGATTTCATCCCGTATCACGTGTCCCCTTGCGCCTGCGCACATCTTCCCACTGGCGGCCATTTTATATCGCCACTCGGTTATACTTTAGAAGCACTAATTTGAGGCAAACAAAACATAATTAAAATAGAGAAAAAATAGCCCTTTCGTTTCCCTCCCGTCATCTACGTACCCCAATTAGTTATTACCTAGCAGAAAGCAACATTTGAGCTGTTCCTTACTTACCATCACTATTGTTTTTGCAACGACACGTTTTATTTCTATGAAGCACAAACATGCATTTATTTTTAATTAGTACGCATTTATTTTTATGTTATAATTAGACACACGGACATCCATTAATAGATTATTTAGCTCACACATTGGCATGTTACCATTCCCACACATACAGTGTTGATTAATACATTTAAACGAACATTTTATTTAATTAATTATAAAATTTGTTAGGGGTTAAAAAATTTAATTTTTCCTGCTCCATCAACTCCCCCTTTGGTGATTTTTAAATCACCACATAAAACCAAGTCATACTTCTTTTTAGGCAGCATGTCTTTCATCCTTTGCTTTCTGTTATCTACACATCTGTTTCTTCTTCATCTTGCCTTTTAGTCTCCTTATACATGCTTTCTTTCATTTTCTCCAATTCAATTTCACCCATTTCTCTCTCTCTCTCTTTCATTATTTTGTTATTTCTTTTTATCTTATTTTGTCTTACTTTTCTTTTTATACATGTTATTACTATTTTCAATACCATGGCTAACAGTATTACTATAGTTGCTATTATTATAACTTTCCCTATCACTAGTCTACTCATTCTGGTCAACCAATTTGCTACTGAAGAAAACCCTCTACCAAGTTTTCCCAAAACACTTTCAACCTCCAGTGGAACTAGTTCTTTGTGCAAATTTGTAATATTTGTAATATACTTCTGTATATTTTCACTTTTATCAGGAATGTAAGTACAACAATGTTGAACTTTCAACATTCCACAGACTCCACCCTCTTTTGCCAAAAGAATATCAAGGGCAAGCCGATTTTGCATCACCATAGCTCTCATGGCAACCATTTCGGTATTTACCATTAAGAACCCTCCCGCAGTATCTGTAGACAAACGATCTACTACTGTGGATAACTTCCGAATTTTAAATGCATTCAAAGATATTCCCACTACTAGTATCAATGCTCCAAAAATATCACCTACAATTTCTGAAAAACTTTCCCTCTTTCTACGTGTAAATCTATTAATCATCTTGTATGTTCCCTTTTCTTCTCTGTCCATGTGAAATTTTTTTGGAAAGACCAGGCCTACATAGCAAGTTCCATACCAATGGTCCGGTAACCTGTAATAAGCTCTATTCCCACAAATATAATAGATACCTGGAAATATTGGATCTTTTCCACCTTTGAATCCCCAACCTCCCAGAATTTGATAATTGTCATGGCAGATACTGGAACCTACAAAGTAATTGTCATAGACCGTCTTATTTCTCCTAATACACAACTTTCCTGTTTGCGGCCAATCTAATGTCATTGCTGCATTTATCTTTTTCCTTCATGATTTCCTTCCTCAAACGTCCATAAGCGTTTTCCTTCCTCTTTTATTGCTTCTTTTTGAAATTTCATTCTTCTTTCTTCAACCATTTCTAAAAATACTTTTTCTTCTTTCTTTAACTCACAGGTAAGGTTGTTACTAACTATTTCTTCTAACGTTAATTTTCTATGTTCTAAAAAGAATTCCCCTAAAACTTTTGCTGGTTTTACTTTGTTAAGTTCTGGTACTACTGGAATGTTTGCAAAGATCTTATCTATATCAGTATAATAAGATTCTAATCTACCTGTTTTATAAAATAAACTTGCTATTACACTACATGTTATTCCATAAGTTAAAGGTAGGTGATGATAAGTCACACCTTCTGACACTGATGCAGGCAACTGCATACAAACATAACAATCTCTCACATCCATTGTCTCTACATATTCATACAACAATTTTGTAAAAACATTCTTTGAAAAATCTGTTACTGACTTATCCTTATGCAACTCTGCACTACTTCTTAAAATAACTGGTTCTTTAATATTAGTTTCTTTTTCTGGTTTAGTATCATTTTTTGCTTCTATCACAGCTATACTAATAGGAATTGTGATTGCTAAAACTATCCATATGGTCATTAATAACCCTGTACAAAAGCAGCACATTTTGCACCATCTTTTTATAAACTCACATTTATCTCTTCCATCCCTATTATTTTCCATTTTTCTTTTTCTATTTGTTAAGTTTCAGAAAATTGTGTCACTACACCTCAGAAATGACTTAGATGCCACTCTGCTCTCAAAAGTCTTTGCTTGGTACTTTCTTTAATTCTCTCCAGAATTCTTTCGTTGTCACATCCGGTGATTTGTCACATCCAGTAAATTGTCATGTCCGGCAGAAGCACTATAAGTCTTCACTTCAAGTTTGTTGCATCTCATCTTTTCCCATCCGACTTCTCAGTCTCTGGTTCTCGTGAGTGTTCTCTTCTTCTTCTTTGTAATCTGTTAGTGCAATATACAGCCACTCAGGTGACTTATACTTTGCATTCACTTTCTTTGTCCTTTTGGACTTTTGTAATCTTTTTCCACTTGGTTTTTCTTGTCCCTTTTGACTTGTTACTTCATTTACTTGCTCAGCACCTTCGTCTCCTGCTCTTATTATTCTATATCTCAATTTCCTTATATAGCTGTTGGGCCAATTATCTCCTTTTCTTGGCCTTTTGGCTTCACCTTCTCTTTCTTCTCTTTCTGATTTCCAATTTCTTTTTCTTGATTCAGTTTTTGCTTTTTCCTCTTCTCCACTTTCTTCTGTTTCTGTTTCAACTGTTTCACTATTGTCTCTTATTTTGAAACTTATAATCTCGTCATCTCCTACTGGTGGATCTGTCTTCTCCTTCTTGTTTTCCCTTATTACTGTCCCTCCTCGGGGTTCTTCCGATTTGGTGTTTTTCTCCCTTTCTACTTCTAAATTTCCCTGTTCTTCTGTTTCTCTATCTGTCCCTATTGCTCCTCGGGGTTCTTCTCGATTTTCTAACTTTTTGTGTACTTCTTTCCCTACTTCATCTAGTAATATTGTTTCTGAAGGATTTCCACCATAACTTGTACTTGGTTGTTCATCTAACTCAATTTCTTGCTCAGTTTCTTCTCTAATTGGTTTATAACCCCAAGTTTTCCTTAGGAATTCTTCACGGTTTTCAACTGAATCATCAGATTCTGAAGTTGTGTCAGATATTTCCAGATGTCGACTTACAGGTCGATCTTCAAGTTCTGGAATTTCTGAATTTCTTTCTTCTTCTTCTTCTTCCTCTTCTTCTCTAGAGGTACTCGCAATTGGGGTTTCCAGATGTCGACTTTCAGGTCGATCTTCAAGTTCTGGCACCCTTTCTCTTATCTTTGTTGTCCCAGCCATTAAACTTTTATCCCACACTTCCAGACGCCGACTCACATGTCGATCTGTAGGTTCTGGAACTCTGATTGTGTGGCTGGCATGAACCCAGTTTTTCACTCCTGCACACTTGACGGCAGTCGTTGTCACCAGGATTACCTGTCGTGGCTCGTCCCAACGAGGAACTAGACAGTTTCTTCTCCTGTGGACTTTTATGCGGACCCAGTCTCCTGGATTCAAGTAGTGGGCTGGTTTTCTTTCAAGAGTGGTCGCATCCGGTCCAACCTGATGAAACACAGAACGCACCACATCAGCCAGTCCCTTGCAATAATCCAGTACTAGATCATCAGTTATAGTTAATAACTTGTTGACAGGTATGTGTGCTTGTCTCATTGCTCGTCCCATGATCATCTCATGAGGACTGAGTCCAGTTTTCTTTTCAGGGATGCTTCTGATGGTCATCAGAACAAGAGGCAGTGCATCCGGCCATTTGAGTCCTGTAGCTTGACACATTTTTCCCAATCTGTTTTTAATTGTTCCATTAATCTGCTCTACTACCCCAGAAGCCTCTGGTCTGTAAGCACAATGTAGTTTTTGTTTAATACTCAATGCTTCACAAATCAATTGGATCAACTCATTTTGAAAATGTGTTCCTCTATCTGTCTCAACCGTGACTGGAAAACCATACCTTGGAATGAACTCTCGCAGCATAAGTTTTGCCACTGTTGTTCCATCATTCCTTCTTGTGGGGTATGCCTCCACCCAACGAGAGAACAAACAGACGACCACTAGAACATATCTTAGTCTGTTACTAGGGGGCATCTCGATAAAGTCTAACTGCATTCTAGTGAATGGACCTCCTTCTCGTCCTATTGTTCCTAGACTCACTACTGTCTTTCTTCCTGGATTAAACTGTTGACAAATAAGACATCTTTGACAAAGACTTTCAGCAATGGCTCTGAATTTTGGGTTATACCAGGTTTGTCTAAAAAGTCTGATCATTGCATCTCTCCCAATATGAGCTTGTCCATGGTACATCCGTGCCATGTCTGCAATCATGCTATCAGGCATAACTGGTCTTTCATCTCTGTATACCCACACGCCATTATTTTCCTGTCTTCTACATCCTGCTTTTATCCAGTAATCTTTTTCCTCATCTCTTGCAGTTTCTTGTAACTGCCTTACTTCATCCCATGTCTCGACAGTATTAGTGAAAAGCAAAGGACAAGAGACATGCTCCCTTTCTCTATTTTTGTTCATGGACGCCATGTTCTCCGCACAATATTTAGCGATCTCATCAGCATAATTATTGCCGACCGCTATGTAATCTTCGTTTTTCTTATGCGCTTTGCACTTCACTACAGCTATTTGTTTAGGCAACTGTATCGCCTCAAGCAGTTTTTTAACATAATCTCCATTTCTGATAGGTGTTCCTGCAGATGTCAAAAATCCTCTTTGTGACCAAATCTGACCAAAATCATGTACGATGCCGAAACCATATTGGCTATCGGTCACAATCGTGACTCGTACATTTTTCCCCAATTTACATGCTTGAATCAAAGCAATCAGTTCCGCAACTTGTGCAGACCTAACTCCTTTCAGACAAGACGCTTCCATCACAGTTGCCACTGTGCATACTGCGTAAGCTGCGCTTAAAACTCCTTCTTTTGTTCGCAAGCATGAGCCATCCACAAACATGACATAATCAGATTCCTTTAACGGTTCATCTTTTATGTCAGCTCTTGGTTTCGTGCAATATTCCAGCACGTTCAGACAATCATGATCTACTTCGTCCTGTTCAATTATATTTTCTTCATCTGGTAATGATGTAGAAGGATTTACATTCATGCATCTATCTATGGTCACATTTTCAGCGCTCAAGATGACTTTTTCGTACTTAGTCAGCCGACTATGTGTCATGTACTGTGTTTTTGTTCTTGTCAAAAGAATTTCTACTGAATGGGGAACATATACTCTCAGTGGATACCCCATCACTATACCTTCACTTTGCTCCAGACTTACACAAGTAGCTGCAACTGCTTTCAGACATCCAGGCAATGCTTTTGCTATAGGATCTAAAACAGCTGAAAAATAAGCGATTGGTCTTTTCATTGTCCCGTGTTTTTGTACCAGTACTGAAAATGCACATCCATCTCTTTCACTGCAGTACAACTCAAAGTCCTTCTCATAATCAGGCATGCCTAAAGCAGGGGCCTCACACAGTTTCTTTTTCAATTCTTTGAAAGATTTAATTTCTTCTTTGTTTAACTCAAAAGGGTCTTTTACATCTTTCTTGGTCAATTTTTGTAAGGGTTTTGCAATCAAAGAGAAACCACTTATCCACTGTCGACAATATCCAACCATTCCCAAAAACATTCTTACCTCTCTCTAAGTCATTGGTGCTCTCATTCCTTGAATCATTCTTACTCTTTCCGTCGCTATCTTTCGTACTCCTTTCTCAATTTTATGCCCTAAATACTGGACTTCTTTCTGACAAAACTGTAATTTTGAAGGAGACACTTTATGTCCTCTTTTCTCTAAATGGTTCAGTAAAGCAATTGTGTCACTTACACATGCTTCTTTGGTTTTCGATGCCACCAATAGGTCATCGATATACTGCACCATCACTGATTTTTCTGGCATTTTTAAATCTTCCAGAGATTTCTTTAGAATCTGATTAAAGATTGAGGGGCTTTCTGTATACCCCTGAGGAATTCGGCACCATGCCAAAATACGCTCTCCGAACCGGAACGCAAATAATGGCTGGCTATCTGGATGCAAAGGAATAGAGAAAAATGCGTGACACAAATCTATCACAGTGTACCACTCAGCTTCATGTGGAATTTGATATAGAATTACTGCAGGGTTTGGCACTATTGGACAACATGGTACAACTATTTTGTTGATCTTTCTCAAATCCTGTACTATTCTATATGTTCCATTTGGCTTTTTCAGTCCCATAATAGGTGAATTACATGGACTGCTCATGATTTCTTTTAGAATTCCCTGTTCAATCATCTTATTTATCACAGGAGTTATTCCTTCAATTATTTCTGGAGTTAATTTGTACTGTGGCGTGTTCGGGTAAGTTGTCCCTTCTTTCACTGTCACTTTTACGGGATCAACTTCTCTCATTAATCCAATGTCTTCTCCTGTAAAATCCCACACACTTTCTTTTACTACACCTTTTAGTTCTTCTGGAAGTTTTTCTGCATCAAATGCAGGAAACAAACCATTTGTTTCAGGTTCCTGATTCATCAAAGTTACTTTATACAAAACATCTTCATCTGAAGTCTGAAAACCGATTCCATCTGGCGTACAATAAATTGTGCAATTCATCTTGCATAAAAGGTCACGACCTAAAAGATTTACAGGACTACAATCGCATACTACAAATTTATGCATTTTGCTAAAAGAACCAATTTTTACTTCCACCAATTCAGTAAGTGGGGTTTTAATCTGCTGATTGGCTACTCCTACCACTTGGATATATTCACCTGAGAGAGGAAGGTTTGGAATTTCCACTGATCTAACAGTAGAACGGGTAGCTCCAGTATCGACAAGGAATGTTACGTTTGCACCATTCACTTCTCCATCCACAAAGGGACCAGACTGATCTACCTCTAGAGTTGCGCCAAGCACGCACTCTTTCCCCTCTCCTGCGCACCGTCAGAATCTTTCATCCGGGTCATCCTCACTCTGACGCAACAAATACTGAGAAATGTTAGCTGCTCGCGGCAACTGTGTTACCTGCTCTCCTCCGTAGAATCCTGTTTCTGTACTGTATCTTTGCTGGTTAACAGTGTTGGGAAGTGGTGGTTGCGGCACCTGACTTTGTTGAACAACTACCTCATTCTGCACCTGTGGAGTTAATGATTGATGTTCCGGATTAGGTTTAGGTGGGAACTTACACTCGTTTCTCCAATGCCCTAATTTTCCGCAATTATGACATGGCCATTTCTTCTTTGCCTCTTCTAGACTCACTTGACCCTTTCCTTTACCTATGTTTGGTCGCATTTTTCTGCCACCTTCACTTGTGCCCACATTGCCTTCTCTTTCAACTTACGCTGTTTACTCTCTATTTCATCACTACAATACTTAGCATATCTCAGTACCTCATCTACACTTCCATTCTGCCAGTTTATCATGTGTTGCTTAATCATATCACTTATTTCTTGTTTCAGGCCAAACACAAATCGGTATACAAAATGACTCATGTCTTTTTCACTCAATTCTTCATAACCACTATACTGCTTGAAAACCAATAACAATCGCTCATAATATGCATGTACAGACTCCTTACTTTCCTGTGTAGTTCTATCAATTTTTACCCAATCTGTCTCTTTAGGAGGAATCTTATTCTTCAAAAAGGTAATCACCTTATCGTACTTCTTCATCACATCAGGACCTGGAGCTCCTGTCTTAGGATCTCTTGGATATTCTATAGTTGGCCAGTCAACTGTAATCTTACATTCTGACCACAAATCTGTTGGTACCACTATGTCAAACAATCCATCTAAATCTATCCACAACACTTTTGAGACTTTTACAAACCTCTCTACTTGTCGGTACCACTCAACTGGCTTCTCTCTTAACTTTGGAAAGTCATTGGTAAATGACAGTATGTCCTGCCTAGTCCAGGGAACATGCACGTAACTACCACCTGGAGTTTCTCTCATGGGGTATTCTTTGGCAACAGATTCTTTTTCAGTTATCATAAAGGCCAACGAACCTTTGTCTGTACTTTTCTCATTCTTCTTTGTCCATCTAACCTTCCATCTGTCCACATCACCCCATTTTCTCAACAACACAATTAACTCCTTTATCTGTGTCAGCCTTCCTGCCGTGTTCAAATTTTCAATATCCTTTTCACAAAAGTCTACTCTGTATGGTTTCTGCAACGTTTTCACTTTTGCAAAGTCTATTCCAATCTCACTGGCCACTTCTTCTAGTTTGTCATGTAAATTCTTTGCCCTCCATGTAATACTTTTGCACAGAAACATTATTTCATCATCCTGATAATTTTTTATCTTTTCGGTACCAATCGTTCCTAGAATTAATTCTTCCATGTCTATTTTTAATCTGATTACATCTAATGGTTTTTCTTCTGGTTCTTTTATTTTAAATGCCTTCATCCACTCATTTAACTCATCAGGAGTCGGACCTATGGGTGTATTATTTAGTTCTATCCAATTACCACTCTTTTCAGGCGTTTCTGTTGCAGATTCTATTACCATATGCATTTTCCTACCATTGCACTCATTCACCGTTAAATTTGTAGGTGGACTTGGTCTGTAAGTACTAGCCAAATTACTTGTACTTGCACTTTGTTCCATCCTTTCTTTTTCTCTCTGAAATTGTGAACTCATGGGAATCACCAAAGATCGTTCATCAATTTTCTGATTCTCAAAAACGGGTATTACTGGACCTATTGTTACAGGTACAGTAACCGCTTCCATATTTTTCGTTAACTCTCTAATTTTCTCAGTTAGTTCTTTTGTTGTCCTTGCCAATTCGCTTGCATTGTCGCTTTCTATTCCTTCATTTTGAGAAGTTCTCATTTGTTCTTGTGACCTATTTACATCAATTCTCTTTTCCGGGCTTTTATTTCACATAGTCTCTATTAGCGGCGCATTTGGTGTCACCACTGTAGAACTCTGCTGATACGGAGGTGGATTTCTATTTAAAATGTCTTCCAGCAACTCGTCATCCGTTTCGCTCTCATGCATATACTTTTCTCTCTCTATATGTTTCTTTTTCTCAGTCCGTTTTTTCTTAGTCCCTTCCTCAACTGTAAAAGCTGGAAACAAACCTCCTGTCATGTTAGCACATCTCCATCGTTTTATTCTGTCCTCATGATTTACTCCCCACAATCTTCCAGGCATAAACTCATGATCTCTCATTCCTCTGAATCTCTCTCGTTCATACATCTCATCTTCCCATTCTGTCAAAGCCTCAAACTGTGTTGGTCTAGGTCTAGGTTCCAACTTACACATTTTTTCTCGCAAGTTTCGCAAAACCGCTACACTAAATGATCCATTCTCAGGGAAAGCCAAAGCACCATCATTCTTTGTATATTTAGCCCAATTTTCCAACCATATGCACGTATGATATCCATATTTCAGCATCATATGTGAAGCTGCTGATTTCGGCGGAGGAATTACTTGTCCCTCTCTAGTCACAACCTTTTTGTCTTTCTTAAAGAAGTTCTTCAATTTCGTCGTCCATGACGTTCTCTCCCTTTCATACTCGTAATACGGCATGTTTTCTATTTGTTTTCTCTTTACTCTAACGCTGTTCTGTATACGGAACTTCGACCAATTACAGCGCGACTCACACTAACGTACCAATCAGAACCATTCCCACCGTCCGTGAACCAACCAATCCTAGCGTGGCACTTTTCTACGTCACTCCTACTCTGTGTTCACGTGACTAGCGCACTATCCAATCCTAGCGCGGCACTGTTCCACGTCACTTCTACTCTTTACCCCTCCTTTACAAAATTTATCGGCAATTTTTCTTTTCGCAGTTTTTTTTTTTTTTCGTTAGTTACAACAATTAAAACATTTCCATAGTCTGATTCGCTAAACAAAAGTGACAGCTTTGTTCTCTTTACACAAGAATCCTGTATTTCCAGTAGGCAGCGCTTACCTCTACCCTACCACAGAATTATTTACTCTCGCCGATAAAGTAGCACTTCCCTCTACCTTACCCTTCTTTCAAACAAACAATTTACTCGTTTCTCTGGGGATAAGACACATGTGGAGACTAGGCTCCTGAGAATTAAGGCCAGAGTTTCACAAGCAAACGTGATTTGCTATTTCAATTACACACTTTTCGCACAGAAATCCCTAACATAACACAACCTGCGTTATTACCAAAATGAATTCAGACCATGTACCAAATTCCATGTGACTTCTCTTGCCACACGTGTTCCACTTCCTACATCCCAGAAGCGTGAAAACTCACATATAACATA
Source organism: Calotriton arnoldi (assembly GCA_963921515.1). Taxonomy (NCBI): domain Eukaryota; kingdom Metazoa; phylum Chordata; class Amphibia; order Caudata; family Salamandridae; genus Calotriton; species Calotriton arnoldi. The sequence continues at coordinate 22,684 of CAWUFW010013010.1, read as the reverse complement.
ACGCGACTCAACATATAGTGTTAGTCATCAAAAATAGTCAATAATCAATAAACAATAATCACTAAACTAATCTATAGAAAACCATAACTCTGCTACCAAGAAATCTGATGCAGCGCGTACAATAAAAACTATTCTCCTCCCAGGTCACTTATAGGTCATCCAGGGGCAAACTATATTTCTCATATCCATATGACGATGGGGCCCATAAACATCGCCTAACACACACGCACACTCCTGGATTTCCTTTACACCTTTATGAAATTCTGTACTCCTAGGAGAAGCATGAGAACTAAATGGAGAACACCATTTATGTACCGCTGGAAGAGCCAGGATATCTTATTACCTTAATTTGTCACTTTCTTTTAGTTATTTCTTAAGATATTCCTGCTCATTGTTTTGTCGATGAATCATTCATGTAAAAAATTAGTTCATAGTGATTAAGACCAGCTGAATCACAATAACCAATTTCTGATGTCACAATCATTTAGGAAAATAACCACTGAGTCATTTTGGGTTTAAAGAATCTTAAATTTTATATAATTTTAAAAAGCATGAGAAAGAATTTAATACTTTATTCAATTATTCATTCTTAAATTCAAATATTTATTAAGCATAATCAATTTATTGCAGAAAGGAAATTTTTGTCATGAAGCCAAAACCCTAATTACCTGCCTAGCTTCCTAATTTAGCCTAATGATTTCTAACCTAAGTTAAGAATTAGAAATAGCCTGATTCTCATACTCAACTGGAAAATTAAGACAGCAACAGCAACTTCAGCTCGTCAGCATCAGCTACCTGCAACCCGTCTCATCTAACAGTCTTTCAGCATCTCCCGTTCAGTAAGGGATCGATCAGGACCACCCAGCACTGGAAGCCACCAACACGACTCTCCAACTCCTCTCCTGACTGTGACTGCAACCGCGACTGACCCCCTCCCACTAAGAGTAGGCCCTCTTATACCCTAATTCTAACTTTGCTAACTAACTGTTGCAACATTAATAACACACTTTTCTTTCATTGGTCCATGCATGTCATCTTATTCATTCTTTTAATCAAGTTCTCTTGGATCCAAGGGTCCTTGGATCATTTCCTTTCCCATACGCTCAAACATATCTTCATCCGTTTCCATCAGTACATTTGTAACTCCTTTCGATACATTCGAGAACTCCGCAGTCATTGTCCTTTCTCTTAAACTTGTTTCCCACGGGTCTTCTGCTGATCATCACGGCACACTATCAGTTCAATTAGGTCACATCAGCCTTGACCATTTCTTGCATCCTAACGTCTCAGTAACCTCACAAGGTTTAGTTTTTTCTCCGATTTCATCCCGTATCACGTGTCCCCTTGCGCCTGCGCACATCTTCCCACTGGCGGCCATTTTATATCGCCACTCGGTTATACTTTAGAAGCACTAATTTGAGGCAAACAAAACATAATTAAAATAGAGAAAAAATAGCCCTTTCGTTTCCCTCCCGTCATCTACGTACCCCAATTAGTTATTACCTAGCAGAAAGCAACATTTAAGCTGTTCCTTACTTACCATCACTATTGTTTTTGCAACAACACGTTTTATTTCTATGAAGCACAAACATGCATTTATTTTTAATTAGTACGCATTTATTTTTATGTTATAATTAGACACACGGACATCCATTAATAGATTATTTAGCTCACACATTGGCATGTTACCATTCCCACACATACAGTGTTGATTAATACATTTAAACGAACATTTTATTTAATTAATTATAAAATTTGTTAGGGGTTAAAAATTTTTATTTTCCCTGCTCCATCAATGGTTACCCAGAAACGAGCTTGCTAGTTCGCTTGGTCTCAAAAGTTTCTTGCTTTCGGTAGGCAATGCCTTCCGATGCAGATATTGATGTGCTGTAATGTGTTGTCTTATCTACAACCGTACAGTGCAATAAATATCTCTCACATAGGGTGTGTTTACTGCTTAGCTGTGTGGGGCTAAGTGCAAAAGCACTATGATGGTTGGTAATCACTGTCGGTAAACTACCCCAGTAGTGATGTTACTCGTACCGGCTAAATCTCCTTCATGGTGATATGAAATAGACAAGCACATTTAACATGCTCTTAGGTTGGCACCTGGGAATGCCAATAGTTGTATTTCTAGTGGTCATAGATGGAGGTGTCTCTGATGTTTCTGTCCAAACAATGTGTTTTACTGACCGAGCTGGTTTGGGGACCAGTATGGGAGTTGTGGGGTGACCTCCCTGATGCGTTTTGTTCTCATGGTAGTGTTTCATTCACCCTGCTAGTTGTAACCACGGGATGTCATCATTCAATCCTTTCAGATTGGATTTTAATCTATATACCCTTCTCTGTTCCCTGATGGGGAGCGGTCTTGTGAGGTCAGTCGTGGATTTTTTCATCACCTCTAAAACTGCCCATCTCTGGTCGCTGTCTTTATGTTCAAAGTCCAGGAAATGCCTTGTAAGTTTTGTATTCGTCTTTTTTGCACCGTATTGTGCTTCGGTGTTCATTGATACGAATCTTAATTTTGCGGGTTATCATTCCCACGTAGAGGAGGCCACAGGGGCATGTCAGTAGGTAGATTACATTCTCAGTATTGCAATTACTGAAGCTATTCAGTTTCCAAGGTTTACCTGTGCCAATATCTACTTCTTTTGTTGCTGTAGTGTAAGGGCATGCGACGCACCCCCCACAGGGATAGTGTCCAGTGGGTCTTTGTGTATTCCAGAGGGTGGTTTGTTCTACTTTGCTGAGAGGTTGGTCTTTGGCGTGGACCAATTCATCTCGCAGGCTTTTGCTTCTTTTGAATGCGAATAGTGGGAGATCCCACTCCTTGCCTGCACTACCTAAGATGTGCCAATTTTTCTTAACAATCTTTTTTATGGTGTTAGAGACTGGCGTGAACGTAGTAACACACACTATTTGATCCTTTCGTTCTTTATTCGTGGTTTCCAGAAGAGCTTCCCGTGGATTGTTCCTAGCCCTCTTTTTTGCTCTTTTGATTAGTTTTTTCGGGTAGTGTCTTTGGAGCAATTTCTCCTCTAATTCCTTAGATTGTTCCAGGAAAGTTTCGGTTTCTGTGCAATTTCGCCGTACCCTTAAGAACTGTCCCACCGGTAGGTTGTCCCTGAGGGCTTTCGGATGATGACTCTCATACAGTAGCAGACTATTTTTGTCCGTGGGCTTGTTGTGTTGAGGTTGAAGTCCTTCCTGATTATGTTGCATGTTTCCATTTGTGAACAAGGCTTTCTTTATGCTGTCTAGCACTTTTGTGAGTATGTCATTAGATTGGCATTGCTCTCCCAGTGCCACTGGTGAATTGTCCCTTGCCGCACCTGTTTTGTAGTAGACATTCCCCTTGGAGTCTCCCACATTTGCACCATGGTTGTAAATTTATGGACCAATAATATTGTTATGATGTGTTGTAATATTACATGTGCATAAGTACTACTCTCAGGCTCTAACTATGAGTCTGGCGGTCCTCGGTCCACCAGACTCGTGGTGGGGCGGCACTGCCACATTCGGACCCTAGTGGTCGTACCTCCCTGGGACCACCGACACCGCCCTTGGCAGTAGCACAGCGGTCCACAGGCCGCAATATGCTTAGCGGGACCGCTGTGGTCCTGCCAAGCATATTACGAGTTTCCTCTCCACCAGTGTTTTCATGGCGGTTCCACCACCATGAAAACCCTGGCGGAGAGATAACAAAGAGGGACCTAAAGAGCCCCCTTGTGCCCCACACCCTGTTAATGCACACAGGGGGGAGCACATATTCATGCACAGAAGTTCCTGCATGCCATGGACTTTTCAGTCCATGCCGTGCAGGAACTGTTTTTGGCGTTCCCATTGCAGTGCCTTTTTTATAGGCATTGTTGTGGGAACGCCCAAAAAAACAAAGCGAATACAAGATGATGGACGGAGCGCTGAAACTTTTCAGACACTCACTCCCAGTCACAGATCTGGGCTGAATCCATCATCGTTCTTTAGCTCACTTCACCACCCCACGCCAAAAAAAACGCCTGCCAGTGACTCAAAAAGCCATAATGCCGCGGGCGGTTCTCATGAGGGTTTGGCGCTGCGGCAGTGGGGCGGTCCCGCTGCCGCACCCTCAAACTCGTAATCGGGCCCTTACTGTTCACATGTACCTGATTGAGGTTTCGAGAATTTGAAAATGTTCGCACGTACTTCAAATGAGCAATAACCCTTCTTAAGATTACATAATGTTACGAATTCTCAGAAACAGCCTTCCCAATCGGACTGAGCGTGTTTTGCTTTAATAAATGCATGTAAAATAAAACTAAGGGCCTTATTTAGAGTTGGCGGATGATAAACTCCGTCACAAACTTGGCAGATGTCCGTTCACCATAGTCCGAGTGCCATAAGCTACAATGGACTGGCCATACAGGATATACTGTCCACCGAATTCTAATTAAAGCCCTGGGGGGAATATTAGCAAGGGCGTTATCGCCGCTTTAGCGGCACTTTTTGCCGCTAAAGCGGCGATATTTCTATCGCCCTATTAGCAAGCTGTCGCTAACAGCTGTTAGCGACAGCTTTATGGCGAAAGCGACCGTTTTGGTGCCGCTTTGCATGTCAGCGATATATATCGCTAATGACATGCAAAGTAGGTGTTCCCAACTAAAAGCAACTGAAAACAGTCGCAAACACAACTTCCCCCTATTAGCAATGCCCGCAAAGCGATAAAAAAAGTTGCGCTAACCGCGATTATCGCTGGAATTTAACACCTGCTAAAAACTTGACTTAACCATCTTGTCAATGGGAGGTGGATTGTAAGGTTAAGTCCTCACCTGCCTATTAGCAAGCTTTTCATTAGCGCAGTAAATTTATCGCTGGATTTCTCGCGCTATTGCTGGGTTTCGCCGCTATCGCTGGATTTTTTATCGCCTTGGAGATAAGCGTTGATAATAACGCGTTATCTCCGCGATTAAATCCAGCGATAGCCGGCGATAAAAAAAACAGCGCTAAGCGCGCTTTGCGATAATTATCGCAAATACTTGGTAATATGCCCCTGAGTTCTTAATATATTAAGGTCTCTCTCTCACCTGTTTGTGATTCAGCTAGTACATAACATTCAAATTTCAAGGAACGCTTACTTACCAGGTACACGGTGGGCAAGCTCATATGGGGCCAACATTTGCTGCTGAAATATAGATATGTTGTTGGGGCAGTATTACAATTTGACAATTCTGGAATTTTCGTGTTTTTAGATTTGATTTTTATTAAGTCAATGCTTATAAAAAAGACCAGACTCACTCTTTCGAGCTATCATTCGTGGAATGTCCTAAATGTTTTCCACTGGCACAAATATTGTTAAAGACTCACGGATGTCATTATGATTCTTCGTTGTGTTTTCTTGAAGGGAAACTTGGGATTAGACGCAGTTTAGCAGAACAGTTAATTACCTCAGAACAGGAGACCTTAGTTTCATCCCCCGTCCCTGTGGCTCGATTTCCTTGTCTGTCATACTTTGGAAGCGCTTAGAGGTGATTCATTTTACAGTGCTTTGTATGTAAACATATGTTATATTCCTTCATGTTGATCCAGTCAGAAGCTCCTGACACCTCAATCACAATTCTAAGAGCCATTGGGATTGCAACATGATATTGCACTTGAAAGTATTATTATACTGGATGCATATGTTCCCTTTATCTATTTTGTTGCTGTTTCAACCATTTAAAACTGCACCATGGAACAGCCATTTTGTCACGTGGGGTCACTGAAAACAGATAATGTAATTTGCATTATTACAAATGCCTGACCTTTCTACATTCCCGACTCTCGGCCTGTTTTATGACAATCCCACACTGACCCCATGACCTATTATACATCAACAGCTGCTGAACTCTGATTACTCAATTGTTGCGACTCTAGTATGGACCTTGATACAAGGAACAGTAAAGCTTTTTATAGATAACTTTTTTATTGCAGCAGGAGCATCACAGGTATGAAGTGATGCAATAGTACTGTGTATGTGTGTTTATCCACACACTCGCGTGTATATGGGGAGTAGAGACCATATTACAGAAACCAAAATGGGAGGGTGAAGTTGTAACATGTAATTTGAATCACAGCTGAACTGTCGACTGGTAGAATTCCTTGCGCAGGTACGCAGGAAGCTGCCAAAGGACATAACAAGGGTGTGAGACAGGGCTGCGTCCTTGCTCCATTCCTTTTCTCATTATATACCAACAAATTAAGCAGGTCCTTGGTGCTAAATGTAAGGATGTTCCAGCTATAGGTGCTCTATCCTTGATTGCCGCTTTGCATGTCAGCGATATATATCGCTAATGACATGCAAAGTAGGTGTTCCCAACTAAAAGCAACTGAAAACAGTCGCAAACACAACTTCCCCTATTAGCAATGCCCGCGAAGCGATAAAAAGTCGCGCTAACCGCGATTATCGCTGGAATTTAACACCTGCTAAAAACTTGACTTAACCATCTTGTCAATGGGAGGTGGATTGTAAGGTTAAGTCCTCACCTGCCTATTAGCAAGCTTTTCATTAGCGCAGTAAATTTATCGCTGGATTTCTCGCGCTATTGCTGGGTTTCGCCGCTATCGCTGGATTTTTTATCGCCTTGGAGATAAGCGTTGATAATAACGCGTTATCTCCACGATTAAATCCAGCGATAGCCGGCGATAAAAAAAACAGCGCTATGCGCGCTTTGCGATAATTATCGCAAATACTTGGTAATATGCCCCTGAGTTCTTAATATATTAAGGTCTCTCTCTCACCTGTTTGTGATTCAGCTAGTACATAACATTCAAATTTCAAGGAACGCTTACTTACCAGGTACACGGTGGGCAAGCTCATATGGGGCCAACATTTGCTGCTGAAATATAGATATGTTGTTGGGGCAGTATTACAATTTGACAATTCTGGAATTTTCGTGTTTTTAGATTTGATTTTTATTAAGTCAATGCTTATAAAAAAGACCAGACTCACTCTTTCGAGCTATCATTCGTGGAATGTCCTAAATGTTTTCCACTGGCACAAATATTGTTAAAGACTCACGGATGTCATTATGATTCTTCGTTGTGTTTTCTTGAAGGGAAACTTGGGATTAGACGCAGTTTAGCAGAACAGTTAATTACCTCAGAACAGGAGACCTTAGTTTCATCCCCCGTCCCTGTGGCTCGATTTCCTTGTCTGTCATACTTTGGAAGCGCTTAGAGGTGATTCATTTTACAGTGCTTTGTATGTAAACATATGTTATATTCCTTCATGTTGATCCAGTCAGAAGCTCCTGACACCTCAATCACAATTCTAAGAGCCATTGGGATTGCAACATGATATTGCACTTGAAAGTATTATTATACTGGATGCATATGTTCCCTTTATCTATTTTGTTGCTGTTTCAACCATTTAAAACTGCACCATGGAACAGCCATTTTGTCACGTGGGGTCACTGAAAACAGATAATGTAATTTGCATTATTACAAATGCCTGACCTTTCTACATTCCTGACTCTCGGCCTGTTTTATGACAATCCCACACTGACCCCATGACCTATTATACATCAACAGCTGCTGAACTCTGATTACTCAATTGTTGCGACTCTAGTATGGACCTCGATACAAGGAACAGTAAAGCTTTTTATAGATAACTTTTTTATTGCAGCAGGAGCATCACAGGTATGAAGTGATGCAATAGTACTGTGTATGTGTGTTTATCCACACACTCGCGTGTATATGGGGAGTAGAGACCATATTACAGAAACCAAAATGGGAGGGTGAAGTTGTAACATGTAATTTGAATCACAGCTGAACTGTCGACTGGTAGAATTCCTTGCGCAGGTACGCAGGAAGCTGCCAAAGGACATAACAAGGGTGTGAGACAGGGCTGCGTCCTTGCTCCATTCCTTTTCTCATTATATACCAACAAATTAAGCAGGTCCTTGGTGCTAAATGTAAGGATGTTCCAGCTATAGGTGCTCTATCCTTGCCTGCCCTGCTTTATGCAGACGATGCAGTCCTAATGGGCAGAACTCCAATGGCCCTACAGCGCTCTATAGGTATATATTCTAACTTTTTGGCAGAATTAGGACTCTTTGTACATAAATCTAAAACCTTCGCTATGGTGGTTGGTACTGAAAAGAAAAAAACTAACGACCCTACAAATAGATGGTAGAACTTTGGAACGAGTGGAGAACTTTATGTATTTGGGAATTCTTTTTGATGCTAAATTAAACTGGTCTGCAATGGTGGCAAATTGGGCGAATCTTATGAAAAAGAGTATAGCAGCGCTGTGGAAATTTGCCTCAAACCTAGGAAAGAAACCGAGTAAGGAAATGGTGGAAATATATCTGGCGAAATCAGTATCCATAGCTACCGATGGTGCTTCAATCTGGGGCATAGCCCAAGTGGACCCTCTGCAGGCTATTGAAGACAAATTTATAAAAAGATTGGTGTCAATTCCAGGTTCATGCCCAAATATTATTGTCCATAAAGAATTATTAAAATGTCTCCCCTTTATAACTGATTCCATCAAACTGTCTCCGCTCTTATTATGGCTAACACTTTGGAAAAGGAATTCTGTTAAATTAAATCCAATGGTGCTTGGGGATATCGTTACTCTCGACCGAGCCTCCAGCATTCCTTGGTTCGCATATGTGAAGCGGTCTTTCAATGATCTGGGCTTAGCAATTTTGTATGATTCACCATCTCACTGTGTGACCTGTCCCAAGTCGAGACTAAGAGATCTTATTGCTGCCAAGTGCGATCATGTTAGAGGGCAGCAAAACCATTCCAAAACCAAGGTGCTAACTTATCAGGCATTGCCCTCTGTGGCATCTGTCCACTCTTCTTATCTTCCCTTTGTCTCTAATAATATGCACCGCTTTTTATTGATAAGGTTGAGATTGAATATCTTCCCTCTAATGGTTGGCTACCCATCTCAAGTATATTCCCTTAATCTGTTGTCTCCTTGTCCCTGTGACAAGCGGTCTACCCAATCCATTTCTCATATCTTATTTTTATTTTTATTTTACAAAACCGAAAGGAAAAAATGTATTATTCCACTGTTGAGAAAATTGAGCTTACACTTGAATTCTCAAGCTCTCGAAGTAATAAATACATTGGAAACTCCTTTCATATGTTTTATGACAGCGAGTTTCTTATACTGAGTTTTAATGACCAGAAAGAGGTCTTCCACTAGAGGGATTGTTTTATCTGAATTTTAATTACTGGTTAATGAATTGCAGTGCTATGTAAGTCTAATGTTATAGTGCATATGCTAATATCTCCCATTTATGTGCTCTGCCTTTTTGATATTGACTAGGCTACAGTATGCCGCCTTTTAATATTTAAAACATTCATGTTGTATATTTTATTGTTTTTCTATGTACTTTTATGCATTTATCAAATGCGAATAAAGTTGATTGACTGATTTATTGACATAAAAAGCTGAGGAAACTCCCAGCTTGCCTGTTCGGAGCTGGAACCATGGGCAATGGTTTGTTAGCCATCATTCCAGGCGAAGCAGCACGGTCTAAGACTAAGATCTGACTTTCGGCATTTAGCTGCTTCTGTTCTCCAGCACTACCTCTTCATGGGTATTTAACTCTAGTCTTTTGTTCTTCTGCACTTAGCACCTTCATAATCTCCTGCACATGTTGCACATGGGTCCTGGATCAAAGCAGGGAAAAGGTTCCTGGCTCCTATCCCAGGTATAGTTGCCTCTAAACCAGTGACGGCTCCTCCGCTAAGGCAGAGGAACGTTGCCCCACTGCTATTTGAGCAGTGCAAAAAATAGCAATAAAATGATAATAACAAGACATTATTATCATTTTATTTTTCTGTGCAGGACTGGAGCCAGGTCGGGCGGGGGGGGCTGAACAGAATGAGGAGTGGTTTGCACTCCCTAAGTGCGCATGAATGTTTGGCCAGCCCTCTTGGGCTTGTCAAACATACATGTGCCATTAGCATGTTCTCCACGTGTCTGTGATGCACAGCCTGGTGGAGAACATGCCAGGCTCCAGGCACTGCCTCAGCGGCCAAACAGGCTGCTCAGACCAATCACGACACTGTTGATGCAGCGTCGTAATTGGCTGGGAGAGTCTGGGAGCCTGAGTGCTTCCGGCACTGACAGCAGATTGAGGACGGAGCAGAGGCGTGCGGCGAAGGTGGCGAAGGTAAGTTTATTATTTTTATTTTTTTAATCCATTCCCCCTGTCCCACCCCCTCCCGTTCCGAAGCAGCTGCCACTGCTCTAAACAAGATCATCTCTGTCTTTCAGTCTTTGCCTATGCACACAGCACTTTCCTTTCCGAAACACTGCTATTTCCGTTTTATTTTAATACAACAATTTCTAAACTCCTTTAAGTAATTCTTATAGGACATATTAAATGATAAAGGTATTATCGTAAGACTTGAGAAAGATTTTCCCTTACAAAAAATTTAACACAGGACTACTGGTTTTTCATTGTTTTATTGTTGCTGATATTTATTGCAATGGTTTTAAGTAACTATGCAAATAAAAATAAACTTGAAACTTGTAATTTGTATAGTACTCGGCACAAAAAGCTGTTTTTCAACATATGTTTGTATTTATTGTCATTTATTAGCAATGTTATGCATAAAGAGAAAAAACAACTTGACAGAAATCACAGGATTCCAAGACAGCCAAGTTAGGATCGTATGTCAGAATACCCAGCACAAAAATATTGGTCTAGCAAAATATTATAGCTAGACTATTGGCTACCAAAATACCATAAATGTAACTATGTGTATGTAAGTTGTTACCTATTATTCTTAACTGGATATCTACATTCTTTGAAGACATGTATCATCAAGGTACCTTTAGTTTGACTTAAGTATAGTAAACCCATACTTACTTATGTAGGCCTACCTTCACAATATTTGGTAGCCAATAATCTGGCTACGACATTTTATTGCACCATAGTTTTAGGTGTTCTTAAGGTAGTATACCAATGTAGACAAGAGGCCTGATTATAAATATTTTCAAAGATCAAATCACTATATTAACAAAACAAATTGTTCCAAAGATAGGAGCACATTTGAATCACTCATCAGTTTTCAATGATGAAAAAGAAGCAATTTTTACAGTTTCGGTCTAGAAAATATTGTTTTACCCACCCACATCAGCCTTTTTCAGGGGTATTACAAGCCACAGCGATTGTTACATCTGTGCTTCCTATGGTTAAAACTGTGTCAAGTGCTATTTTTGACTCTAGATGAAGGTTTTTTTTCTTTTAACGAAAGAGAGATCAGCTGAATAGTCCTTTTTTCCTTATTCTGTCTGTTGCACATTTAGATCCTCTGGGGATTTTTGTCTATTGAACAGCTCTCAAAGCTCTTTCCTCATCATGTCGTGTCCAATACTCATCAGTTGGCAATTTGTTTGCCCGTACACCACCTACCATCCATTACCCAAGTATGTAAATGAACCTAGTTTTGCAATAAAGAATTGCTTTGCTCTAAAATTTAAGGTCTGGTCAATCCCGAGCCATGGCACATTGCGGAGAAAAGCCACGTATAATTGCTGCCTTTGATGAAATACTCTCCTAGCCCACGGTTTTCAGCCTTGCCTTTCTAAGCTTTAAGGAGCTCATTTTATATCAGTCTTTCTCTCAACATGATCTAGGACATAGATACTCACAAACATTTACTATGGGGCTGCAAAGTATGGTCTGCGGTGAGCCCGAGGGCCGCATCAATATTAGCAGGATGGGTGTGGGGCTTTGTGGGTGACTAAATGTTGCAGGATACTTTATTGGATTATTTTCCTTTACTTCAATTAGCTTCTAAATAAAAGCTTCCCTATTTGTTTAACATCTTTCTGACTGTTAGTGCTCTCCGAAGTAAATAGCAGCCCACTGCTGCTGTTAACCTGGGGGGCTGCATGTGAAGGTCAGGAGGGCCGCAAGTGGCCCCCGGGCTGTACTTTCAGTATCACTGATCTAGGGAAACAAGTCCCCTCTATGGTGTCCTCCCTGATGCAAAGGATGCCTGGGAGGTATGGATGTGGAAATACATTTCTCCGACCTCACATCCTAATGACTAGCTGGACCACTGATAACCTAATAGGGGGACTGCTCGGTTGGCCGGCTGCATCAAAGCCTCTGGGTGCTCATCTGTCGGCAAAGGGCTGCATCTCTTCATTACTCTTTCATGTTGTTTACTGGCTGGGCATGCTTGAGTTCTCTATTTACTCTAAGGCTCCTGCTTTCGGAATCAGGAAGGAAAGGAGTTGGATGGAGCCACCAGCTTACCGAGAAGGAGGGTGGGAGGCTCGAGGAAACACATAAAGCTGCTGTTGCAGGCCATCTCTCCCTTACTAGACCATTAGCTCCCAAACTTTATAACGCTAAATGCAGAATATTAGTTCCCCTTGTTGAAAACATTCCTTTGAAATGCACCCACCAGCTTACCTCTCTTTTGTTTTAAAAGTTCGTCATTTCGACTGCCATCGGATCGGGGCAGAAATGGAATGGGGTGGGTCATAGCGGGTGCTAAAAGGAGAGCAGACTGGTGCATGGTGGGGGGTAAAACAGGATGAGAGGAAAAAAGAAGGGTAAAAGATTTCCACGAGATAGCATTAAGTTTACAAAGGCCGGGTGGGTGGGGGGGCTAGGGTGCGTGGAAGTGGAAAATGAACAATTAGAAGGGCACTAGTGAATAGGCTAGGAGACAGGAAGGCTAGGATATTGGTTTTGCTAGAATTATGGTATTGCTAATCGGACAGTTTCCGAAAATTGAGAAAAAAGAGACATTTAGAAAGGATGTCTTCAAGAGCAAAGGAAAATGAGGAAATAGAAAAGTATGACACGTGATATTGGTTGTCCTACGGCATCATGTGATGTCACATGGAGTGGGTTCATGTAATAGCTGTCATCTGGTATATTAGAGTTAGAATTGATGACCAGTTGCTTTCCTTTGTGAAAGAGGGCACTGGGGAGCTGCTTTCATTGACTGTTCATCAGCAACGTCTACAGCACTGGTCCTTAAACTGGGATAGGGCCCCTTTGAGAGGGCGTGAATAGATGTCATGGGGAGTGTCGTGACCTGGGACAGAGGGCAGTAGGACCCTGCACACAGTCGGGAGAGGGGACAGCAACCGGACACCACTTCCGGTCAGGGAGTGGGGACGGGCATTATGCTACTGCGAGGACAGGGGACGAGACGGGCCTGTGAGCACGGACAAGAGACAAGAATAAAGAACAACTGATCACCTGCGTGGTTTCTGTGAGACGACACTACAACTGGCGACGACGAGGTGGGATCTGCAAGCACCACCGGAAGCACGTGCCCGTGGCCTCTGCAACGTCCGAACGGAGCCAGGAGCCCACCCTGGTCCGCCGACCGCCAGAAGAAGAAACGCGACATCGGGAGCCCATCCCGGTCGCAAGAAGAATGGAACCAGGAGCCTACCCTGGTCCGCCGGCCCCCAGAAGAGAAAACAAGACATCAGGAGCCCACCCCGATCACGGGAAGAGCGGAGCCAGGAGCCCACCCTGGTCCGCGTGCGGGGAAATACAGTGACATCGGGAGCCCACCCCGGCCGCATCGAGTGGAAAGGTGAGGAGAAGGGGAGCGGTGCACCTGACCATGACGGCAGCCGCCCGCTGACTAACGAGATAGCCCCGAGCCTCCCGCGTAGATTTCAAGCTGAAATCTCATGAGAACTCGGCGGCATCTTAAGGTCAGGCGGGAGAGCCAATCAGAGGCTGGAAAAGGCCCAGCGGCCATCTTAAAGTCAGGCAATAGAAGACATAGGAAATCTCGCCCGGCAGAAATCTCGGCGGCCATTTTAAAGTCAGGCGGGAGAGCCAATCAGAAGCTGGAGCAGGCCAGGCGGCCATTTTAAAGTAAGGCAAACACTGAAAAAGCACAAAAGAAGCAAAAAAGGTGAAAATAAAAGGAAATTACAGCAAACAAAGGAGAAATAAAGAAAATAAAGTACAGCCAAAGAAGAAAACTGCACACAGAAGAAGGGAAAGGCATACAGAGTAAGGAGAAGAAGGTCTGCACCACAACAGAATGACAGAAGACGGAAGTGACAAGAACAGCGCAAATGCAATCTTCCGCAGACCACCACCATTCAGTTTGTCAGACCCACAAACAGGCATTCGTTGGGAAAGATGGATAAGGCAATTCGAACGCTACATGCGTGCCACATGCAAGGACTACACAGATCAGCAAAACATAGATTTGTTCCTAAACTTCGTAGGTGATGAGGTTGAGGACCTTTTGATAACATTTACCCCAGAACAGACCTCAACATACAAGGGACTGATGAAGTGCCTCACAGACAAATTTGACCCTCAAAGAAATGTGGACTTTGAGAGATACACGTTCAATACCACGTGCCAACTAGCAGAGGATTCCCTCGACGATTTCGCCGACCAGACTACGAAAACTAGTTACATATTGCGAATTCGACAAATTTGACAATGAGCAGGCCATATGACTGCGCATCATTGAAGGCTGTCAGTCATTGGAGTTCCGTGCACAAATACTGAAGGAACCGTACACGCTAGAGAAAATACTGACCATGGCCCGAGCGGAGGCCAGAGCTACAACACATGCCAGGCAAATTTAAAATGGGAAGGCAAGAAGAGTGGAACAAGCAAACCACATAGCTGGGAACGTCAGGAAACGAGACAATACACCGCCGCCCTGGAAGCAGAAGCAAGAAAGAACATGCTATCGCTGTAGACTTGAATTCCCACATGCTGGCGCCTGCCCGGCGATGGGTTACAAATGCCGGAAATGCAACAGGGAAAACCATTTCGCGAGTGCCGGCATGAGTGGACAATTCAAAAGTGAGCGTGGGAGATCAGCAAGACCTCGGGCAGCGACAAGCAGGTATGCACGACACATGGACATGCAGAATCGCAGAATCGCAGTCCCTCAGCTGAATCGGATGGAGCAAACACGCCAGAGGCAGCAGAATGGCTGTATCTGATGTCAGAGGTACCAACAGAAGATCGCATGCCGGAACAACAAACAGCAGATAAAGAAAACAGCGACGGTGAACATTGAGGTAGGGAGTCACATCACAAGCTTCGTACTAGACAGTGGAGCTACATGCAACATCATGTGCATGTCAGAATATGAGAAGATGAGAGTGAAACCGCCGCTTTCACCGTCCACTGTGATGTGTTCACCTGGGGCTCAAGGAAACTAGTGGTGAACATGGGGAAGTTCATAGAGACACTGACATACAAAGAAATGTCGGTAAAGGAAGAAGTACATGTACTACGAGGAGACATTCCAGCACCCTGTCTACTAAGCAATGTCACCGCGCAGGTGATGGGTCTCTTAGCAATGACCTATAACATGTCAGAATGACAGAACATTCTGAGGGAACGTCCAGCCATACTACAAGGACTGGGCAAACTAAGAGAAAAGCAAATAACATTACACATCAATGAAGCAGTCAAGGCTGTGGCTCAGCATCACTGAAGAGTGCCCATACATCTGCAACCACAGGTGGAAGAAAAAATACAAAGCCTACTGGCGCAAGACATCATAGAGCCAGCTGACGGACCGACCCCATGGGTATCTCCGATAGTAGCAGTACCAAAGAAGAACACATCAAAGATTCGCATTTGCGTTGACATGAGAATACCAAACACGGCAGTCGAGAGGGAAAGACACCCAGGGCCTCACTTAAATGACATGATCAGCTGTCTTAGTGGCAGATTTTCAAAGTTAGACCTGTGCAAAGGATACCATCAACTGGAGCTTGATCCGCAATCGCGATACATCACAACATTCTCAACCCACATGGGTCTTTTTTCGCTACAAACGACTAAGTTTTGGAATATCATCAGCAGCAGAGATATTTCAAGAGATCATAAGACAAGTGATCAGGCCGGTAAAGAACAGTTTGAATTACAGTGACGACATCCTGGTATTCGGTCGCTCGGATGAGGAGCACGACGAGACCCTACGTGAGGTCTGCAACCAATTGGAGCAAGCAGGCCTGACCCTAAATGAAGACAAGTGTGAACTAGGGAAAAGAGAACTAGTATTCTTTGGACACATCTTTTCAAAAAAAGGAATGAGGCCGGATCCCAGCAAAGTAGAAACACTGGAAAAAGCAAGGCCTCCAACAGAAGTAGCAGAAGTCAGGTCATTTCTTGGGTTAGCAAGCTACTGTGCTCGATACATAAAGGACTTTGCCACAGTGAGCACACCGCTTCGGGACCTAACAAAGCAGGGTCAGAATTTTCTCTGGACACATGAATGCGGCATGGCGTTTGAGGCCATCAGACACGCAGTAATGGCTGTAGATCATCTTGCTTATTTCGACCCATCGCTATGCATTGAGCTCACTGTTGATGCCAGCCTGGTAGGGTTAGGAGCAATCTTGGCACAACACATGCCTGGAAGAGATTCGCCAGGGCAAATTGTTGCATATGCGAGCAAGAGCTTATCGGACATTGAAAGGGCATACTCACAACCAGAGAAGGAAAGTCTAGCAGGAGTATGGGCGTATGAACACTACCACATGTTCATTTATGGAAAACCATTCACCATTGTAACTGACCAAGCCCTAGTGACAATATATGGAAATCCAAATGCAAAGATACCGCCACGCATTGAAAGGTGGGGAATAAGATTGATGGACTATGACTTCAAGATCGTGCACAAGCTGGGAAAGGAACACAACCCAGCTGACTACATGTCACAACATCCCCTACCGCAGGCACCAGAAAACACATCCATGGCAGAAGAGTACCTAAACTTTGTGTTAAGGCAGAACACTCCCCCCGCCCAATAACAATTGAAGAGCTGGAACGAGAGACAACAAGGGATGCCACAATGCAAGCCGTCAAATCAACAACACGACAACAAAGATGGAGACACGTAAACAACAACAGCCCCATGGGAGAAGGAGTGAGCAGGGAAGAAATGCTGGCATTCAAAAACATACAAGAGGAACTTTCGGAAACGGAAAGAGGAATCATACTAAGAGGAACAAGGATAGTAATGCCAAAAGCATTGCGCCGGCAGACTTTAAACCTGGCACACGAGTCTCACAGAGGCATAGTAGCAACAAAAAAGATGCTACGGGAAAGAGTATAGTTCCCAGGTTTGGATCGACTGGTGGAAGACACCATCCTAAACTGTCACCTATGCCAAATAACGGGACGGCCCGCAAAGCCAGAACAGCTACAGATGTCGGAGCTGCCAAGGGCAATGTGGACCACATTGGCAGCTGATTTCTATGGGCCATTGGACACTGGCAACTACTTGCTAGTGGTCATTGATGAGTACTCCAGATTTTCCATAGTACAACACGTCTCGTCAACATCAGCCACTGCAACGTTGCCGGTACTGGATGACATTTTTGCAACCTGGGGCTCCCCACAAACAATGAAGACAGACAATGGGCCTCCCTTCTCAGGAGAGGAGTTTCGCAAATTCATGGCCTCTCTGGGCATTAACCACTGGAAGATCACGCTCCTGTGGCCACAAGCAAACGGCATGGTGGAAAGATTCATGGGAAATATGAAGAAAGCAATCCAAAGAGCAAAACTGGCACAGATCTCTGTAGGCCAGGCACTCTGTCAAATACTAAGAGACTACCGCAACACCCCTCACAGCTCCACGGGACGATGCCCAGCAGAACTGGTGCTAGGAAGGACAAGCAGGACAAGATTGCCCCAGCTAGAGGCAAAAGTGCCACCAGAACACAATAGCATTGCAGCAAGAGATCAGGAAGCGAAAAACAAAATGAAACTATATGCGGACGCCAGGAGACATGCAACATCATCACAACTGAGGCAAGGAGACTCATTTCTAGTGCGCCAACGACAATCAAGAAAATCAGACAGTCCCTTCTCAGATGAACCGCTGACAATAATAAATGTCAAAGGACCTATGATAACAGCTACATCAGGCCCCTACCGGATCACCAGAAATAGCTCACATTTCAAAGGGCTCAAGACATCGGATGAGGACGGAGGAGATACAGCATCCAAGAGCAACACAACTAACCCTGGGCGTAGTTCGCGTAGTAGCGCTACGCGTAGCTACGCGATGTGCACTTTGCACTACGCGAGCTATGCGTAGCACTACGCGAACTGCGTAGTGCGGTAGGAAATGCTGTTCGCAATGATTGCACAGTGCCGGATGCTTGTCCGCACTGTGCAATCATTGCAAACGGCATCTTGCACAGTGCAAGCGGTCGTTTTCTGCCGCTCGAGTAGATTTGTACTCGAGCGGCAGTTTTCTCAACGCGGACTGGTAGTTTCTCATCGCGAGCGGTCGCGAGCATACGCGACCACTCGCAATGAGAAACCTGACCTCCCCGCGTTGAGAATCTCGCCGGGAGGTTTATTTTCCACGCTCGCGATCAGCAACTTGATGTTGCTGATCGCGAACGAGGAAAAAGTCTCGCCGGGATGTCATTTTGCTCGCTCGCGGTCGCCAACTTGACGTTGAGGACCGCGAGCAAGCAAAAAATGCCCGCTACGCTACGCGTTTTTGCACTGTGCTACGTGCAATTCGCGTAGCGCGTAGTTGCGCAAACTACGCGAGCGTAGCGTAGTTTTCCGCCCAGGCCTAAACACAACACATGACAAAGAGGAAGTTATGGACAGCATGGGAAGAATGGCACACAATAGCAAGAGACAACAAGAGGTATCAAACGAAGGGACAGAAGGGTCATACCCAAGGAGAGTGAGCAGAAGGCCAAAGAGACTGATTGAGGAAATGTAATGGTGGACTCTCTCTCTCTCTTTCTCTCTCTCTCTCTCTCTCTTTTCTCTCTCTCTTACATCTGTCCTTTTCTTTCTTTCCACAAGGGGGGAGATGTCGTGACCTGAGGCAGAGGGCATTAGGACCCTGCACCCAGTCGGGAGAGGGGACAGCAACCGGACACCACTTCCGGTCAGGGAGTGGGTACGGGCATTATGCTACTGCGAGGACAAGGGATGAGACGGGCCTGTGAGCACAGGCAAGAGACAAGAATAAAGAACAACTGATCACCTACCGGTCTCTGCGTGGTTTCTGTGAGACGACACTACAGGGAGGAAGCAAAAAGCAGCACTTAGCCTGCCCCAAAAGAACGCAGACAGATATGCTAGAAAAAGTGATACGATTTAGTGAAATAAAAACAATGTGTAAAGCCTTTCATCCTATGTGTCCTGCTTGGCAGTAGGTGTGACAGGAGAGCCTCAAAATTATCCCTAAAGGCTGGCCACACTCAATTCTGACAAAGCATTAGGCAATGGATATTTTGGGTGAATTACCTGTCAATAGCAAGGCGGAATCAGAGATCCGAGCAAGCTTTTAAAAGGGATAACTGAACATAACTGCAATGCTCAAAATGATAATGTGCACAGCTGCCAAGTGACCCCATGTCTTGTTCATCATGTGCAGGCAATCCTGCAAGTTTAGCCAATGACACATTTCATTTTGTGACTTGTAATTTCATGTTTAACTGAAAGGGCTCAAAAATATTAGCTTTCAAAGTTCTTTTGGCTAAAAAGGCAGAACTGGCTGAATGTTTTAAAGTGACAAGCACCAATAAACAGCTTATTGTGATAGTGTGAAAAAATAAAAGGCAAGATTGAACATTGATATTTGTCAAAGTTAGTTACCTGCCTTCTAAAGTTCCACACACATTTATTTCCTGGGTGTTAGACCTGACATTCCTGTGGTGGTATACCTCCCTAAAGTTTTGCCTTTGCTCTTGTTTTGCTGAATTCTTTGTCGTTAGCTTTAGGACTCTGTGTACTTCAACACTGCTAACCACTGCTAAAGTGCTTGTGCTCTCTCCTTCAAACATTGTAAAATTGGCCAACACCTAATTGCCACATTTAATGTACTTGTAAGTCTCTAGTAAATGGTACTTCCTGTACCGAGGACCTGTAAATTAAATGCTAATAGGGGGCCTGCAGCACTCATTGTGCCGCCCACTAACATAGCACTTCTAAATGACTCAGGCCTGCCACAGCGGCCTTTACAGCAGTTTTAAACTGCTATTCCTACCTGGCACAATAAACCTTTTACCAGGCCTAAACCTTCCTTTTTTAATACTTATAAGTCACCCCTATGGTAGGCCCAAAGGCTCATAGCGCATACTGCATTCTGTTTAAAAAGCAGGACATGTGTGTTTCAGTTTTACATGTTCTGACAGTGAAAACCCGCCAAAGTTGTTTTTCACTGTTGCAAGGCCTATCTCTCCTATTGACTAACCCTGGGTTACTTTATTACATTTAATAAGTGATAACCTTAGCTAGAAATATGGGCTGAGATTCATTAATCTTTCACGCAATGCAATGCAGCAAGACAACTTGCTGCGCTGCCTGAACGGGAGAGGGCAGGATTGCAACATATTTGCCAATATCTGGTGCATTCCTGCTCTCTGCATGCGCTGGTGCACAATCTGCTGTCTAGCACCAAAGCAGACACCCTAGCGTCATGGTCCAAACGTGCCTGCATTGCAGACAGGATTGTTTTTGTGCAGGAAGGGACTTTTGGGGCTTTTTGCTCTTCACTTAGGAAGAGGAAACAATGAGGAGAAATAAAGATATTTATCCTCGTTACACCGTCGTAGCATTTTGAAGTATTCCCAGATTTATTAGTCTTTGTAAATCTGGGAATGTGTCAAAATCCATGGGTCGATGTTTGGGAACACCCATGCCCCACCCATAGGACGTCTTCCCGGGGCACAGTAACGCAAGGCAGTGACTTGCGCTGCCTTGCGTTACTCCAGATTTACCAAGCAACACAGGGCCACGGAAGGTGGCCTTGCATTGCTTGGTAAATCTGAATTTAGTATTGCGTTGCCCTTGTGATACCATGTTTGATGCAAGGGCAACGCAACACTATGATAAATATGGCCCAAGGTATTTACACTCAAATGAATTGTAATTTAAAATCACCTTTAATGGTAAAGTCAGATTTTAAGTCACAATTCTGCAAATGCCACTTTTAGAAAGTTGGCATTTTCTTGTCACAACCATTTGTGTGTTCTGATAGTGTCATGGGTCACATGACTCTGAATGGCTCTGATGCTGGGGTTTGTGTATTACTTCCAGACAGTAACACAAATGGGGATTAGGTATGAGGAGATGGGCCATCCTGGCAAAAGGACTGGGGAGGAGCTGTGCCCTGCCTCATTTACACTTCAAAGGGGTTTGCCTCCTGCACCCACACAGGAATCTGACACCAGGCCTGCCCTGCTTTTCTCATTCCCAGACAGGTTGGAGCATTGATAGGGGAAGGGGAAGAACTTTCCAGAACCTGATGTGAGAGTTGGACAGAGAGTCCCCCCACATAAAGGCTGGCACTAGGTTTTATAATGTATGTATTTATTGTGATAGATTGAAAAGCACTCATGCATATCAATTTTGTCTATGTTTGTTAAGGGTGTGCCTTCTAGCACCCTGAAATCCTTCTGATTGCTTGGAGTATTTATAATTTTATGTTATCATTCTGAGAAAAATGGCAGGCCTCAATAAAATTATTTTATGCAAAGGGGACAGCATGGGAACGTTTTAAAACCATTGCTGTAGAGTGTCTTCCTTATGTCCTCTGCCTAGGAGTTTCAGGGACAGATTATTCCATATTAAGGCTTATTAATGCCTTTGTCCAATAGATTTAAATCACAAATATACCCTCTTGTCTTCAAGTTTCCTTACAACAGCGCCTTATTAAAAGTACAGAACTCTGTTAGTAATCTCATACTGTTATTACTTATAAACATATGTCACTTACACACCATTATCTGCACTTTTCACTGTGAGGCTCATTGGAGACAAGGCCAGGTAGAAGCCTGGAGATAATACAAGGCATGCATAACAATCAAACTCTAACATGATCTCAGGAGTAAAGACCATAATGTACTTCAGTACCGGAACCTGGATCACAACATCAGGACTCCTGTGTGGGCTTATTTTGGTTGTATGGAACCCACCCAATGCTGTGAAGTATGCCTCTGCATGCACTTTGCAGACACAAGGCTAACCATGTCAATATGCACCCACCTAAAGAGCATTGGACAAGCATAGGGATTTACATCACAGACAACCAACTCCAATCTCACACCGATGTCGGTCATACTGAAGGTGACTAATAGATAAACTGCCCCCCCCACACATCTGACGGCAACTACAATGAAGCCCGCTAATAAATATAAAAGCAAAGACCTCCATAGAAAACCACCCCATCTGATGGAACCCTGATGGTTCCTGCAGGAGCATCAGGTCCTAGATGTAACCCAGTTTGGATTTCGCAGCAGTCATAGCACTGAAACAGCCATCCTAAAAACAACTGAGGAAATCAGAGCCAACCTGGATGGTGGCGGCAGTGCTGCATTAGTGCTTGTTGACCTGTCCGCAGCCTTTGATACGGTTGATCATAACATCTTGGTCGACCGTCTCAGGGATGTTGGGGTCCAAGGCTTAGCTTTAAAATTGCTAAGACCTTTTCTATCCGACAGGAGCCAAACGGTGGCCTTTGGCCCGTATACCTCTGCACTGTTTACCCTGCCTTATGGTGTTCCACAAGGATCTGCTCTCAGTCCTACTGATCCAGCGCAATATTAGCCAACAGCATTCATACACCATATACTCACTTGGGCCCATACATTCATACTACACTAATACTTACGCTGGGTGTCAGATGTACTCTTTTATCAAAGTCCCTGCTACCAATTACCTTCTGATTGAAAAGTAATAAC